>CM055116.1:845404301-845869301 GCA_029206835.1 Rana muscosa
CCTGATCTAGATGTCCTTCATGTGCTTATGCAACAGGTTACATTATATAATGTTGACAATGTACTGGTTATTGGGGACTTCAATCTGGCTCCGTCTAGAGATCTGGACAGACTACAAGCCTCTGGTCCCCAGCAGCAGGGTCTCGTCAATTGGGCGTCCACATTCCATATGACGGATATTTGGCGTCACTTTCACCCCTCTGATAGAGAGTATACCTGCCTCTCTACAACTTATCGGACCATGTCCCGCATTGACCTGGCCTTTACCTCCCCCGCTCTTGTATGGAGGGTGGTCAATGCTGAGATCCTCTCTCACGGTATCTCGGATAATTCTCCGATATCTGTGTCTATTCAGCTTTCTCATGTGGAGAGCGTGCGGCTGTGGAGGCTGTCCAGATACTGGATTATGGACCCTGAGATACAAGAAGAGATGCCGGAGGCTCTCTGTACTTTCTGGCTAAATAACGCGGGCACTGCTACCCCCTTAGTTGAATGGGACACCTTTAAATCCTGGCTTAGAGAAGAATATATGGCTCGCATAGCGGTGCGCAAGCAGCAATCCACGCTGTCTCTGAGGCAACTTGAAGAACAGGCGAAATTGAGGGAGGCAGCCTATGTACGATCCCGATTCGGATCATTACGTGATCTGGCAGGATGCCCTAAGGGACTTGTCCCTGCTTAGGGTGGAACTTACAAAGAAATCCTTGCTTGAGGGGGCTCAAAAGAGTCTTTGAATACGGAGACAAAAATGGTAGGCTGCTGGTCTGGCTTGCCAGAGGGCAGCATCCCGTGACTCATGTTGGTAGACTATGGGATCAGGATGGCCGCCTGCTGACGTCTTCGGCAGACATTGGCGCCAGATTCCTAGAATTCTACCAGGCCCTCTATTCCTCTAGGGCGTGCTATGACTGCTCTGAGCTACTTCAATACCTGGGCCGGGTTTCGCTTCCCTCTTTGGATGCAGAGAAATGTAAGGCTTTGGATGAGGATATCTCCCTGGAGGAGGTACAGGAGGCCTTGGGGTCAATGCAATCAGGGAAGGCCCCTGGGCCGGATGGGATTCCGATCAAATTCTACTCTGTCTATCAGGAACTTCTTGCTCCTAGGATTGCCTCATTGCTGCGGCAATTCTATGCCCTAGATTCCCTCCCAGATTCGCTGTCTGACGCAATAGTGGTATTGGTGCCCAAACCTGGTAAAGACCCCAAGGAGTGTGCCTCGTATAGGCCTATCTCCTTAATTAATGCAGATGCCAAGCTCCTCGCAAAAATTTTGGCTATTAGGCTTAGTAAGGTGATGGAGGACCTTGTTCAAGTTGATCAGACTGGGTTTATGCCGGGGAAGGGCACCGACATCAATATTCGTCGCTTATTCCTGAACCTGACCACGTCCCATAGTAATGGGGGAACTAGAGTCATAGCCTCTCTCGACGCAGAGAAGGCTTTTGATTCCGTGTAATGGGAGTACTTATGGGCGGTGTTGCGGAAGTTTGGAATAGGGCCTACATTTCTACATTGGCTGGGTATGCTGTACAAGACCCCTAGGGCGAGTATTCGGGTGAATGATTTCCTCTCGGACTACTTTCTCCTCCGGGGGGGACCCGGAAGGGGTGCCCTTTATCACCTAGCTTGTTTGCACAGGCTCTGGAACCCCTGGCGGTCCTGGTCAGTCATGGGACTCCGGGTCAGCCCTCTGGAGGAGAATATATCTTTGTACATGGATGACACCCTCCTGTACTCTTCGTTGACTGCTGCCCTTGAGGCTTTTAACGAGTTTGGCAAGTTCTCTGGGATATGTATTAATTGGACCAAGTCTGTCTTGTTCCCCCTAGATGTGAGGGCTAGAGACACAGCGCCCCAAACTGCATTGCAGTGGGTTGAAGAATTTACATAGCTAGGAATTAGGGTCACACGGGATCTCCAGTCCTTCCACTGCCTCAACTTGCAGGCGATCGTCGCCCGCCTCAAAGACCACTGTTCTCGATGGACCAATAGACCTCTTAATCTTTTAGGACGTATTAATATTCTGAAGATGATTTACCTACCCAAGTTTAATTATATCCTTAGGAACTGCCCTATATGGATTTCCCCGTCCTTTTTTTTAGGGAGTTGGACGGTTACATTGGCTCTTTTCTGTGGCGAGGATCTTCTCCTCGTATGGCTCGGTCGACTCTTCAGCTGCCTGTTAGCTGTGGAGGTCTGGCTCTGCCTAACCTGCTGGTGTATTACTGGGCGGCCATACTAGTTACAGTACGGTGGTGGATCGAGCAGCCCAGGGCCAATGCGGCTGTCTGCCTGGGAGGCGGCGATTGTGGGCTCCCTCACCGAGCTCAGTAATTTGGTTTATAGGGGGGCCTCGGCGTATCCCTCTTTGTCAGGTCCCTCTAAGGCTACCTTGCGGGTGTGGGGTGTGGCTAGACAACGCTTCCTATCTCCCAATCGGTGGTCCCCCTTCTCCCCGTTGTGGGGGAACCCATCCCTTAGGCACTTCTGGTCCATACCGGACCCACAGCTGTGGGCCCGTTATGGCATTAAGCAGTTGAAAGATATTATTTCTAATAGGTCCCTTCTCCCCTTTCGAGACTTCGCAAATAAGTATGATCTACCGGCATGGATGCTGTTTAGATATCATCAGATGCGGCATGCATTCCACGCTCAGTTTCTGACGCCTCCTAGCCTCAAGGCGGATGCTGTTGAGGACTTGTTGGCCCAAGAATCTCTTGCTAAACCCCTATCTGCGTTGTACCTGATGCTTCTTCGGACAGACTCCCCCAAAATGGAGTCGTTGTTGAATAAGTGGAAACCAGATATCTCGACCTTAGACAGGGAAACGTGGGAGGAATGTTTTGAAGATAGCTACAAATTGGTTATATCCTCTAGGGATGAATTAATACAGGCAAAATTCTTGCACAGGGTATACTTCAGGCCTCAGAGACTGCATGGGATTTATCCGCAACATTCTCCAAACTGCTCGCGATGCCAATCTCCTGATGGTACATTTATCCATATGTTCTGGGCTTGCCCCAAGTTGACGGGTTATTGGTCTGCCATAATTGAATTTATTAATGTCCGTCTTCAGTTAGATGCCCCGCTGACCGCTGAGCTGGCTTTATTGGCAGTACAGGATGATGACCAAAGGCCTCGTGTTACACTAAACTGCTGCTTTTCTATGCCAAAAAAGTTATTCTGTTCAAATGGACTTCTAGAGCGCCCCCTACGGTGGGGGCATGAATGGACTCGGTCAATGCTATGTTGCCTATGTACAAACTGACATATATGAATAGAGGGTGCCCTCAGAAGTATGAACCAGTATGGAGGCTGTAACGGCACCCCAAGTATGAAAGGGGTTAACGCCGTTTAAGACATTCCCTCTCTGGACACACATCCACTGCCGATCCTCCACAGTCAGGCGACCGCTTCCCATAGGATTAATCCTTCCAAACATACGAGACAAACGCTCTGTGTTGAAGTCCCAAAACAGGGAATGAATTTATTACAAGCACATGGTAACACATTTCTCTTCAAAACCCTTCCCTCCCATCCTTGGGGAACAGGGCGGGTTAAACTGTCCAATGACAATGGTCATACAGGTCAGGTGTGTTCAAACGTCTCTTTCAGTAAACAGTCTTAGCAGGAGGGGTGATTACCCCCCCCTCCTCACAGAAAGACACTTAAACATCCCATAATAGGCAGCCAGACGGTCTACCAAAGCTCCAATCCACATCACCACAGTAGCAGACTTAATTACCACAAGCCACAATAGAATGCAATCACACCCCATCACAGCAAATATTACACAACAGCCCACACACAATATACACCCAATATATACCATGTATATACAGCATTGAATATGACTATCCCAGATCATGGTGGGGTTCTCATTCCCCCTGTGCCCCAAGTGACCCCTGTCACAGAGGCCATGGACTGACCCCACTTGACTCCTGGTTATAGTTATGATCTTTTATTTGGTTGCTGCCCCCCCCCCCCCATTTCCCCTTCTTGTAGATTTCGTGTTATACATTGAAGATGTTTTTTTATTTCTATGGAACTCCGTGTAACTTCCCTCTCATTTCATGTACTTTATGTAACATTTACTTTGTCCTTCTGGCTATTTGAACTATGTCATGTACCATTCATATGTCAATAAAGACCAACCAAAAAAAAGCACAAAAGCCTGTATGAGCCGCTTCTTTGAGATGCAGTGTGAATGAGCCCTTAGAATAGAAGTCAGCATATATAAATCCATATGCCACTGTTGGACATAGTAGGTTAACTGTGCAAGTGACATCTCGAAAATAAAAGATTTCAGAAAAAACTATTACTGCGTGGAGGACTCTATGTTGTAGCTTCTCCTCTGTCAGAAAGAAATATGTAAAAATTAAGAGTTTGCCAGCAACTACACACGCATTTGGTCATATTAGGGACACTTACCATTTCCAAATTTTACATGATAAGAAAAGAAATATAGGAGCTAAAAGCAACACTAATAAAAATAGAACAAAGCAAAAAAAAAAAAAAAAAGTATACCTTCAGTTAATGGGAAAAGTTCACTCATCTTCTGACGGGCATGTCGCAGCCTTTCCAATTCCCCCTCCTGCCGTAACAGTTTGATGAGGTCAACATGGCAGTTGTAATCAAAGGCATTGATTGACAGCTGGTAAATGAGAAAAAGTGCATTGCTGCGTGTTATAATGTGGGTCATGGAGTACGTTATGTGTGAACATGCAGCAATATGCTATATTACAGAAATTGCATTGTGTGGTTCCTTCTGTTACTGGAAACCTCAAAGCTTACCTAAACCAAAGAATAAATATTTTTTTATTACAGCTTGACAATCCTTAGATGTGGAATTTTCTTTTTTTTCCAGGCTTTTTCCCTTTATTTTTAATGACTGCCAAACAATCCCTGCTTTGAGAAAACAAAATCTATTTCCTGAGGTCCCTTATACACAGAATGTATCAGTGCTAACCTTCTACACCAGAGGTAGGCAACCCCTGCACAGCTGTCATGAAACTACAAATTCCATCAAGCCTCTGGGAGTCATGCCTGTGGCTGTCAGTCATGGAATGCCTCATGGGGCTTGTAGGTCTACAACAGCTGGAATGCGGAGGTTGCCTAACCCCCTTCTTCACTGATACAGTATATTTACTTTCGTCAACAGAAGTATCCTCTGTAATGAATGTACCACTGATTGGGAATAAGTAAAGTGGAACTTTAGTCAGAAAATTCAGTCCTGCTAGATGACTTCAGGCTGGCCCCTTTTGCAGGTAAAGCATTGAAAAAAAAAAAATTAAAAATAAGTGCCTATACTGTTTAAAATGCAGTAATACACTGTCTCACGCTGCTCCGCACATGCTCAGTTGTGCTCTATTTTTTTGGCACTGTGCCAAAAATGTAGAAGCCCATCTGCTGACAGTCTAAAGATTTAATGCTGCTCAGGGGCTCTGGGCATCAGCAAAATGGTAGCCTCCAGCAAGAAGAAACAGGAACAACGCTGAAGTTTACAGTACACACTAACTTTGGTAGCATAATTATTAATGTGGAATGTAAGTGCCAAAGAACATTATTTTTTATCAAGTTGTTAAGGGTAAGGTCCCGCTTTAAGGAGATTCCCCTTCATTTTTCTATAATATTACCAGAAATAAAAGTGATGGTAAGTCAAAATGTTTGCTTTTGCACTAGAACAGAAATGAAGATCTTCCAATTGTGACACTTGTTCCCATGATGCCTAAGAGAGTATATCCCTCACATTGAAAAGATATCCTCTCACTTCCTGTTGAGTCTATAGGACAGGAAGTAAAAGAAAATCACTCTAATGAGCCACAGATAGCAACAAAAAAAAATACTGACAGCAAAAAAGTTTTGGCTTTACAATGACTTGAAAGCTGAACTCTGGGAAAATTCAATACTATCCTTAAAGTGCCCCCAACTACAAAGTGTTAAATGTTTGATTTTGCTGGGGGTATCATTCAAAAGCAGATTTACCTATCTTATCCCTCACTCCCGCAGGCTCCTCCAAAGCCTTCTTTAAAATATTCCAGCTAGTGGTGGCAGCAATAACAGTGGCAGTGCTGAGCACTGAGCACCCTCAGAAAAGCAATAAAGCAGTGATTGACATTCAGTCCCAAATACCTGGTTTCATTTTTTATCTCAAGGGGATTGAAGTATTAAAAAGGAAAAAAAAAAAAAAACAACACTGCAGGCCAAGCATTCAGCTCACAATTGCGGCAAACTCTCATTAATTAGTGGACATGCTTGAAAGGTGGCGGCACCTGTCAAACTATGCTAGCCAAGTAAAAATTGCTGAGGCATGTGTACAACCCCATCCGGCTGTAATGGTAGAATTTAGGTTGGCAATTGAAGGGAGAGAGAGAGGTATAACTGCTGGTCAACTGCCTGTTTTTACCACCCCCTGGCTGCCCATTTAAAGTGCCATTAGCCTTGTTTCCTTGTACACTAGGCAAAAACATGCATTTAAACCTTGCACAGTCGGGGGGGGAGCCCCACTGCAAGGGTATTTGCTTTTCTTCAGAGTTCAGCTTTAACCATTGAAATGGGGCCTGTGTGATCAGATCTGTACACATGGACATGTGATCTGTCACTATAGATTGATGTGCACGGCACTTCTCTTAGCTCTGCCATATAGACCAGACCAGTGTTTCTCAACTCCAGTCCTCAAGGCACCCCAACAGGTCATGTTTTCAGGCTTTCCATTATTTTGCACAGATGATTTGATCAGTTTCACTGCCTTAGTAATTACCACAGCAGTTTCATTAGGGGGAAATCCTGAAAACATGACCTGTTGGGGCGCCTTGAGGACTGGAGTTGAGAAACACTGGACCAGACAACTGGAGAAGTCTGATAAACATAAAACTCTCATGTGAAAAGTCATAGCTACGTTACTAAAGCAGCAGATACTCACCTCCTCTCCTACATCTGCGAGGTCCCTCGCTAGCATATTTTCCTTGGGTGCTGGTCTTCGTTCGTCCGTCTTGATGACATACCTCCTGTGCAAGTGCAGGTGTTTAAGTGGTTGTAAACCCATACATATACCCACTGAAGCGACTGACCTCAGGTGATACGCAGAGAGGAAACAAATCCTCCTACATACGTTGTACCTGTCTATCTGCATTCTTCTCTACAGCCGTTCAAAGTACAGAATTTTTAAAGCTTGTCTGAGCTGTCAGAAAAAAGGGGGCAGAGAGCTGAAATTACACTCTGCTGAGCTCAGTAGAGAGAGCTCTGACAGCTGATTGGAGGGAAGAGACACACCCCCTTCACACAGGAACAGAGCTGAGGCTGTCAATCAGATGGAGGCTCCCCTGTCACCATTTTTCTCTTGGTGTCAGGAAAACTTGTCAGAAGTGACTCATGCTGATAGCAAAAGGAAAAAGGCAGCAGACAAAATGACACTTATTTACGCTGGACTGAGAAAAGTACACACTATAGAGGGATATGCTTTGTTTCATATATCATTTCTAAACTTTACAACCACTTTAAGCTGGCCATACACAATTTGTTTTTATATAGTCAGCCAGCAGGCTTATTTTTAGGCTTCATTCACACTTGTGCACTCCAAAGTCGTGGAATTTCCATTGCAACATTACATTGCAACTTTGGATGGGTGCTATTTGGATGCAACTTTGGCTTTCACCATTGTACAACTGTTGTATTGATAACATTACGATGTGACTTTCATGCGACTTGAGAGTTTACATTGCAGGTAATGTAGTACAAAAACCTACTTAAAGGGGTGTTCCGGGTAAAAAATAAAAATTAAAAAATTAAAAGCCACCAGCTACACATACTGCAGCTGCTGGCTTTTAATAAATGGACACTTACCTGTCCTGCAGTCCCTCGATGTCGGCACCGCAGCTGACGTTTCCATCAGCTGTCGGGTGCCGCTGCCTCCATTGCGGGTATGGGAACCCGGCAGTGTAGCCTTTCGGCTTCATGCCGGGAACCCTATTGCGCATGCACAAGGCCCCACTCCTCTCTCCTATTAGCCCGGCAGCCGCGGGAGGAGGAGGAGGGAGCCCCGCGGTGATGTCACGGCCGGACTCCCGGAAGTGGGAAAGGTTACCAGTCAAAAGACAGGTATCCTGTCCCCCCCAAAAGGTGCCAATTGTGGCACCGGAGGGGGGGGGGAGGAATCCGATGAGCGGAAGTTCCACTTTAGGGTGGAACTCCGCTTTAAGAGGGCCGAGGGCTGAGGGCCTCAAGCCAGCCCCTCCCACAATTTATTTTTTCTGATCCCGCTTACATGAAGGTCGTATCTGCCCCTTTCAGATACTCACCCATTTGATGGATCCAGCGCTGTCCCACTGAGATCCTCTCACGCCTGGCCACAGCTCCGTCCTGTGCCGCCATGTCTCTCTCTCTCTTCCAGGTTCTGCGGACTGGCCTCTCGATGACATGCCGATAGGCCCACCCCTCCTCCTTTCCTTGAATGAAAGGCAAAGCCTCCTGGGATATGTGACCTACATACCCCAGGAGGCACAGCGGACAGGATGGGCGTCAATCTTGAATTACGCGCATGGGGAGACGGACCAGACTTTTTTTTCCCCATGAAAAAAGGTAAAAAAAAATTAAAAAGGCCCGATACATCTGCAGAATCAGAGGAGGGGTGGAATGGAAGGAACGTGAGGAAGAGTGTGAAGGTCAGCTTTAAGTTTCATAGAAATACATGGGCTGCGACATGTGTTCAAAGGCGCATGACAAGTCGCACAAGTGTGAATGGAGCCTAATGATTTTTTATGGATCGGTCACTGGGCTAAACGAAAAAGAGAAACAGATTCTTCTAACCACTTGACCTCTTTAAGATTTAGCCCCTTTCCCGACAAGGCCATTTTTTGCAATACGGCACTTTAACTGACAATTGCGCGGTCATGCGACGCTGTATCCAAATAAAATTTTCTTTTTTTTCCCCCCACAAATAGAGCTTTCTTTTGGTGGCATTTGATCACCTCCACGATTTTTATTTTTGCGCTATAAACAACAACAAAAAAGACAATTTTGCAAAAAAAATAAAAGAAATGTTTTACTTTTTGCTCTAAAACATATCCAATAAAAATGTGGAAAAAAAATGTCTTCATCAATTTAGGCTACCATGTATGCTGCTACATACATACATACTACATAAAAAATCCCAATAAGCTTATATTGATTGGTTTGTGCAAAAATTATAGCATCTACAAACTATGGGATATATTTATGGAATAAATTTTTTTTTTTTTTTTTACTAGAAACGACAGCAATCAGAGACTTATAGCTGGACTGCAATATTGTGGCGGACAAATCGGACACCTAATTTTTTTGGGGACCAGTGGCATTATTACAGTGATCACTGCTAAAGATGTGTGCTGTCTCTGTACTAACATTGGCTAAGAAGGGGTTAACATCAGGGGAGATCAAAGGGTTAAAATGCGTGCCTAGCTGATTTAGTATAGTGCGGGAGGTGCTTTTACTAGTGGATTGCATGGATCTTAGTGCTGCAACGGATCGGCGGTGAGCCGTGATCTCGGCCTTAGGAAAGGCCGCAGCTTCGGCCTAGCTCCGAAACCGCGGCCATCTTGGTACACCCGGCGGCTGCCTTGTGCACGCTGACGTCATCCCCCCTCACCCTCGCTGCTCGTGGCCGGTGGGAGAGACTAAAGTAAGTGGGGGAGATGCCCATTACAGTGGGGGAGATTGTGGATATTACAGTGGGGGGAGATGACGTGGATATTACAGTGGGGGGAGATGACGTGGATATTACAGTGGGGGGGGATGACGTGGATATTACAGTGGGGGGGGATGACGTGGATATTACAGTGGGGGGGGGGGATGACGTGGATATTACAGTGGGGGGGGGATGACGTGGATATTACAGTGGGGGGGGGATGACGTGGATATTACAGTGGGGGGGGGGATGACGTGGATATTACAGTGGGGGGGATGACGTGGATATTACAGTGGGGGGGGGGGGGTTGACGTGGATATTACAGTGGGGGGGGGGGGTTGACGTGGATATTACACGTGGATGACGTGGATATTAGTAATTTTTTTTTTTTTGCCGTTCCGAAAATGATCCGATCCGTGGCTCTGATCCGAGGATCGATCCGATCCGTGAGTTTTTTGATCCGTTGCACCCCTAATGGATCTGTGTCCCTGCTTTACAGGAACACAGGATCCATGTCTTCTGTACTGACAGAATGGCAATATGCCTTGTTTACATAGGCAGACTGCTGTTCTGCCTGCGTGCCGAACGATCGGCGGGTCCGTGGGACCTGCTGATCAGCTCACACTGTGTAGATTCACAGCAGTAGCGAGCCGCCGGCGGCGCACACTCACACTCGATACCCGGAAGTGTAGGATCGCGTATGTATACAAGTGATCCTTCACAGTGCACAGCTATGGGGCGGTCGGCAAGCGGCTATTCCCCCAACAGGACACTGTATTCTGACAGCATCACCTGCCTCTGTTAGGCCCCTTTCACGCAGGGCAGGTCAGCTCAGCGGACTTTGCCAGCTCAGTGGGAGATTGCTCCGTTGAGTCGGCGGATGACAGGTTTGTCTATGCTCACTGTGCAGGGATGGACCTATCAGAGCCCCGCTGTCCTCTATGGGAGATCGGACGAAAACGGGTCCGCCTGTCCGTTTTCATCCGATACGCATATATAAATCTATCTATCTATCTATAAATCTATATGTGACGATATATATGGTGACTATATAAATCTATATGTCACTATATATGACCATGTAGATTTATATAGTCACCATATATAAATCTATATGGTGACTATATTTAAATCTATATGGTAACTATATATAAATCTCTATCATAGATATATATATATATATATATATATATATATATATGTGACTATATATAAATCTATATAGTCACCATATATAAATCTAGATGGTGATATATATGGTGATATATATAAATCTATATGGTGACATTTATATATATATATATATATATATATATATATCACACACACACACACACACACACACACACACACACACACACACACACACACACACACAGGGTTCGACAAACCCCGGGCGCCAGGTCACAATCGCGAGTAGAATTAGCGACCTGGCGCCGGGGTATCCTGTGTCTGTGTGCCCCCCCGCGATTGCGCAATCTCGTCGGCCCGCGCCGGCCGCTAATTGAGGCTGCGGCTTTGCGGCCTATGCTTCCCAGGGGCGGGGTCAGGGATGATTGCAGCAGAGAACACAGAGAGAGGCGGCGGGCGCTCCGCCTCCGGCCCTGGGGATTGGAGGATTCAGCTGAGGGGGCGGAGCCACCTACATCACTGCCACGGGGAGTCACTCAGTAAAGGAGCTGCCTGGAGGCTGCAGACAGTGCAGAGTGCACACGTCAGTCACGTGATAACGGTGATATGACACACAGAGCGAGGGCAGCAGCATTAAGGTGAGAGAGAGTGACTCAATGCAGCCAGAAGCTGCTATTTTACAGTATATATGGATGGTTTTGATTTGAACATCTGACTGGCACTGGGAATGGGATCAGTGAATAAATAAGAATTAAAAATGGTTTCAGTTCACTTTGAATAGTTTATTTTTTGTCCAGCATTAAGCACTGCTTTGTTCCAGCATGCAGCATCAATACAAGCAAATTCTCCTCTGTTGCTGCCTATAAAGAGTTATTCTTGGCATCTCCGCCATTCAGGAGAAGCCTTTTAATTTGATCTGTGAAGATATTGTTAATCCACTTGCCTCTCAACCCTGGTCAATCAGGGGAAGCCTTGAATTTATTGGTAAAAATACAAGGCTTCCCTGGGCCCTGAATGGTGGACTTCATTCCTTCTTGCCCTGCCCTGTCCGGCCTATTTACCAGGTGCTATTCACTATTGCACACTGATATCTGCTACATTGAATGCCACTCAGTGTATAGATATCAGTGTTTTTTTTTATTTATTTTTTTATTGTTGCTATATTTTTGTTTATAGCGCAAAAACAAACGCACGCAGAGGTGATCAAATGCCACCAAAAGAAAGCTCTATTTGTGGGATAAAAAGGACGTCAATTTTGTTTGGGAGCCACGTCGCACGACCGCGCAATTGTCAGTTAAAGCGAAGCAGTGCCAAATAACAAAAAGTGGCCTGGTCTTTGGCCAGCAAAATGGTCTCCCTGCTTGGCCCCTTTCACCCCTTTCACATGGGCCCTCTGATCAGTAGGGATGAGCTCAGGCGTGTTCGCATTGATCACGTGCAGAGCCCGCCAAGGAAGTCAGCACCCCGCTGCGCTAATCACAGGCAGGGAGACACTTCCCGATCTCTGCAGCCGCACATCGGGACAATGTCTCCCTGCCTGTGATTAGCGCAGCGCGGTGCCGACTTCCTTTATATTGAAAATAAAGCTTTGTCGGTCATTGAAAAAAAAAACCTGGCTCCTAGATTCCAAGCAAATTTGTCAAGCCGCGTGTGTGCGTGTAAAAATCTATATTGCGACTATATAAAAATCTATGTGGTGACTAATAAATATATATATATATATATATATATATATATATATATAGTCACCATATATAAATCTATGAGGGCCACTATATATAAATCTAAAAGGGCCACTAAATATAAATCTAAAGGGCCACTAAATATAAATCTAAATGGCCACAGTGTGCAGAGACGGACCAGTCAGATCTCCGCTCTCCTCTATGGGGGATCGGATGAAAATTAACCGTCTGTTCGTTTTCATCCGATCCGCCAGACGGATGCAAAAAAGGGTTTGCATCCATCACATTTTAGCGGAGAGGATCGGATTTGATCGGGTGTCAGCGGACATGTCACTGCTGACATCCGACGCTCCATAGAGGTACATGGAGCGCACGTTCAGATACGCCTGAAAAAAAAACGGACAGGCGGACCTCAACAGTCTGCACATGTGAAAGGGGCCTTAGAGAACGTTGATCAGCGGCTGTAGCTGATTAGCTGCAGCCGCTGACTGATTTAAATGTAGAATTTTCCAACATGTCCATTTGACAGAATTCAAATAAACAATGAATGGACTGTTGTCAAGCAAGGGGCCCACAACTGAGTGGAATTCAACCGCTTTAGTCATCCTGGCACACTGGTACTGTGCTGTAAATGTAGCAGCGCATGCGCCGTTCCGTATACCCTGTGGAGTGGATTGCAATAAGGCAGGTTTATATTATGGCAGAAAAGCCTCTTCTGCTCTAAACAGCCTGCCCACTCCTGAGATTTATTTCATTTGCCTTCAGGTCTGCTTTAACTAGGACTGGAGCTGCCAGAATCTGCAGCAGTTGTGCATGACAACCAAGCTTCTCTCTTTCATTTTCAAAGCTTACCTGAACATGCTGAAGCTAGAATTTGATTGGTTGCCATGCAGCGGTTTTAATGGCTGGCAGATCGGGATGCAGGTTAAGTATAAATGAATACCCCCCCCCCCCATATTTTGCCCATCTTCACTATTAATGACAAGTGCTGTCCCTCCTCCATGTGCGGCCTCCTTCTCCTCTCAGTAAATTACCTGCTCCTCCAGCCGCTGGATCTCCACCTCACACTCCTTATCATCCTCCTCACTAGACGAAGACTCTCCGGATTCCTCCGACGAACCGTCCCCCTGCTGCCGCTGCTGTCCTCCCTCCTCCGACTCCATTTCCTCCTCTCCTTCGCCTAAACGTAGCTTTTCTCTTTCGTCCTGCTTGGCGGCCGCCATTGCGATCCTTGTTGCGAATTCACAACGTTGCTGGGCGGGAGGGCCTTCCGCGGCGGCTCCTGTCTGGAATAGAACTCTCCCCGGGCATTCAGAATTCCGATTTCAACTGAAAATCTTTATGATATTTCGTGGTGTGGAAGCATTTCTCGCGCACTATGAAGATTTGAACTAACGTAATAATATTTTTTTATGCAGGCACGAGAGGTCAGCCCCGTCTCCAAGGAGACCAAAGTCCCGCGTTTTCGGGGGTCCTCCTTTATTCTACGCCTTATTCACTCACTGAGGGAGTGAGGTGTGTAGAGTGGCTGGCTGATAATGCCAGGAGATCTGTGTAGTAGTGTGAAGGAAATACACCCATTTAGCTGTTCATGGACAGCTTCTATCTATACATAGAGACTGGAAGAGAATAGTTCATGGACAGCTTCTATCTATACATAGAGACTGGAAGAGAATAGTTCATGGACAGCTTCTATGTATACATAGAGACTGGAAGAGAACGTTCATGGACAGCTTCTATGTATACATAGAGACTGGAAGAGAATAGTTCATGGACAGCTTCTATCTATACATAGAGACTGGAAGAGAATAGTTCATGGACAGCTTCTATCTATACATAGAGACTGGAAGAGAATAGTTAATGGACAGCTTCTATCTATACATAGAGACTGGAAGAGAACGTTCATGGACAGCTTCTATGTATACATAGAGACTGGAAGAGAATAGTTCATGGACAGCTTCTATCTATACATAGAAACTGGAAGAGAACGTTCATGGACAGCTTCTATCTATACATAGAGACTGGAAGAGAACGGTTCATGGACAGCTTCTATCTATACATAGAGACTGGAAGAGAACAGTTCATGGACAGCTTCTATCTATACATAGAGACTGGAAGAGAACAGTTCATGGACAGCTTCTATCTATACATAGAGACTGGAAGAGAATAGTTCATGGACAGCTTCTATCTATACATAGAGACTGGAAGAGAACAGTTCATGGACAGCTTCTATCTATACATAGAGACTGGAAGAGAACGTTCATGGACAGCTTCTATCTATACATAGAGACTGGAAGAGAATAGTTCATGGACAGCTTCTATCTATACATAGAAACTGGAAGAGAACGTTCATGGACAGCTTCTATCTATACATAGAGACTGGAAGAGAACGGTTCATGGACAGCTTCTATCTATACATAGAGACTGGAAGAGAACGTTCATGGACAGCTTCTATCTATACATAGAGACTGGAAGAGAATAGTTCATGGACAGCTTCTATCTATACATAGAGACTGGAAGAGAACGGTTCATGGACAGCTTCTATCTATACATAGAGACTGGAAGAGAACAGTTCATGGACAGCTTCTATCTATACATAGAGACTGGAAGAGAACAGTTCATGGACAGCTTCTATCTATACATAGAGACTGGAAGAGAACGTTCATGGACAGCTTCTATGTATACATAGAGACTGGAAGAGAAGAGTTCATAGACAGCTTCTATGTATACATAGAGACTGGAAGAGAAGAGTTCATGGACAGCTTCTATCTATACATAGAGACTGGAAGAGGACGTTCATGGACAGCTTCTATCTATACATAGAGACTGGAAGAGAACGTTCATGGACAGCTTCTATCTATACATAGAGACTGGAAGAGAACGTTCATGGACAGCTTCTATGTATACATAGAGACTGGAAGAGAACAGTTCATGGACAGCTTCTATCTATACATAGAGACTGGAAGAGAACGTTCATGGACAGCTTCTATGTATACATAGAGACTGGAAGAGAAGAGTTCATAGACAGCTTCTATGTATACATAGAGACTGGAAGAGAAGAGTTCATGGACAGCTTCTATCTATACATAGAGACTGGAAGAGGACGTTCATGGACAGCTTCTATCTATACATAGAGACTGGAAGAGAACGTTCATGGACAGCTTCTATCTATACATAGAGACTGGAAGAGAACGTTCATGGACAGCTTCTATGTATACATAGAGACTGGAAGAGAAGAGTTCATGGACAGCTTCTATGTATACATAAAGACTGGAAGAGAAGAGTTCATGGACAGCTTCTATCTATACATAGAGACTGGAAGAGAAGAGTTCATGGACAGCTTCTATGTATACATAGAGACTGGAAGAGAATAGTTCATGGACAGCTTCTATCTATACATAGAGACTGGAAGCAGAGGCGTTGCTAGGGGGTGCGGTCCGCACCCGGGTGACACCCGCTAGAGGGGTGACACCCTCCCGTCGGTGAGAAAGTTTTTTTTTTTTTTTTTTACAGCTGACACTTTTATTCAGCAACTTCACCCCGCTGGGCTGGAACAACACTTCCAGCGCTGCGGCCGCGCCTGGTGTGTGTGTCCTCCGGTTCCTTCTTCTTCTTTCTTCTCCCTCCCTACCCTACAGAGCGTCAGCCTGTCACATCATCACACTGCACTGTGATGATGTGACGTCACACACAACTTTCTCCGGCTGCACGCTGTGAGGGTCGCTGCCCAGCCCTCCTCCTCTCCAGTCAAGACTCCAGAACAGGTGCGGGGGGGTCTCCACCGCCGGCCCGACTCCCGAGCACAAGATGAGGTGTGTGTGTGGGGGGAGCGGGGCGGTTATAATATATCTGTGTCCAGCATCACCCCCCCCCCCCATTATCAGACAGACAACACTGACTATATAATTTATATTAGCTGACTGAGACACCCCCACCCTGAGCTGGTCTGATTATGATGATGGGGGGGGGGGCGATGCTGGACACAGATATATTATATTACATATAATAGGCACAGTAGTTGAGTTAGCTGGTCTGGTGGGGGGAGGGGCGGATGGACCAGCTATATTGCATAATATATATATATATATAATATATATAATCTATAGCTGTGTCTAGCAGCAGCAGACCACCTTGCACCCCATGATGGAGTCCTAACCTGGCACCATACCACTGCAACCTCCCCTATGCCACCGCAACCTGCCCTATGCCACCGCAACCTGCCCTATGCCACCCCAGCCTGCCCTATACCACCGCACACTGCCCTATGCCACCCCAGCCTTCCCTTTACCACCCCAACCTGCCCTATGCCACCGCAACCTGCTCTATGCCATCACACCTTGCCCTATATAACCCCAACCTGCCCAATGCCACCCAGCCTGCTCTATTCCACTCCAACCTGCTCTATACCACTCCAACCTGCCCTATACAACCCCAACCTGCCCTATGCCACCCCAGACTGCACTATACCACCGCAACCTGCCCTATATTACCCCAACCTGCCCTATATCGCTCCAGCCGGCCCAATACCACCCTATACTTTAATTTACAGGGGTCATTTGGGGGTGCGCCTCGTGACTGTGCGCTGCCTGCAGGGCGCTGGGCAGGATAGACAGGAGGGGGTGACACCATGTTTTGCCGCACCAGGTCACACCAACCCTAGTGACGCCACTGACTGGAAGAGAAGAGTTCATGGACAGCTTCTATCTATACATAGAGACTGGAAGAGAACAGTTCATGGACAGCTTCTATCTATACATAGAGACTGGAAGAGAACGTTCATGGACAGCTTCTATCTATACATAGAGACTGGAAGAGAACAGTTCATGGACAGCTTCTATCTATACATAGAGACTGGAAGAGAACAGTTCATGGACAGCTTCTATCTATACATAGAGACTGGAAGAGAACGTTCATGGACAGCTTCTATCTATACATAGAGACTGGAAGAGAACAGTTCATGGACAGCTTCTATCTATACATAGAGACTGGAAGAGAACAGTTCATGGACAGCTTCTATCTATACATAGAGACTGGAAGAGAACGTTCATGGACAGCTTCTATCTATACATAGAGACTGGAAGAGAATAGTTCATGGACAGCTTCTATCTATACATAGAGACTGGAAGAGAACAGTTCATGGACAGCTTCTATCTATACATAGAGACTGGAAGAGAACGTTCATGGACAGCTTCTATCTATACATAGAGACTGGAAGAGAATAGTTCATGGACAGCTTCTATCTATACATAGAGACTGGAAGAGAACAGTTCATGGACAGCTTCTATCTATACATAGAGACTGGAAGAGAACAGTTCATGGACAGCTTCTATCTATACATAGAGACTGGAAGAGAACGTTCATGGACAGCTTCTATCTATACATAGAGACTGGAAGAGAATAGTTCATGGACAGCTTCTATCTATACATAGAGACTGGAAGAGAACAGTTCATGGACAGCTTCTATCTATACATAGAGACTGGAAGAGAATAGTTCATGGACAGCTTCTATCTATACATAGAGACTGGAAGAGAACAGTTCATGGACAGCTTCTATCTATACATAGAGACTAGAAGAGAACAGTTCGTGGACAGCTTCTATGTATACATACTACATAGAGACTGGAAGAGAATAGTTCATAGACAGCTTCTATGTATACATAGAGACTGGAAGAGGACGTTCATGGACAGCTTCTATCTATACATAGAGACTGGAAGAGGAGCAGCTGATTAGACAAGAGGGACTGGGCTCATATAGAGGACAGTTCACAGTAGACAGTTTCAAGCTTTATGTCCTGCTGCCTTCTTGGTAGCATATGCATGGATAGGCACCAGGAAAGGAAGAATACAGAAAGGTAAGTATTCCATTTTTCTGGTGCCTTTCCATGCGTAGGCTGCCATGGAGAAAGGAAAAAGCAAAATTACGGAATGGTAAGTATTAGAGCTGCGTGATTTTTTCCCCGTTGCGATCTTGACAAAGGGTTTCCCGATCTTCCCGATATTTGGTATGCAGAGAATTTTCTATCTGCTCTGTGCCGTCAAAAGTCAAAGTCTGGGCAGTCTGCCAAGTTTTGAAAACATTCTATAAGGGCCAGTTCACACCATAGAAACGCAGTCTGGATGCGTTCCAGGTGCTTTTCTGCATGCGCGTTTTTGATGCGTTCCAGAGCGTTTTTGATGCAGTTCAGTGCTTTTTTCCCCCTCTTTTTACTTAACCTTTAAGGACAAGTATGTTGCAGTGCGTTTTTGGTGCATTTAGGTGTGTTCCCGTGCGTTCCAGTGCGTATAAAGTAGTGAGTGTACAGCTTGTATATAACAGTGTAAATTTGCTGTCCCCTCAAAATTACTCAACACACAGCCATTAATGTCTAAACCACTGGCAACAAAAGTGAGTACACTGCTAAATGAAAATGTCCAAATTGGGCCCAAAGTGTCAATATTTTGTGTGGCCCCCATTATTTTCCAGCACTGCCTTAACCCTCTTGGGTATGGAGTTCCCCAGAGCTTCACATGATGCCACTGGAGTCCTCTTCCACTCCTTCATACAGACATAGCAGAGCTGGTGGATGTTAGAGACCTTGCGCTCCTCCACCTTCCTTTTGAGGATGCCCCACAGATGCTCAATAGGTTTTAGGTCTGGAGACATGCTTGGCCAGTCCATCACCTTTACCATCAGCTTCTTTAGAAAATGCAGTGGTCGTCTTGGAGGTGTGTTTGGGTTTGTTATCATGTTGGAATACTGTCCTGCGGCCCTGTGACAGGGGTCACTTTGGGCACAGGGTGAGCAAGAAAATAATGGCCATTAAGAATATGTCTTGGATTGCTTTAAAATGGGACAGTAATATTTTTCCACAATATTCCCCAGGATATCTGTAAATAACTATTTACTGTTTGATTATGAACTCAACAGGTTAACTGAAAAGTGACTCCTTCATGATGTTGGGACACATACTGTTAGATGCTAATGTCACCACATCCAGCCCCCACCTGTGTCTGCTAAGATGTCAGATGTGTATTGGGAGACAGTGAGGCTAGCCTAAAGGTCCTGTGTCTGAGTCATCACTGTAGTTAATTAGCTCATGTAAATTAGGTCTGGTCAAAGGTGTATTGTCTGAGGAGAATGTAAGAACCTCCTCTCTGTGTGTATAAAACTGGGAGTTTGTCATTAAAGATTGTCAGTCCAGTTGGAAACTTCGTACAGAGTGTTTGTCTCGTATGTTTGGAAGGATTAATCCTATGGGAAGCGGTCGCCTGACTGTGGAGGATCGGCAGTGGATGTGTGTCCAGAGAGGGAATATCCTAAACGGCGTTAACCCCTTTCATACTTGGGGTGCCGTTACAGGCCCAGTCTCTGAAGGGAGGGGATCATGCTCTGCTTCAGTATGTTACAGTACATGTAGGTATTCATGGTTCCCTCAATGAACTTTAACTCCCCAGTGCCGGCAGCACTCATGCAGCCCCAGACTATGACACTCCCACCACCATGCTTGACGGTAGGCAAAACACACTTGTCTTTGTACTCCTCACTAGACATGTGCAAAAGGAAAAAATGTGTTTTGTTTTGTTTCGTGTTAATTAATTAATTTCGTTTAGTTAGATTCGTTAAATTCGTTTTCGGATTTCGTCTCCTTTTCGACCGAATTCGAAAAATCGGTCGCATTCGAAAATATTTCAACTGAATTCAAAAAAATTTCAACCGGATTCGATATTTCAATCGGATTTTTTGCAGATTACTATTTATTTCCATCAGATCTCCTGCAGTATATTAACATCTATTTCATTTTTTTTTTTTTTTTGCAGGTCTCATCCGAAACAAATAGTAATCTGCAAAAAATAAATAAAAATTAAATAGATAGTATCTATATTCTGTTCTATTGTTTTTCTAGTCTATTTTCTATTTCTATTCTAATCTTTTATAATTGGAATTCGAAAAATCGGTCGCATTCGAAAATATTTCAACCAAATTTGAAAATATTTCTACCGGATTCGATAATATTTCATCCGCATTCGTTAATATTTCAACCGGATTCAAAATTATTCCAACCGAATAGAAAAGACCATGTTCCAACATTCGAATTTCTTATAGAATGAATTCAAATTCCAATTAGAAAAAGATTCGAATAGAAATAGAAAATAGACTAGGGAAATGGCTGCTAATAGTTTGCAGGAGACCTGCAAAAAAATAATAATGAAATAGATGCTTATAGTCTGCAGGAGATCTGCAAAAAACATTATATAAATGCTAATAGTCTGCAGAAGATCGGATGGAAATAAATAGTAATCTGCAAAAAAAAAGAAATGAAATAGATGCTGCAGGAGATCTGCTGAAATAAAGGAAATGGCTGCTCTAATGCAAAAAAATAAAAATAAACATGAAATAGATGCTAATAGTCTGCAGGAGATCTGCAAAAAAATGAAATAGATGTTAATATACTGCAGGAGATCTGATGGAAATAAATAGTAATCTGCAAAAAAAAAAAAAATGAAATAGATGCTATTTATTTCCATCAGATCTCCTGCAGTATATTAACATCTATTTAATTTTTTTTGCAGATCTCCTGCAGACTATTAGCATCTATTTCATTTTTCTTTTCTTTTTCTTTTTTTGCATTAGAGCAGCCATTTCCTTAATTTCAGCAGATCTCCTGCAGACTATTAGCATCTATTTCATTTCTTTTTTTGCAGATTACTATTTATTTCCATCCGATCTCCTGCAGACTATTAGCATTTATATAATTTTTTTGCAGATCTCCTGCAGACTATTAGTATCTATTTCATTTTCTCATCAGATCTGCAGACTATAAGCATCTATTTCATTTTTTTTTTTTTGCAGGTCTCCTGCAAACTATTAGCAGCCATTTCCCTAGTCTAGTCTATTTTCTATTTCTATTCTAATCTTTTCTAATTGGAAATTGAATTTATTCTATACGAAATTCGAATGTCGGAACATGGTTCATTATAATCTTTTCTAATCGGTTGGAATAATTTCGAATCCGGTTGAAATATTATCGAATTTGGTTGAAATATTAATGAATGCGGATGAAATATTATCGAATCCGGTAGAAATATTTTCGAATTTGGTTGAAATATTTTTGAATGCGACCGATTTTTCGAATTCCAATTAGAAAAGATTAGAATAGAAATAGAAAATAGACTAGAAAAAAAATAGAACAGAATAGAATAAAATATAATATATATATTGTATTTTATTCTGTTCTATTGTTTTTCTGTTCGATTCTTTCCAATATTTTCGATTCTATTCTAATTGTTTTCAAATTCAATTCGACTAGAATTTTTTTCTAATTCGATTCGAATTTCGTCCGTGGTTTTTCGATTCGAAACGTTATTTCGGATTCGGTTGAATTCGTTAGCATTGTAATTCGTTAATTCGAATGCATCCGAATGTCTGAATAATGAAAATTCGTCCGAATTTCGATTCGGAACTAAACAAAATGCACATGCCTACTTCCTCACCTGGTTGCTGCCACACACGCTTGATACCATCAGAACCAAATAAGTTTATCTTGGTCTCATCAGATCACAGGACATGATTCCAGTAATCCATGTCCTTAGTCTGCTTGTTTTCCCGCACGAGTGCCCCCCCATGGAATGCGGCTCTCCGTGGGGGCACTCGATGCAGAGGAGGAGCCAGAAGCGCCGCCAGGGAACCCAGAAGAGGAGGATCGGGACCACTCTAAACAAAACCCTTGCACAGAGCAGGTAAGTATGACATGTTTGTTATTAAAAAAAAAAATACTTTAATAAAACCATGTATATATTGACAGCGAGAAATTCTGTTAGAATTGTCTATAGCATATGCTCCTGATAGTGTTTCACATTCTAGCAAGAAATGATCTGATGAAATTTAAAAGATGCAATAGATAAAGGAATTTAAAAAAAAAATGCAAAAGACAGAAACGGAAGACAGAAGTATACAAAATGTTTTATTCCAAACTCAGCTGCCACACAATATACAACATAATATAGAATTGAACAATATAGATAGATAGAAATCTTGCGAGCTACCATTAGAGACGTCCAACCTAGGTTGCAACTACCATCAGGTGTAGTGTTGAAAAATAAAAAAATTTCATGTGGATAGAGAACCAATTCACAGCAGTTTAGCTTTAATCACAATCCCATAATCTGTGAAAAAAGTATATAAATAATAAAAAATGCAGCGCTATGTGAATAACCTTACTAGTGTAAATACCAGAAATTTATGCCGTGAACAATTACATCCAAGTTATGAGAAAAAAACAATAATGTACAAATAAATCAAAAATCTTTGTGTCAAGCAAGTTCACAGTAAAAAAGGTATATGTTGAAAAAATATATACATATATAATAATGTCCCACAAAGTGACTCTTGTGATGATGATCCAGGTAAAAAAAAAAAGAGTGACTTCATATGGAACTGTCCCCTCCACCGTCCTGGCCCCTCCCCTATGCGTGACGACACAGGGCTAATCACGTGTCTTCCTCAGGGGGATCCTTTATATTCCTTATATCCTTTAGATTTTTATACTGAATGTTTTCTATAGTTTGATGCGCTAAAAGCACCTGTGAAATGTGAGTACCCTGAGGTTTTTTACCTATAATAAATTTATACTCAAACGATAATGCACTATCCAGTCTTTCTTACTATAAATTGAGAAAAACATCTCTGGATTATACCTGGGGGATGCTGCAAAGCCTGTTTTACTTAGAGCCCAGAGGTGGTTCAGCTGCTTTTGTAGACCAAACTTTATTGTGCGGTCACACTCCTTGAGGTGAACACAGCCAACACGGCACATGTGTGAAGTCACTCTTTTTTTATTACCTGGATCATCATCACAAGTCACTTTATGGGACATTATTATATATGTTTTTTTTTTTTCCAACATATACCTTTTTTACTGTGGACTTGAGAATTTTTTGATATTTGATGACACTTCGATATTAATCAATTATTTCACTGTGAACTTGCTTGACACAAAGATTTTTGATTATTATATTATTGTTTTTTCTCATAACTTGGATGTAATTGTTCACGGCATCAATTTATGTAGCGGTGTGTTGCCACTAGTTACTAACATCCACGCATATTCACCCTGCTGCCAGACATCCATACGTCACACTTGTAGACAATGAAAAGTCTTTTGCTTTGTTGTTTTATTTGGGGGACTGAACTTGGTTGGGGGAAGGGATATGGGATGCCCATAGGATAAATTGGTATTTGCAATGTTATAGCTGCGCCTGCTTTACATTGAAAATGTCATTGAGATTTAATCATTACCTTTGCAAATGTTATAGCGGTTATGTTTTACATTTCCTCGGATAGAACAAAAATGGTGGACTCTAATCTTGACAGCGTTACTTCAAACCACTCTCCTCCTTTGCACTCTCGCTGCAGACTTCTACCTCCAGGACACTTTTCCTGTAGCACAACACTTTCCTGTTACAGCATTAGGCATCCTGCCCCACCATCTTGAGCTGACTAGGCCTCACTCTGAATAAGTCCTAGGATTAGTTTCACTTGATTCTTAATAGGCCAGGGGCCTGCAGTACCCCTTCTTATGACCCTGAACATTTAGTTAGAAAGAATATTTGACGATGGACTACTGATCCCAGCAAGCCCGACTTGCAAATCCTGCCCCCTTAGGCCGCAACAATTTGGCCCAAAACCCAAAAAGTCTCTCCTCTGGCTCTGCACCCAGCTCCCCTGGCATGCCTCTTCCAGATCTTCACTGTGCTTCACTCATCGACTCCTGCCCTGAGTCCTTCCTGAAGGATTTACCCAGACCGTGCGGACCAACTGCTTCTCCAGCTCCTGTTCCAGGACACCTCTCTATGACCGTGTAAGGAGAGGCTCCCTCCCAGCTACCGAGCTCCTCCATCTGATCCACCCCCCCCCAGATGGGGGTGTTTATCCTGCACGCAGTCTAGCACTCCATCCTTCAGTTCACCCAGCAGGCTGACCATGAGTATATGTAGGAGGCCTGCTCCCTGCCAATCCTAGTTGGGGATTGGTCAGGGCTCCTCACATGTATTCCATGCCACTCTAAATCTCAGCCATGCCCCTCTTCCAGAACATTTTTACTGAAAGCAGGGGAGGCGCACAAAAGCTGAAGTACATGTCAGTCACACCCACTGCTACACTAACCACTCCCTGCCCCCAGATCATTTTTTTTTAAATCTTTCTTTATTGATCTTTTTTCACAAAAATTACTTACATTACAATACAAATACAAAAACATTACATACAACAAAATAAAGAAAATGTTTCCGCACTAATTACTAACACACCAAAATGATGAAACAAATGTGCTTAGATAACTGTAAAAACAATCAAACCATAAAGGAAGTGTCACTGGTGTCTGTGAATAATGTACAAAAAACATAGAGAGAGAATAATATAACCCCGTAAGTAAAGTGCCTGTGCAATGTTAACCACGTGAATGTATAAATATACTGGTGAACATGAATTAGTAATAAATGCAATAATCCATAATACTATCAAAGTACCAGTGTCAGGGAAATCCGTCCAACGGCGCCAATCAGCGCCCAATGCGCACGCGCGGCGGAATGATGCTTCGGCGCATGCGCGTGCGCGGGACGGCGCTTCTACGTCCTCGGGTGCGCGCGCCGACGCAGCGGCGCGCGCGCATGCGCGGCGGCGCACCAATAGGAATCCAGGCGGGCCTATTTAAAGAGATCCAGTTGCACTGACAAGTTGCTGGTTTGTCAGCTTTCCTGTATACCCAAGACTCTGGAAAACTATCTTGAAAATCTCCTTGTGACCCGGACTGGCTTGACTCCTCTGATCTCTCTCCTGGACCTGACCCTCGGCTTGCTATACGGACTTCTGCCTTCTCCTGTGTTTGACCCTCGGCCTGTGACTCGGATCTGCTGCTTGTCTACAATCCTTGACCTCCTGCTTGTACCTTTTGGACTTCCGCGTTTCCTTTGAACTCCTGCCTGGTTCCCGGTATTCTCTGGACTTGTTGCCTTTTACTGTGCTAGACCCCCAGCCGGGACTGTTACCTTGCAATTGCAACCCGGACTCAACCTGCACCGGCTTCCATTATCTCCTGCTGTTTGAACTTTACCAATCCGACTAGTTCCCGCTTGAAGCCTGTTTCTTCAGTCTACTCAACACTACCGGACCGTCTAAAAGTACCCACCACCTGCCGGTAGCCGGTGCCGCTTCTCGCCATCCACTCCCTGTCTCAACTCCAGGGGGTGGAGTGCGTCAAGTCGCAAAGGTGAACCACTCTCGGCATCTCGGCCTCGGTAAGTACATACCTTTACAGTACAAACCAGCCAGATGTCTGAGGCCGACAGGGTGCGTTCACCGTTCGAGACCCTATGTCAGCAAGTCACCGCACTAACCGATGCGGTTCAGAAATTACAAGAAGGTTATGTCCAAATGGATGGCCGCTTTCAGCTACTTACTGGAGCTACAGGACCAGCATCACCAGCTGCTACCGTTGCCAATGTTGCCTCCACGTCTCAAAATCAGGCAAATCCCACCGTAGTAATGGCTACCCCTGAACCCAGGGTCCCCCTGCCTGAGCGATTTTCTGGCGTCCGTAAGAAATATCGGGCTTTCAAAAATGCATGTTCTCTTTACTTCGCCCTTCAACCCAGGACTTTCTCTTCAGAAGTGGTAAAGGTGGGGTTCGTCATCTCCCTTCTAACCGACGAACCCCAGGCCTGGGCCCATGGCCTGATGGAGCAAAGCAGCCCCATACTAGATTCCGTGGACACCTTCTTCGAGAGTATGGCGCAGCTGTATGACGATCCTCAGCGATCAGCTACAGCTGAGTCTGTTCTCCACAGTTTAACCCAGGGGAGAAGGCCGGTGGAGGACTACACGGCCGAATTCCGGAAATGGTCAGCTGACACTGGCTGGAATGAGACGGCCCTTAAATACCAATATCGCCAAGGACTGTCTGAGGCTCTTAAAGACGAGCTGGCCAGGATTGGCGTTCCAACTACTCTGGAAGATTTGATCCAGTCTGTCACTCAGCTTGACAGACGCCTGCGGGAGCGGCGTTCCGAGCGTTTCCAGACTACCCGTCCAAACTGGACTTTGCCCCGATCAGCTCCTGCCTACCCACCCATCCAAGTTCCTACAGCATCTTCTCCTCCCGAGCCTGAACCCATGCAGCTTGGTCTGGTTCGTCCTCCCCTTTCTCCTGAGGAAAAACAGCGCAGACGTCAGGCCAATCTGTGCCTTTACTGCGGGGGTACTGGCCATTTCCTTCGGAGCTGCCCAGTGAGACCTAGTAAGTGTACCCTCAAAGACACTTTGAACTACCAAGTTTCTGGCTTACCACAGACTTATGTTGTTCTTTCCATTTCTCTACAGCTACCAACAGGAGCAACCCGCCTACCGGCGATTATTGATTCAGGAGCCTGCAGCTGCTTTCTGGACTCTTCACTTGCTTCCCAACTTCACTTTCCTCTGCAAACCAAGGACCGTTATCTTCAGGTTCGTCTGGCGGATGGATCCCTGCCTCGTTCAGGGGTAATTACGCAAGAAACAAAACCCATCCTTGCTATCACGGATTCAGGCCACCAAGAATACCTTCGATTTGACCTCATCCCATCTCCCATGTTTCCCATCATCCTGGGCCTCCCCTGGTTACAAGCACATGAGCCTCATATAAACTGGGCCAAAAGGGAAGTTAACTTCACTTCTTCATATTGTTCCCAACACTGTCTTCCCGCACTTCCCACTGTCTGTGCTACTTTAACCCCTCAACCGGATAACCTACCACATGTTCCATCAGCATACTTAGAATTCCAGGACGTCTTCGACAAACAGCAGGCCGACCGCCTACCTCCACATCGTCCCTACGATTGTCCCATTGACCTTCTGCCTGGCTCCAAAATTCCATTCGGCCGCATCTTTCCCTTGTCCGAATCTGAGTTGAAGGCCCTCAAGTCTTACATTGAGGAAAATCTGGAAAAGAAATTCATTCGCCCCTCTTCTTCCCCAGCCGGTGCCGGTATCTTTTTCGTTGAAAAAAAAGACGGGACTCTGAGGCCCTGCATTGACTATAGGGAATTAAATAAAATTACTATTAAAAATAGATACCCGCTTCCTCTCATCCCGGAGTTGTTCCAACGATTCCGATCAGCTCGGATCTTCTCTAAACTGGACCTTCGAGGGGCCTACAACCTCATCCGGATCAGGGCTGGAGACGAATGGAAGACGGCTTTTAGATCTAGGTTCGGTCATTTTGAATACTTGGTCATGCCATTCGGGCTTTGCAACGCCCCAGCTACTTTCCAGCACCTGGTCAATGACATTTTCCGTGAACACTTGGACGACTTCCTAGTAGTCTACTTAGATGATATTCTTATTTTTTCGTCCTCCCTTGAACTGCACCGAATCCATGTCATCAAGGTCCTCACTATTCTCCGAGAACATAGACTTTACCTCAAGGCCGAGAAATGTGACTTTGAGAAAACCACTGTGCAATTTTTGGGATTTATTATTTCTACCAATGGGGTCGCAATGGACCCGCAGAAAGTCAAAGCTATCCAGGAATGGCCAGCCCCAACAGACAAGAAAGGGGTACAACGGTTTATAGGTTTCGCCAACTTCTACAGGAGGTTCATTGTGGGGTTCTCCTCTATTGTGGCACCTATAACCCAACTGACACGCCAGGGCTACCGCTTTCACTGGTCACCGGAAGCTCAGGATGCCTTCGATAAACTAAAAAATGCATTCACATCGGCACCTGTATTGAAGCATCCAGATCCGCTACTGCCATTTACTCTGGAAGTAGATGCTTCAGAGTCAGCCACTGGGGCCATCCTCTCTCAAAGGCAGGGCCCCAAATCCCTTCTTCATCCAGTAGCCTTTGCCTCTCGTAAATTAACTTCTCCAGAACGTAATTATGACGTCGGAGACCGGGAACTATTAGCTATCAAATTCGCCCTGGAAGAATGGTGATACCTTCTGGAGGGAGCCCCTCACCCTGTCATGATATTTACGGATCATAAGAATCTAGAATATCTGAGAACAGCAAAACGTCTTCGACCCAGACAAGCCCGATGGGCCCTCTTCTTCACCAGGTTTAACTTTCATATCTCTTATAGGCCCGGTTCCAAGAACGTGAAGGCGGATGCACTCTCTAGGATGTTTCCCGAGACCCCTCAAGCAGAGGAACCAAGTACCATCCTATCAGCACAAAACTTTCTGCTCATTCCACAGGCTGATCTACTAACTTCCATAAAAGCCGCCTCTAAGCATTGTCCTGACCAAGTAACCTCTTCCCTAGAGAAGCATAATGACTTGCTCTGGTCCCAAGGTAAAGTCTTCGTCCCTCTGGAAACAAGGCAACTGATTCTGAAAACTTTCCACGACCACAAACTAGCTGGTCACTTTGGAACCAAAAAAACCATGGAACTAATCTCTCGCTCCTTCTGGTGGCCTGGTTGGAGACAAGATTGCAAGTCCTATGTTGCCTCCTGTACCCGTTGCCAACGGTATAAGGGACCCAAAACCAAGAGTTGGGGACTACTCAAACCTTTGCCTATCCCTGAACGTCCGTGGGCAGATGTGTCCATGGACTTCATTGTAGATCTACCGCCCTCTGGAGGTTTTACCACGATTCTGGTCGTAATTGACCGCCTCTCCAAAATGGCACACTTCGTGCCCATGATCGGTACCCCCTCTGCTGCAGATACAGCCAAAGCCTTCTTTCAGGAGATAATCAGGCTCCATGGGGTGCCTAAGAGCATCACCTCTGACAGAGGCGTTCAATTCACGTCGAAATTCTGGAAGGAACTTTGCAAATCTTTAGAAGTCAAGATTTGCCTATCATCGGCATATCACCCCCAGAGCAACGGACAGACAGAGAGAACCAATCAAACCCTAGAACAATATCTCCGTTGTTTTTGCTCAGCCTCACAAGACGATTGGTCCTCCCTATTATCCTACGCTGAATTTGCATATAACAACTCGGTGCATTCAGCCACCAGTCAAACTCCTTTTTGGGCCAACTTTGGCTTCCATCCTTCCTTCCTCCCTGATGACATTCCGGAGAGCTCTGTTCCTGCTGTTCAAGATCGGATAGCCTTTGTTCAATCTAATTTTCTGAGACTCCAGGAAATGATGCAAAACGCCCAGGAGTCTTACAAGAGATACTATGACAAGGGTAGGAAGGAAAATCCAGTCTTCAAAGTTGGGGAGGAAGTATGGCTCTCCGCCACCAACCTCAAATTACCGATCCCTTCACGGAAATTGGGACCAAGATTTATAGGCCCTTTTAAAATCAAGCGAGTAATCAACCCTGTGGCCTTTGAATTGGCACTGCCCGACTCCTACAGGATACACCCGGTCTTCCACACGTCTCTGTTGAAACCAGTAGTCTCCAGCTCCTTCCCGGGAAGGGATGAGCCACCTCCTCCACCTGTGGAGGTTGATGGTGAAGATGAGTATGTGGTGGAATCTATCTTGGGCTGCAGGAAAAGAGGCAGGCAGTTGCAGTATTTAATCAAATGGAAGGGGTATCCCCCAGAGGACAACTCTTGGGAACCATCTAGGAACCTACATGCTCCCCGCCTAATTAGAGTCTTTCACCAGGAACATCCCGAGTTGATGTCTAGTCTGGGCGTCCGGAGTCCGCCCCTAGGAGGGGGGCACTGTCAGGGAAATCCGTCCAACGGCGCCAATCAGCGCCCAATGCGCACGCGCGGCGGAATGATGCTTCGGCGCGTGCGCGGGACGGCGCTTCTACGTCCTCGGGTGCGCGCGCCGACGCAGCGGCGCGCGCGCATGCGCGGCGGCGCACCAATAGGAATCCAGGCGGGCCTATTTAAAGAGATCCAGTTGCACTGACAAGTTGCTGGTTTGTCAGCTTTCCTGTATACCCAAGACTCTGGAAAACTATCTTGAAAATCTCCTTGTGACCCGGACTGGCTTGACTCCTCTGATCTCTCTCCTGGACCTGACCCTCGGCTTGCTATACGGACTTCTGCCTTCTCCTGTGTTTGACCCTCGGCCTGTGACTCGGATCTGCTGCTTGTCTACAATCCTTGACCTCCTGCTTGTACCTTTTGGACTTCCGCGTTTCCTTTGAACTCCTGCCTGGTTCCCGGTATTCTCTGGACTTGTTGCCTTTTACTGTGCTAGACCCCCAGCCGGGACTGTTACCTTGCAATTGCAACCCGGACTCAACCTGCACCGGCCTCCATTATCTCCTGCTGTTTGAACTTTACCAATCCGACTAGTTCCCGCTTGAAGCCTGTTTCTTCAGTCTACTCAACACTACCGGACCGTCTAAAAGTACCCACCACCTGCCGGTAGCCGGTGCCGCTTCTCGCCATCCACTCCCTGTCTCAACTCCAGGGGGTGGAGTGCGTCAAGTCGCAAAGGTGAACCACTCTCGGCATCTCGGCCTCGGTAAGTACATACCTTTACAACCAGTGGGGAAATATAATCATAGAATATAAATTAAATAATGAGTGAAAAATAAGCAAATAGTCTCTCAAACAAGTGGTCCTTGCTGGGATGCGGTGAACAGATATGCTAGTAATCTGGTATAGTGTGTATATCTCCAAACTTAGGTCTCACAGGACTCTCACCTCCAGATGTATAAGTGTAGGCAAAATCTGTAAGCTCTCTCTCCTCTATATTGATCCCTCCAGCGTGTGTAACTGTCTCCTTCTTACCTCCACTGATGCTGTTAATGTGATGATCCTAAAGGGGAGGGGGGAAGCGGGGGATCGGTTCCAATGGGGTATTGGCTCCGAGATGGAGAGAGAGAGAGAGTCTCCAATAGTGTAGTATGTTAAAAAATTGTGAATTTATTTAAAAGGTAATGCTCGTACATGCCAAAATCACAAAGTAAGCATATAACGCTGAAGCGGCGCGATCGCCGTCTTACTATTAGTCCGGGTACTTCCGGTCTGCGGTACCTCTCAATCTCCCTACGGCGTTACGTCACGTGCCTCGTGACTTCTTCAGGGGCCTGAAGAAGTCACGAGGCACGTGACATAACTCTCTCTCTCTCTCTCTCCATCTCGGAGCCAATACCCCATTGGAACCGATCCCCCGCTTCCCCCCTCCCCTTTAGGATCATCACATTAACAGCATCCGTGGAGGTAAGAAGGAGACAGTTACACACGCTGGAGGGATCAATATAGAGGAGAGAGAGCTTACAGATTTTGCCTACACTTATACATCTGGAGGTGAGAGTCCTGTGAGACCTAAGTTTTTGGAGATATACACACTATACCAGATTACTAGCATATCTGTTCACCGCATCCCAGCAAGGACTACTTGTTTGAGAGACTATTTGCTTATTTTTCACTCATTATTTAATTTATATTCTATGATTATATTTCCCCACTGGTACTTTGATAGTATTATGGATTATTGTATTTATTACTAATTCATGTTCACCAGTATATTTATACATTCACGTGGTTAACATTGCACAGGCACTTTACTTACATGGTTATATTATTCTCTCTCTATGTTTTTTGTACATTATTCACAGACACCAGTGACAGCCCTCGGGCTTTCACATTGGATAGTATTGAGAGGCTTTTTTGGGGCGCATTGCAGGCGCTATTTAGAGCGCAATAGCGCCTGCAAAGCGCCTCAGTGTGAAAGGGGCCTTAGCGCGAAAGACCTTACTTTACTTATTACATACAACAACATACAACACTATTTTGGTCTCAGTTTAGCCCCTGCATAAAAACCCATTCATAACATTGTTGGTAAGTATCCTGCCAAATCTGCTCATCTATGTAACATATGGCCAGCTATATAGCCCTTATGATTTTTATCTGCTATTTTGGAAACTCTGTGAACCAGAAAAAGAAGGGAGAGCGGGCAAGGGTACCATGAGATGGGAGGAGGAGGGAGAGGAGGGGGAAAGAGACACCAGAGCAAAAAAGAGAGGGAAGAGAGGCAAAAAAAACAAAAAACAGGAAGGCTGGTTTCCCTGGGCTGGGCTGAGTCTGCTTGAGAAGCTAAGCAGTGAAGTGATTACGTTTGTGCCTGGACCTCTCCCACACCTTATGCTGTCCTGTCTTCTTGCTCCAACCTTTACTTATCAGAGACTGTTATTTTTGAGAAATAAACTCTACGTTGGAGTTGCAGCTGGTGTGGACATTCAAGTCACTGGGGGGGAACAAGGACTTATCTCTGTTTATTGTAGAGGTGAGAATCATTCTCTGGAGGTTTCTGCCCGTGGAGACCCGCTAACAACACCGCTCAACCTCTTTACACAGGAGGGTACGGCTTGTGGCGTGGTGGGCCCTGTCTACCTGCGGGGAGCCGAAGGCAGGTGAAGGGGGTGAGGTCGCTACATAGGTATTTACATTCTTGTAACATATTCACACTGTACATATTGACATATCACTCTAACTACAGGTCCCTGCAGCGGCGTAGCGCGGAGGGGGCCGTGGCCCCCGGGCGCGACATTTAGGGGGGCGAAATTTTGCGCCAGTGTGTCACTACTGGCTGCCTTCTCCTAATTTTAATTTCCTGTGTCCCCCGCACTCCGTCTGCCATGTTCAATGTCCAGCGCCCTGTGATTGGGCATATGGGGGGTCATGTGGGGCTGGCCTGTCCGTGATCACGGATGAGCCTGAAGTCCCGCCTCCGCACATGACCCCCATGCGCCCAATCACAGTGCGCCGGTCACCGAACATGGCGGCACTGAGCTTTTTCAGGCAGCAGTGTGCAAGAAGCCTAAAACTGCCTGATCGCAATCGTCAATGGAAGATTGGGAACAGGCAGGTGTTTATTTTAGGACTGGTTCACACCTATGCATTTTTTTTTGTGGGTTTTCAGTTTTTCAGAAACACACTACAGACCATTTAACATGGTTTCCTAGGGGTCATGTTCACATCTGTGCATTTTATGGAAAGGGCCAGGGACTTTTTTTTCTGGTTTTTGGTTACATAGACTTCAATAGATCAAAAACGTGTTTTGAAAAATGCAAAATGCACCTGGAATATGCAAACTGCAACCTGCATAGGTGTGAATCAGGCCTAAATGCAGAAGACATTGGGGTTTAGTTACTAAGGCAAATCCACTTTGCACTGAAAGTGAAATTAAGAGTGCAGTCGCTGTAGATCCGAGAGGAACATGCAAGGAAAATATTAAACAGCATTTTTGCTTGTACATGATTGGGTGATAAAATCAGCAGAGCTTCCCCTCATTTCAGATCTTCCCCTGTTATACAGTGACTGCACTTCCAAGTGCACTTGTAGTGCAAAGTTGATTTGCCTTTAGTAAATCAACCCCCTAGCATGGCTCTTCTGCAATAAAAAGCTGCCTACTTCCAACTTTTTTGAGTTTTTTTTTTAAAGTGTTATTAAAAAAGCAAACCTTTCTTGCAGCTTAGCAATACTTATATGTGATGGCTGCATTTGTTTTCATTTTTTAAGACTGATTTCCTTTTCCACTTGATGAACCTCTTAGTAAGTACGCCAGTAAGGTCCCTTTCACACAGGGCAGACTGCAGCTGCGATACGCTTGCTCAGCAGGGGATCTGTCCGCTGATCCCCGTTGAGCAGGTGGATAACAGGTCAGTGTTTCACTCCACCTGCTAGAGCTTACTCATGGGGCTCACTTACAAAGGGGGGGGGGGGGGGTTGTTGACTTGGGACAGATGTCATTTAGAGAATGCCTTGTATTTTTTATTTTATAAAAATTTTCTCAGTGAATGCAAAGTGATCTCTGATTTGGCAAGGTGGAGATTGTGACATCACTGCCCCACCTCTCCACCTTATCCAATCAGCTTTGTATTCATTGAGAAGAATGTAAGGCATTCTGAGAATGGTGCTCATGTTGAACAAGTGACCGCCTGTGGTTACTATGCAGCATACCTCCCAACTTTTTGAGATGGGAACAAGGGACACCAATTAGGAAAAGTATGCAGGCATGGGACACGCCTCGCCACGCCTCCTTAAAGGAGAATAATACCAAAAAAGTGGTTAGTTAAACCTGCTATGGATTGCTTAATACTCAAATTAAATGACTATTTCTATTATGTACACATATATATGCTAAAATCTCCTTGCTCAAAATGCTGACTAGACACCCCCTTCCATCAAGGAAAACAGAATTGCTGAGGCCTCCAAAAGACTGGATGGATCTGGCCAGAAGACCCCTAGATTAGGGATCACCCAATCTATGAATGACAACACGAACTACACTGTGATGATGCTTATGCAAACAATGACTCATGCTATAAAAAGGGCTATATGTCCAAACAATAAAAGAGAAGTTTCACACGATCCGAATATCCTACGAAAAATGTCGTCCGAGGAAGAATCGTACGATAATTGGATCGTTAGTACAGGACTTCCGTGAGCCGATCATGACAGTTCATCCGATATTTTATCGGACATGCACGAAAATTTTCCTCGTACGATACCTAATCGTACGATTTTCGTTTAGTCAGTACAGTTGTCGTCCGAAAATACAACACAAATACATTACAACATATGACATCACTTCCGCATTATTTTTTATGTCGTACAAGAATTTTCGTGACTTTAGTAACCTATTCAATTTCTACTTGCGACTATTAAATGAAAAAAATCGGACGATCCGTTGTCCGATTTTCGGATCGTGTGTACGTGGCATTAGCTGAACAAAGTGTCAGTGTGTTTCTTCTACGTGCACGTATATGTACATTTGAAATTAGGCCAGGTGCAGATACTCAAAACAGACACTTGTCTGATTCCAAAACAAACCCACAAGTGATTTTTTTTACCACTAATATTCCTTTATATTGGTGTAGAGCCCCTTTACTTTTAGGGGAGCTAGGTACCTAAATTTAGGGGTTGCTCTGGGTTAGTAGACAGACCCAGATCGCTTCAATTGTTAGGTTTTGTTCTTTTACTTTTGCCAAGTGGTGTTGCTGGTGTACAGTTCCCTGTGGCCTGTGGGTGGCGCTGCCATAACAGGTCAGGGTTGAACCGCTAGTGACATTACTGTACCTTTGGGTGTCCTCTCCAGGCAGCTGTATGGGGGAGTGGTCGGCCCTCTGTGCATGCTGGGAGAGGATACAAAAGGGGCGGATGCCATCTTAGCGGGAAGAAGAGAGAAGGAGGGGGTACTGAGGAGCAGTACCACCTGCGTCTCGTGGCCCTCCAGGCCATAGGAGTGCGCAGGGGAAGATCAGTCTCAGGCACCTTTAGCCTGGGGCTGCAACTCTTCATGTAGGCCCAGCACCTTTAGCTGGCCTACCATCTAAAGAGGAATTCCAGGGCACTCAAGGGTGACCCGTTCTGGAGAGATAGCCAGGGTTACCGGTGAAGGAAGTCACTGCCTCGGATGAGGCCTGGTCACCTACAGAGGGATTCCACAAGTCCGCCACAGGCATTGTAGCGTGGTCCTTATGCTACAAGTGCTGGGAAGTTTGGAACTAGGCAAGTGGGTTCCGATCGTATCCCTAGGACATAAAGTAAAGTTCGTGCATCACTCCGGCTGCTAGGACCGTGAGAGGGAACTATCTGGGTGAGCAGAGTCCACTTGGGATTGAGTGGTGATATTAAGTGCCTGAACCTGCCTCCTGTTATTCTATTCTTCACCTTCAACTTTCCTGTCCGGTTTCAAGCATAAAGAAAATAAACCTTCAGCCATTGAGGTTTAACCTTGTCTGGACTTTTGCCTTATTGATACACAAGCAACAGACTTTTCCCTACACTCTAGGGAAAGGAACCAGCCTAGAGGATGTAACTCGCTGCGGAATCCAACAATTGTGAACACCGCTTAACCTCTTCAAACAGGAGGGTACGGGCTTATAGCACGGTGTGCCTTATCTTACAAGTGAGCCAGGTGAGAAAAAGGTCCGTGTGCTACATTGGCTTTTGACAATTACAAATGTATTGGCCTCACCCCTCTCTCCCTTTCTCATACTCGGCTTGTCTTTCTTCGTCTAGGGGTCTCAGTGCTGGGGAGAGGGGTGAGATACACCACGGCCCATGTCCTCCATAGCTGAGAGGTGAAGGCCAGAAAGATTGGGCCTTGTGTAGGTGTCCTACAGTCAAGTCCAGTACTTCGTCCCTGACTCCTTTGCTCCTAGTAACCAGAGTTCCACACAGTGAATAGGTCCAACTCAGTTTTATTCTTCTTGGCGTACAAACATACAGTTTCTTTACTGAGTAATAATGGGGGATAGATCGAGGCACAATCCTTTCCCTTCTATTGCTAACCACTGTGGTATCACCAGTGGTAAATAGTCACTGCCACTGACTATGTGAGGTAGAACATGAATTACCTTCGCTAGCACTGCCCCTGTTAGGGGAAGGAAATCCGTCCAAGGGAGAAACCGGAGGCCTCTCTGTCACCAGCGATGCTGCGCCGGACTCTCCAGAGAAGTTCCGCACACCAGTCCTCACGAACTCAGACACGGGCACCCAAGGAGTTAGGGCCCCCTCGGATTCCTCCACCCTCGCGGAACTCAGTCGAAGGTACTGAGCCCCAGGCATCCGCCATAGTACCTCACCCCAGGCTAAAGGTGCCTGAGATGGACTCCATCTCCGCTCCGGTTAGGTCAACGGCACCTAGGCCTGGAACACCGGAATGCGGCCGAGTCCTCCGACTCCCACTCCGGACTCTCCGCTCTGAACTCTGAACCCCGTGGTAAGGGCGTCTGCCCCTTTTATCCCCTCTCCCTTTGCGTTTACAGCGGGTTCCCCGCCCCGCTGTACCAGCTCCAGGGAAGGACAAAAAGGCACAGTCTTGCGGTGTGAGTTCAGCTCCGGCCCAAGGCAACAGCGCCACCGGTGGACTACAAGGGACCTCACACCACCAGAGTCCTCCAAGAACCAGAAAAAGGTCTCGGATCCCCTAGCAATTAGTGCAGCTGGGTTACACTACCACCCAGATGCTTCCCCTAAATTCAAATACCCGCTACACAAATGAAGCAATTTAGAATTTGGATGAAAGGCTTAGCACTGGGAAACACTTTTTGAAAGACAAATAGTGCATTTTATATAAAACTATATAGACCAGACCACAATGAGGGACAAATAAGGAGGAAAGAGGAACAGAGGGACTTTGTTATAAACCAGGGACATTCCCTTGAAATCAGGGACATTTGGGAGGCTGGAGCTATGATGCAGCACGGTAGCGGCTCTGCACAGTATCTGAAGAAAGCAAGGATCAGTGTAGTAGTGGCAACTACTACAGTGCCTCTGTGCTCCCGAAGGTATATAATATGTATTGTATATTTACATTGATTCCAGATGAACCAATGTAACTATGTAAAAAAAAAAACATACCTGGAATCCATCTTTAGCTGCACAGGATCTTGTATAATGAAATCTATGTGCAGTTAAATCCCCAATAACAATACACAGAAAGTGCATCGTTTTATTTTTGTAATCCCCTGACTCATCCTGCTGTACATACATACGACATAACCTAACCATGTGCACATCCTCCTCCCACTTTCATAACACTGACACTGATCACATGACCACACTCACCAGCCGCCGCACCTGCGCACTCCGCTCTGTGGGTCACGTGTCCTCTCTACAGAAGTGCTACGCAGTTACGTCGCGTTGTCAGTGTACTATTCCGGAGCACGATGGCTGGAGTAGGACGGATGTTTTGCTCGGTGTGGAGCCGCTGCTCGGTGCCGGAGCTGCGGGTACCTTGTGCCGCTTACCACAAGAAGGTACGGAGGGTGTATTATTGCAGGCGGGAGGGGAGTTCTGTCTGGAGGAGAGGGAAGCCTATGGGATATGCTAATGACCCCCACATAAATAGACACTCAGTCCTTGTGTACTGACACAGAGGTGACCATTTGGCGCATTGTAACAACATAATCACCAACTTCCACAGCTGCCCATGTAATTCAATCTATCTGCTGATCGTGGCTACATAGGAAAGTTTAGTGGTCACCTATAGAGGCAAGTCTAAAGCCCCGTACACACGATCCGAAAATCTTACGAAAAATGCCGCTTTCGAATCGATCGTTCGTACAGCGCTTTCGAGAGCCGATCAGGACAGTTCCTCCGATTTATTATTCTATCGGACGTGCATGGAAAAAAAAATTCGTACGATGCCAGATCATGCGATTTTCGTTTAATCAGTACAGCTGTCGTTCGAAAATGCAATACAACACATGACATCACTTCCGATATATTTTTTTTTTTAATATTCTGCCAATTTTCGTGACTTTAGTAAACTCATCAGGTTCGACGTGAGATTAGCATGCAAAAAAAAAACGGACGATCATTCTTCTGATAATCGGATCGTGTGTACCGGGCATAAGGCTCGCCACACACTATACAATCTGTGCAATTTCCTTTAGAGCTACCAACCAGAATCTAGTGGAAGGGCCTGCCGTGCATACTAGCTCATTATGCCTTTTGCCTTACAGGTAGCTAAAAACAACCGCTTTTAATGCATGCTCCTTGCTAACTAACATTTTAGTTTTTTATCACGGTATTATGGGTAAAGGTCTTCTTTAAGGCTGTCACAAATTTGTCATTACCTAAAAATGGAGAGCAACTGAGCAGGGTGAGTCTAGGCACTTATTTTTAATATTTTACATAGCTAAACCTGCAAAAGGGGCCAGACTGAAGTGATCTAGCAGGACTTAATTTTCTGACTAAAGTTCCACTTTTCCACAAGTGCTTCTAAAGGCAGAACATTTTATTTAACTTTAATGCATTCCAGTAAAAAATATTTCTGTGAGTTTTTTTTTTTGTCCCATTATACATACCCAATTCCTATCTCAATTCAGCACTGCTCTGGTCTCTCTCACAAGACAGAGGCAGCAGCCATTGGCTCTTGTTGCTGTCAAATTCTGTGAGTTGGGGCAAGGCCAGGTGCCCAGTTCAGGAGCGAGCCCACAGGTGTGCCACCATAGGAAGTGGCTTACTATAATGTATTAAGAGTGGAATCCTGGAGCAGCGGTGGAGGACCCCAGAAGAAGAGGTTTAGGACTTCTCTGCGCAGTACCATTGCACAGAGCAGGTAAGTATATAATGTTGCAAAAATTGTGAAAAAACTTGGACTGCCGCACTCCAAAAAAATTAGTTTTTCTTTTATAAAAATAACAAATACGTAGCACAGCAGAGGGAACAGCTAGTGTGAGCTGACGCGTTTCGCACTGAGCTTCAGCGCTTAATCGGAGCTACGATTAAGCGCTGAAGTTCAGTGCGAAACACGTCAGCTCACACTAGCTGTTCCCTTTGCTGTGCTATGTATTTGTTGTTTTTATTTTAATAAAAGAACAAATTTTTTTGGAGTGCGGCAGTCCAAGTTTTTTCACTATTTTTGCATTGCTATATGCATTGGCTGCACCCACGGTTCTGGATCCTGTGAGGAGATCATCGGCTGCACCTGAGCGATTACCTCCCTCCCTCTAAGTATATAATGTTGTGCTCTTCATAAAGAAGCCTTTGCAAATGCTTTAGCTAAAGGATGAAAAGGAGGTTTTTCCAAAGTTGCTGACAGGGTAAAAGATGACATAATACCTGTGAGGCTGACACTGACATTTTTTACCTGGGTGCAGGGCCTTCAGCCACCCGGACTGGCTGGCACAGTGTGATGTAACCTCTGCACCTGTGCATGGGAGTTTGTTCATGCCAGAATTGTACAATGAGTTGGGCATGCTCAGTGTACAGTGCAAAGAAGATTGCAAGGAGGAAGGTAAGCAGTTTCTATTACAGAAGAAACATAGGGAAATAAAGCTGGAGCAGCTGTGCATAACAACCAATTTATCTGTGTTCAGCTATAGTGAAACGAAATCCTCCTATCCTTTATAGCCAAGGAAGCTGCCACCTGATCTCTGTTGAGTGGAGCGAAACCCATTAATTTTAATCATAGGTTTATTAAACCTAGGTAAACCCAAAGCATACATTTTATATATTGTAGATTGCCAATAATTGTATATTTAGAATTGTAATGCAGGCAAGCTGCATATGCAGCAATACAGAGCACATTTTTTCCACTTAACCTACAATGTTAAAGTGATCCGAGCAGCTTTAGGGCTGCTGGATCACTTTTAAAGGTGGCGGGTTCAGTTTGATCAGATGCTTTGGAGGCCAGAGGAAATATCTGGGGTCTGATAGACCCTAGATCTCTACAAAAAGAGGACCTGTCACAGCCCATGCTATCTGTTCATCCCTTGTGATGGCAATAAAGTTAACCTGAAAAAAATAAAAATGTAAAGGTACAATGTAAGAAAAATAAATAAAAATGAAATGAATTATAATGAATCAATTGTTCTCTGGTGCCTGTTTGCACGCTCGGGTGTAAACGGGCACCAGAGAACAAATGATTTATTATTTCATTTTTATTTTCTTACATTGTACCTTTTTACATTTTATTTTTTGCATGCTCGGGTGTAAGCAGGCACCATAGAGAGCATTTGGTAGCTTCAAGATACAAAACACTCGGGTGTGAATGCAGGCTATTGACCACTATCCACTAATAGAACAGAGCCTCCCAATATTGTCCAGATACCTGATTGCTTGATTGACAGCTGACTCTGACTTTCATTGTGCATCCCTGCTCTCCTTCCCACCCAGTGAACAGAGCAGAGAGCAGTGACTGCTCTGAAAAGACTGAAATCTGATTGATCAGCAGCATGTGATCACTCGGATCTAGTTTTATATTGGTGTAAACATCGACATGTAGTAATTTCTATCTGCCATCATCTTGTGGAACGCCAATGATTAGTGAAGCAAAGATAGACACAAAACCTCTCCTTAATAGTTGACAAACAGACATTTCTGGTTTGCTCAGAAGAGGAGCACAACACTGGCCATGTACCGTATATACTCGAGTATAAGCCGAGTTTTCCAGCACTTTTTTTGTGCTGAAAATGCCCCCCTCGGCTTATACTCGAGTCACCTTTTTTGCACCTGATCTCCCTGACTTTGGGGACCAGGTGCCGGCCGTAGGTTGCACATATATAGCCCCAGTTCTCCTCTAAGTGTGCAAAGCTTGCTGTCTGGGGGACCTATGGCCAGGGAGCACCGTTTTTTTTTTTTTTCAAAGCCGGGCACCCCTTCCATATACTCCCATGTTAAACGTAAGTCTAGGCATGGGCACGGTGAGGCATGCAGATGGACACCCTAGGCTTATACTCTAGTCAATACGTTTTCCCAGTTTTTTTTTTTGTGGTAAAATTAGGTGCCTCGGCTTATATTCGGGTTGGCTTATACTCGAGTATATACGGTATATAGTTATGCTCTTGTTTGTATTCATGTAAACATTGCCATTGAGGCTCTGCTCACACCTAGGCGTTTGAGTGTTTTTCTGCTGTAAGCCTCAGCTCTAAAAATGCCCAACAAGACAAATCGCATTCATTTCAATAGCCCCTTTTCACATCTGAGCGTTCTGTCGCCTGAAGAAAAACGCTCGTCGCTCAAAGTACAGGAGCTTTTTTTTTTTTTTTTTTTTTTTACAGATTACACGTGTCTTCTGCTTTTTACATTGGTGACCTTTTTGACTTTCTGCCTAAAAACGAAACGCCTAGGTGTGAACAGAGCCTTAATCATTTGTACCAGCTGTCGTCTTGCATAATGCAAGTAATTGGAGAAGCAAAAATAAGGACATTTATACTCTATGTACTACAGTATGTTTTGGGAAGGAAAATGCGGACTATAAAAGTACAGAAGGATCCATCTTGCTATTTTGATAACTGCATTCATTATGTAACAAGCTGGCAGAGCCACTGCTTGTCAAGGGCAACTGATGAACAGTTCTAACCCTGATTGAGTAACACTACTTTTATATATTAAGGTTGTTGATCACTATGAGAATCCAAGGAACGTTGGATCCCTTGACAAGAACGCAAAGAATGTTGGAACTGGTCTGGTGGGCGCTCCAGCATGTGGCGATGTTATGAAATTGCAGGTTAGTATGGCTTGGCTGTTTCCTAAAGGCTTGCCACGGGGTGAATAAGATTTATTCGAATTAACCACTTCCTTACTGGGCACATATACCCCCTTCCTGACCAGGTGAAATTTCAGCTTTCGGCACTGTCACGCTTTGAATGACAATTGCGCGGTCGTGCGACGTGGCTCCCAAACAAAATTGACGTCCTTTTTTCCCCACAAATAGAGCTTTCCTTTGGTGGTATTTGATCATCTCTGCGGTTTTTATTTTTTGCGCTATAAACAAAGAGCGACAATTTTCAAAAAAACACAATGTTTTTTGATTTTTGCTATAATATCCCAATTGACAATTTTTTTTTTTTTTTTTAAGTTTAGGCCGATACGTATTCTTCTACGTATTTTTGGTAAAAAAAAAATCGCAATCGGCGTTTGGTTTGCGCAAAAGTTATAGCGTTTACAAAATAGGGGGTAGTTTTATGGCATTTTTATAATTTTTTATTTTTTTTCTCGTGACTGCGACATTATGGCGGACACTTTTGACACTATTTTGAGACTATTCACATTTATACAGCTAACAGTGCTATAAATATGCACTCATTACTGTATAAATGTGACTGGCAGGGAAGGGGTTAACACTAGGGGGCGAGGAAGGGGTTAAATGTGTGCCCTGGGAGTGGTTACTACTGTGGGGGGAGGTGGACTGACTGGGGGAGTTGACCAATCTGTGTCCCTATGTACAAGGGACACAGCATCGGTCTCCTCTCTCCCTGACAGGACGTGGATCTGTGTGTTTACACACACAGATCCATGTCCTTGTCTCTGTACCGGCCGATCGCGGGTACCTGGCGGACATCGCAGCCGCCAGGCATGCGCATCGGCATTACAGTGACGCGCCGTGCACGCGCTGGCACTCGTGCGCCCCCCCAGTGGCCGGAGGAGCGGAGGCCGTAAAAAGACTGCCTCCCGGCATTTAAGAACCACCTTGCGACCGTACATAGTCGTACGGCGGGCGCGAGGTGGTTAAATACATTTAACATAAAGTTCGGTTTTCTTGAAGGTTTGAGGGACACAGAAAACCTCTGGCGTTTGTGGCCTGCCCTTGGGAGGATTGACATTGGCTAAAAAGAAAGGTGTTGCTCCTCCCAGCGCAGGGAAAAGGGAGCTCATAACATCTATAGGAATTTTTGTCTGGTGATGGGTTATAGACGGATGGAGTCAGCATAATGGTGTGTGTGTGTGTGTGTGTGTGTGTTTGTTTGTTTTTTTCCAAATATTGGCCAAAAATATACTATCCAGTGATTGATATGATACTGTATGTATAATTAAAGTATCAGTATTAGGCTCCCTCTTTTTAATGTGTAATTTATTTGGTTTTTGAAAAATTTATTTAAAAAAAAAAGATTCTATTTGTCAGCTCATTCTACTGCCATGCACATTATTACTACTTTGTATTTCAGATTGAAGTTGATGAACATGGAAAAATTACTGAAGCAAAATTTAAAACATTTGGATGTGGTTCAGCAATTGCCTCAAGCTCTTTGGCTACTGAATGGGTTAAGGGAAAAACGGTAAATCATGTTTTAATTCCTGTGCCTTCTTTAGTTTGGTATTAATATTTCTAATACAGTGGCACTGGGGCCATTTGTTAAAGGGTAACTAAACCCTTGTGTTTTTTTTTTGTTTTTTTTTTTAAATAAAAAAAACATGTCATACATACCTCCACTATGCAGTTGGTTTTCTGGGGTCCCTCAGTGATGCTGATGGCTCCTCCTCTCGAGTGCCCCATCGGAGAAGCGCTCTCCTTTGGGACACCTGTACAGGCGTGCTCCCATGTCCTACTTCTGCATCTATTGACGCAGAAGGACTCGGCCCCGAGTCATTGGATTTGATTGACAGGAGAGCCAATGACTGGTGTGCTCGTCCCCTGGGAGAGACAGGGTTTGGGGGGCTGCAGCATGAGTTTGTCACCTTTTTTAAAAGAGAAGTATTTGTGCTTTTTTTTTTTTTTTTTTTTTTCTGCTATTCATACTCGCCTAGACCGATGCTCCAGTTGTCCCCAGGCATCTCTGCACTGACAACCGAGCCACCAAATATCGCTGATGGCTAAGTTCCCGCTCCTGCTCTGCTCCTCCATGTTCATTGAAGTGCTAAGCTGTGGAGGGGTGGGAAGTGGCCATTTCAGCGGCTGGCTGAGACTGCCATCAATCAAGGCAGCTAGCAGATCCAGACTTTGGAAGTCGGGATGACGCGCTGCCTCGACTGATGGCAATGACGTCAGCGGAGAACGGACTTCAGACCGCTCTCCGCTGAAAACGGGTCACAGGAGTGCAAAACAAATTGCACTCCTGTGACCCAGAGGAGAAGCCCAGCCTAAAAAGCTCAGGCTGGGCTTCTCTTTTAATGCATAGAATGCATTAAGGTGAAAAACCACAAGGGTTTACAACCCCTTTAAGGTCAGTTAATGACAAAGAACAATACTTTGCCTGTGTCTCTAAAATTGATCAAAATGTAGGAATTATATTGTGTGACCCATAGGAGACAGATGCTGCATTTAAGGCTCCCTATAAGTTGTTGTCTAGCCAATTATTCTGAGCACTTGTAAGGATCAACACTGTGATGCTTCCCCCAACACACTGCAACTAGACTACTGATAAGCAAATTATGTTACTGGGTAGAATAGTGGTATTTGTTATGCATCTGCATTTTTGCATCTTTTAAATTGGAGAAAAATATGAAGGGTGACACTTGCTGTCGTCATTCTGAAATATGCATTTGCCCGACTATTTCAGACTTCAATCGTTTGAATAATTTAGAACAAGGCTGCAGCATATACTTGTTTGGTATCTTTATATCATTCAAAACATCAAAGTCACCTGGCATTTTTCAGTAAAAGGGGGTCGGTGGTTGTTGTAGTCTTCCTTTAAATTCCCCTAGATGTTTATAACTTCTAAACCATACCGTTGTGTACTGTATTTATCGGCGTATAACACGCACCCTAACTTTAAGAGGGAAGTTTCAGGAAAAAAAACTTTCCACAGCCCCCTGCGTATAACACGCAGGCACAGTTTACCCTCTATTTTCAGGGTAAAAAAGTGAGTGTTATACGCCAATAAATATAGTAATTTGCAACTTTTTTTGGTTTATTTCAAGCAAAATTGTATATTTACTTATGGAAGCATGCCTTGTTTTTAGTATGTACTGTTTGTGTTTCTTCAAGAAAGGACTTAAATATCATTGAAAGCATCATTTTAGTTACAACTGAAATATATAAATATAAATATATATATATATATATATATATACTGTGTGTGTGTGTGTGTATACACATACACATACACACACACACACACACACACACACACACACTTACCATGCCCTTTTAGGACATTCAATTAAAATTTAAATATAACTGCAGTAACAACCAGTTTTGTTTTTTGTTTTTGTGTAGGTTGATGAGGCTATGACCATCAAGAACACAGATATTGCTAAAGAGCTTTGCCTTCCTCCAGTAAAACTTCACTGTTCCAGTAAGGTTTTTTTTTTTGTGTGTATAATGTTTAATGTGTAATTTTGTGTGTAATGTGACAAAGCACTCCCTAAAACTTAACTTTTACCATAGAATTCCTTGTTAGGGTCAGCAGAGCACTGCCTGCTGCACATCACATATGAAGTGTGTCTAGGCCAACTGGAGTTGATTTACTAAAACTGGAGAGGCGCAAAATCTGGTGCAGCTGTGCATGGTAGCCAGCCTCTAAATTCAGCTTGTATGATATCTCTAATCTCTATCTCTTTTCCTAAACCCATACTTCTCGTGTGCATTATGCTCTTTCTAGTTTCCCTGTATTAATCCATTCATATAAACACTTGTAATTTTATGCAGTTTTCATGTCCAGGATAGATTATATGACTGGCTTAGCAGTAACATCATGTCTTGCTCTATTGGGGGGGGGGGGGGGGAAGAGGAGCATACAGTATCTCATAAAAGTGAGTACACCCCTCACTTTTTTTTGTAAATATTTTCTTATCTTTTCATGTGACAATACTGAAGAAATGACACTTTGCTACAATGTAAAGTAGTGAGGTGTACAGCTTGTATAACAGTGTAAATTTGCTGTCCCCTCAAAATAACACACAGCCATTAAATTTATGGCAACAAAAGTGAGTACACCTGAGTGAAAATGTCCATATTGGGACCAAAGTGTCAATATTTTGTCTGGCCACCACTATTTCTCTTTCGTCCATGGACGGACACAGCTTCCTTATATTCTTGACATTAGCGTTATGTTCTGTCTATTAGGAGAGGACTAGGCAGATATGTTAGATATTTAAAAACATGCAACTATAGCAAAGCTGAACAGCCCCACCCAGGGGGCGGTCCCTCTGGTCATAACCCCTCACCCTGCACTTGGCAGCTCAGTTTTTTTTCTGCCTAGTGTAGAAGGACCTGGCTCCCTAGGGGCCCATTGGTCCTGGAGAACTTTTTTTTCTTTTTATTTGTTTTTTTCTTTTTGATCCTGAGATCTATCAACTGCCGGCTGGGTGACAGGCTGGATAATATAGATCCTTGTAGTCCCCCAAGTCCAGCCATCGAGCGTGAGCAGGCCTTTAGCTAAGCACTGGGTCGGCCACGACATATCCTGTTTGCTCCAGGGGTGGCCGGTGAGCTATATGCTCCGGGGCTCACATATATGACCGTGCTACTGCTGTCCGAGTCACAGTGGGCCGTGGCCGACAGCCACTCCGTACTGCTCGGTGATGGGTCTGTCAGAAACGCGTCCAGTAGTCCTCGCAGGGACGGGTAAGTAAGGTCCCTCCTGTCTTGGCAGGATGGAACATCTGGGCTTTCCTGGGGTGGTCGATTAGGGGGTCTCTTGCCCTCCCTTTCCGCTCTCCCTATCCATCCCTCCTCCCCATGCATTGCTGGGGGCTGCTGCGGTGTGTCCATGTCCACTTTAGGTTGTTCTGCGTTTGCGGCCTTTTTTATTTTTTACTTCAGAATGATCGGCGCCATTTTCCTGTAGCCACGCTGTTGCTAATACAGCTGGTGGCCATTTTCCTGTAGCCGCGCTGTTTCTATGGCTCATACAGCGGGCGGACATTTTCTTGTAGCTCGCGCTCTTTTTTTTCCTGAGGCAGCCGGCGGCCATCTTTTTGTGGCTTTAACATTGGTTTTGGCTTCTAGCGCTGGTTTTGTCATTCTGAGTGGCGCGAATGGCACAGATCACCTCAGGCGCACACACTGTGCAGGACTTAGAGCGGACCGCAGTGCCTGGGTCAGGGCAGTGAGTCCTCTGGGAATAACCTCGGTCTGTAGCAGCTAGGAGGGTGGGCCTTTTTTGTACCTCTGTGACCCCAGATGTCCTAGGAGACGAAACGCATCGGAAGGACTCCATTGTTGCCACATTCTTTGCAAAGCGCTTTTATATCAACTTAAATGTAAGTGTTTCCACTACATTAAAATTTGATTTGTATACAGAGTTGCGCTATGTGGCTGTTTCTTTTCTCTATTACATGATACTTAGCTGATCATATTGATTGGGATATTCCCGGACCACTACTGCATATGAGGTTATCTGCTAGGAGGTCATCTTTCTTCTGCGGTTTCTCTCTCCCTGTTGATGTTTGGCCATTTCCAGCACAGCAATTTGCAGCATACAGATTGTCCAGGTTCCATCGTGGTTCCACCACACCAAGCCCGTTTGACCCACTGAACATATGTTCCTCTGGGTTCAAACTATCTGGTAAGCTCCTTACCTATTGGTGGTGGTTCTCTTCATCTTTTCACCGTCACTTTTCCTTCAAAGTCTTCACCCACTTTTGAATGTCACCATTGCCATCAGTTTTGAATTACTTTAGGACACTCAGTTGCACAAGTTTTCACTTGTATTTCGCATATAGACATTTTGTATATATGAGGACTTCTTACTGTTCTTACTTAATATTTGAGTGTCTTTTTTTATATTGCACCATTTTTATATACTCATTTGAGTGCGTCATGCATTCTTCATTTTTTTTGATTAGCGCTACACTTTGTTTTCACGCTTTTTACTATTTGTCTACTTGTTGTGTTAGCAGCTTATCCAGAGGGCAGCGCGGAATTATTTTGTATGCTACTTGTTTGTACCTTGACTTAGTCCCTAAATGGCTGTCAGGTGAGCGGGTCAGCATGGCGTCAGAAGCTGGCACTTCTTCCCCAGACATAATGGTGGTAGCAACCGGTGCCCTTGCGGTACCTATGGACGCTTTGTCGGCGGTCCTGGAATCATTTGTTGCCAGGGTGGAGGCGGTGTGCGGGCGAAAGGGGAGTAAAAAGCCCCCCCCCATCTTCTGGGGAAAGCTCACTCGGGCCTGGCTGTGACACAGGGCCCCTGTTCTGAATAGTCACAGTATGCGGACCAGGACCATTTGCACAGTGAGGAAGACTGTCCGGGTCAGCGCAGAAGAAAGCGCTTGTTGGAGCACTTATCACCGCAGTGTGGGAAACCCTCAAGCTGGAGGATGCGGCTGGGGCATCTACTGAGGTGTCGGTCCCTTGTGGGTGCCACAAGCCGACCCGCACTACTAAGGGGTTTCCTTATGCATATTATTTTAAGTTTATAGACAAAGAATGGGAATGACCACAGAGAACGACCCTTTCGGTCCTAAAACGCATGGCGGTCCGTTGCCCATTTTTTCAGAAGGCTCTCCTCAAAAGGCTATCTCCCCCGGTTGTGGACCCCCCCCCCCCCCGTATCCAGGTTAAACAAGCTAACCACGATTCAGGTTGAGGGGACCCCTGCATTTAAGGATCCTGCAAATAGGAGGTCCGAAGCGGTGGCCCGGTCCATGTTCACCATGCTGGGGTCAGCATTACGGACAGTTTTGGCTGCGGCCCTGGTGTCAGACTTAATGGGCAAAATTGTTGCACCGGGAGTTGGAGAAACAGGTTTCCCCGGTCTGCTTAGAACTGGCCGACCAGTTGATGCATGGCCTTAAATATGTCTGCGATGCAGTCCTGGATACAGCTCCCCTGATTTCCAGAGCCTCAGTATCTGGTACTGCGTCGTCTGATTGGTCTAAAATGCTGGTCCGCGGACCAGACTTCCAAGAAAGCTCTGGCGGATTTGCCCTTCCAGGGAGAGAGGCTATTTGGAGCCTCACTGGACAACATTATTAAGAATGTCACTGGCGGTAAGAGCACGCTGCTCCCACAATCCAGAAAAGGTAGGAACCACGCCATAGACCAGGGCCCTCCTTTTCCGCTCAGAAGTGTTTTTTCTTTTTCGTACATCACGGGACACAGAGCGACTTAGTCATTACTAATGGGTTATATAGATTACCTTCAGGTGCTGGCACTGGCCACTTCCAAACCGGAAGTACCCTCCCCTATATAAGCCCCTCCCATCCGGGAGCACCTCAGTTTTTTTTGCCAGTGTCTAAGGTGTTGGCCAAAGAGTAACATGTGTTTTCACTGGGCTTGCGTACAGGTTCTTTTGGGCCTTAGTAAGCTGTTCCGGATCCCACCAAAAAAGCTTCATAGCTAAACGGTCGGTACCCGGGCCTTGCAGCGGAAGAGCAAGGTTTTGCCTGTAATGCCTCTCTTCGGAGGGCTGGACCCTGGGATCCAGAGCTCTGGTCATACCCACGACCAAGATGTTGTCTGTGCAGGGTGCTATACAGGTCCAGGGGAGTGGAATCCTTGGGAACCCGGTCCCTGAAGGTTTAATTACAATGCCTGCCGTGATAGGTGAAGTTTGGGCTTCTGTGGACCAAACAGTCCTGCGGCGGGGATCAGGTAAGTGGGGGCCCCCAGGAACTTGGTTCTATTGGGGGACCCCCAAGCCTAATTTGTCTTTCTGTCTGTTACCTAACGGTATTCCCGCTAATATCTGTGTATGCCTGTAACTACTGAAAATGTAAAATTTTAATAGTAGTCAAGAAAAAAAAAAAAGAGGACCGCGGTACCTGTGTTAAACCACTAGAGGCCGCTGTGGTCCATTTTTCTTGTCATGTGGATCTTTGGTTTTCTCAAGTCAAAAGATCCAGGCAGTTGGTAAGTTTCTCTGCCCTGTTGCTGCGCTCATCCACCGCACAGGCCCTCCGGCAAAAAGGGCCCTGGCTCCTAGTCCCTGTTAGGTTTCGAAAAGGGCGCCAATGGCGCACGGGCGCGTGCACGCGCCTCCTATGAAAAAAAAGGGGCGGGTGGATGACGCTCGATGCGCGCCACGGCGCTTCTGCGCATGTGCAGGCGTCCCAGCTTGTATAAAGACAGTACAAGTGTCAGCTGGATGCAAACAGAGCTAGCAACAAACAGTGGCACACAGAGGCGGTTGATGCAGGCATCCCCATAGAAAGGCACTTTAGTGGACACCAGCTGGTATATAGCAGCAACTTTGTTAGACTATTACCAGCAAAATTGGTGTATGACGACGGGAATACCTCAGCTTTGTGCTTAAAGGATATGTCGTCCAGACGCTCCGGAAATAGATCTTCCAGGAAGCCAAAGGGGTCTCCATCGGGCTCTGAGGATATTGGGCATGCTTGTACTGCACCAATCTCCCCTGAGAATTCAGAGGTCAGTAGCCGTAGAAACCCCGCAGGAGTGCCTGGTGCTGCGGCTGTCCCCAGTCCACCTGCTCCTGTATATATAACAGAGGAGGTTTTATCCTCAACTCTGGGAGGATTGGAAGAGAGATTAACAGCATTGATCGCTGCTTCCCTGTCACAGGGAAAGCGCGTCCGATCTCCGTCTCCTCCTTCAGAGTGCCTGTTAGTGGAGGAACAGCCCCACACAGGGATCGACCTACCTGAAGGGGATCAGGATGAGGTTGATTCAGTTATGGAGGAATCAACAGTGGAAGAACCTTTCTCAGCATCTCAGACTGAAAGATTATGGGTTCAGTCTCTGACTAACATGGTCCGATCAGCATTTAAAATGCCTCTGGCGGAACCACCATCCACTACGGTTTCCTCGCTGGGGTCGCTAAAAGCTCCCCAGGCTGTCTGTTCCTTCCCAATCCACCCTTTATTAGAAGGGCTTATTTACCAGGATTGGGAGCATCCTGATAAAATATTTGCTCCCCCCAAGAGATTTCCGGTGATCTATCCCATGGAGGATAAGTTCATAAAAAAAAATGGAGGGTCCCTACAGTGGACGCAGCCATCTCTTCTGTGAACAAATCACTGACATGTCCAGTAGATAATGTTCCAATGTTCAAAGACCCAATAGATACAAAATTGGAGTCTTTACTAAAATCTGCTTTCTCTACAGCAAGCATGGTGACACAACCTGCGGTAGCAGCGATTGGAGTCTGCCAAGCAGTGAAAGATCAGTTGAAACAAGTCTTAAGGGACTTACCAGATCAGCAGGCTCTTGCCCTAGCTGACCTGCCTAGAGCCTTGTGTTTTGCGGTGGACGCCATAAAGGATACAATCCAACAGGCCTCCCGCTTTACGCTGTCTATAGTACATATGCGTAGGCTTCTGTGGCTCAAAAACTGGTCTGCTGAAGCTCCCTGTAAGAAACTGCTGGTTAGCTTCCCATTTCATGGAGAACGCTTATTTGGAGAAGATCTGGACAAATATATCCAGAAAATTTCTGCCGGTAAAAGTTCACTCTTACCGGTTAAGAACAAGAGTAGAAGTCCTTCTTTTAAGAGGCCTACTTCTCCAGTCCCGGGCACATCGGCTGTGAAGCAGTTCCGACGGCCTCCGCGGTCAAATTCAGGGGGCAGAAATCAGGGACAATCACAGGGTATCAAGAAACCCTGGGTCAAGAGAGGTACAAAACCTCCCCCCAAGGCATGAAGCGTTGCCCCCACTCAATCGGGTGGGGGGAAGGCTTCAGTTGTTCACAGAGACCTGGCGGGACACCATCAGAGACAGATGGGTGCTCTCCGCAGTAAGTCCGGGATACAAGCTGGAGTTAAAAGGCACTCCTCCTGCCCAATTTATGAGGTCAAACGTGCCAAGAGATCCCCAGAAGAGAGGATCCCTCCTTCTGGCACTAGAACAACTATTGCTCCAAGGTGTAATCATGAAGGTTCCCCTGGAAGAAAGCGGATTCGGGTTTTACTCGAACCTTTTCACAGTCCCCAAACCAAATGGGGACGTGAGGCCTATATTAAATCTAAAAGGGCTAAACAAGTTCCTAAATATCAGGACTTTTCGGATGGAGTCGATCCGATTGGTGGCCACCGCCCTACAAGGGCAGGAATGGTTAGCCTCGATCGACATAAGGGATGCTTATCTGCATATTCCCATCTTTCCGGCCCACCAGAAATTTCTACGCTTTGCAGTAGAAGGGCACCATTTTCAGTTCAGAGCCTTACCTTTCGGTCTGGCCACAGCACCACGAGTGTTCACAAAAATTCTGGCCCCATTATTGGCCAATCTAAGAACACAGGGTGTAACGATAATGGCATATCTAGACGACCTGCTACTAATAGATCACTCAGTGGAAAAGCTGGAAGTAGCTATTCACAAGACAATCAAGTATCTGGAATATCACGGTTGGATTATCAACCGGGACAAGTCAGCTCTAAGACCAGTCAAAAGTCTGGAATACTTAGGGCTAAGGCTGGATTCAAATCAGAGAAAGATTTTCTTACCTCCAGGGAAGGTGTCGTCTTTAAAAGATTTGACCCACTTAGTGGGTACAAAAAGAAAACCATCCATACGCCTCTGCATGAGGCTGCTGGGAAAAATGGTGGCTTCATTCGAAGCGGTACCCTACGGTCAATTCCATTCAAGGAATTTGCAAAGGGCCATACTGTCAGCCTGGAACAAAAAAGTTCAGGCTTTAGACTTACCAATGTCCCTGTCCCCTTCCGTTCGCAAGAGCCTCCATTGGTGGTTGGTGCCCCAGAATCTGGAAAAAGGGAAACCCTTCAGTCCGGTTTCTTGGAAGGTAGTCATTACAGATGCCAGCCTCATAGGCTGGGGGGCAGTACTGGAGCAATGGTCTCTCCAGGGCAAGTGGTCAGAAGCAGAAAAGGCCCTGCCCATCAATCTCTTAGAGATACGAGCAGCCCGGTATGCCCTAGTAGCATGGACATCCAAACTCCAAGGGTCCCCTGTCAGAATTCAATCAGACAATGCCACAGCAGTGGCATATATCAATCACCAGGGTGGCACCAGGAGTCGTGCAGCCCAGAGGGAAGCAAATTGCATCCTGGAGTGGGCAGAAAAATATGTCCCAGCCATATCCGCGGTTTTCATCCCAGGAGTGGAAAATTGGAGAGCGGACTTTTTAAGTCGCCAACAATTATGCCCGGGGGAATGGTCTCTTCACCCTGAGGTTTTCCAGGCAATATGCCAGCGGTGGGGAACACCGGATGTAGATCTGCTAGCATCCAGATTAAACGCAAAGGTGGACAGATTTGTGTCTCGCACAAGGGATCCTCTAGCTTGCGGCTCGGATGCCCTAGTGTTCCCTTGGGATCAGTTCAAGCTGATATATGCATTCCCACCGCCACAATTGTTACCGCGATTACTCCGCAGAATCAGGGTAGAAAAGAAACCAGTGATTCTGGTGGCCCCGAAGGGCATGGTACGCGGAGATTGTAAAAATGTCAGTGAGGAGTCCTTGGACCCTCCCACATCGTCCGGACCTGCTGTCGCAGGGACCGATATACCACCCTTCCTTACCAGCCCTAGGTTTGACGGCCTGGCTATTGAAGCCCACATTCTGAAAAAGAGAGGGCTCTCTAATTCTGTGGTATCTACCATGATCAATGCCAGGAAGCCGGTATCCAGGCAGATCTATTATAGGATCTGGAAAGCGTACATTACGTGGTGTGAGGCCAAGAAATGGCATCCACGTAAGTACGTGATAGGGAGGATTTTGGACTTCCTACAGTGGGCTGTAGATAGGAAGCTGGCCTTGAGTACTATCAAGGGTCAGATTTCGGCCTTGTCAATATTTTTTCAAAGGCCCTTGGCTTCGCATTCACTAGTCAAAGCTTTCATACAAGGAGTGATGCGTATTAGCCCTCCGGTTAGTATTCCCATATGTCCTTGGGACTTAAACCTGGTTCTGTCGGTTCTACAGAAACAACCGTTTGAACCATTGCAACACATTTCCTTGGTTCTTCTCACCAGGAAATTGATTTTCTTAGTAGCCGTTTGTTCGGCTAAAAGAGTATCGGAATTAGCCGCCTTGTCCTGTAAGGAGCCATATCTGGTTGTCCATAAGGACAGAGTAGTATTACGTCCTCATCCAGCCTTTCTTCCCAAGGTGGTATCGAGGTTTCATTTGAACCAAGATGTGGTTCTTCCTTCTTTTTTCCCCAAACCTAGCTCGGTAGAGGAAAAGTTATTACATTCTTTGGATGTAGTAAGAGCAGTTAAAGCTTATCTAAAAGCCACTGCTCAGATTCGCAGAACGGATACTTTGTTTATTCTGCCGGAAGGCCCTAGAAAGGGTCAGGCAGCATCAAAATCTACTTTAGCCAAGTGGATTCGACAGGTCATAATACAAGCCTATGGCTTGAGAAAGAGACCGCCTCCGTTCAAAGTTAGGGCGCACTCCACAAGAGCAGTTGGAACTTCATGGGCAGTGCATCACCAGGCCTCCCTGGCTCAAGTATGTAAGGCCGCAACATGGTCTTCGGTACACACGTTTACTAGATTCTACCAGGTAGACGTTAGAAGTCAGGAGGATGTCGCCTTTGGGCGCAGTGTGTTGCAGGCCGCAAAAGATCCTCATGCCTGATGGCGCCCAGCTTATGTATCCCTCCCCTCATTTGGCATTGCTTTGGGACGTCCCATTAGTAATGACTAAGTCGCTCTGTGTCCCGTGATGTACGAAAAAGAAAAAGGGATTTTTATAACAGCTTACCTGTAAAATCCTTTTCTTGGAGTACATCACGGGACACAGAGCTCCCACCCCTCTTTTTGGGACACTTATTGCTTGGCTACAAAACTGAGGTGCTCCCGGATGGGAGGGGCTTATATAGGGGAGGGTACTTCCGGTTTGGAAGTGGCCAGTGCCAGCACCTGAAGGTAATCTATATAACCCATTAGTAATGACTAAGTCGCTCTGTGTCCCGTGATGTACTCCAAGAAAAGGATTTTACAGGTAAGCTGTTATAAAAATCCCTTTTTTCGTCAGTCTGGGCCCGCAGGTTAGCGCTCCCAGGCTGACAAGGGGCCAGCTGAGGGACAAAAGCGTCCCTGGGTTCGCAAGCCTGCAAACAAATCTGCTACTGCATGAAGGTTTGCCCCCGCCCGACTCTCGGGTGGGGGGTCGCCTTCGAGTTTGCAGCTCGATGGACCTCCCTGCTTTCCGACCAATGGGTTTGCGAAGTGGTTTCATCAGGGTACAATATAGAATTTCTGTCTTGTCTTGTTTTTTTTTTTTTCTCCTCCCAACCTTCATCTTCTTCCGGCTCGTCGGAACGCCCTATTTGGGGAAGTGCAGGACCTGCTGAGGCAATAGTACCTGTGCCGCTGCCGGAAAGGATTCAGGGATTCTACTCCAATCTGTTTGTAGTCCCAAAGGAGGACAGGGTCCGTCCAATCCTAGACCTCAAGGCCCTCAACTCCTTTGTAAAAGTACGAAGGTTCAGGATGGAATCAGTTCGCTCTGTGGTCGCTGCACTCCATCTGGGTGATTTTCTGGCGTCCTTGGACATCAAGGACACAAACTTGCATGTCCCCATATATGTCGGGCATCAGAGATTTCTGCGCTTTGCAGTCGGACGATCGCTACCAATTTGTGTCTCTCCCTTTTGGCCTGGCGTCGGCACCAAGGGTTTTCACCAAGGTGCTCGCCCCGATTCTGGCCTTGCTGAGACAGCGAGGAATCGCTATCGTGGGCTACCTGGACGACCTTCTGAGAGCTGCTTCAGAATTGGAGGGGGATGTGGCGATTACCAGTCAGACCCTTCAAGAATTTGGTTGGGTACTGAACCTCCAGAAATCGGTGTTGGTGCCGACTCAGCGCCTGGAATACCTGGGCTTGATTCTGGACTCCTCCAGAGGCGAGTGTTTTTCTTTTTGGAAAAATTGCAGACTCTTCAGGCGGCCGTGAAGCTGTTGGCATCCCACAGGTGGTCGTCGCTGCGCTTTTGCATGCGAGTCCTGGTACTCGTGGTAGCCTCTTTCGAGGCAGTACCGTATGCTCAATTCCACACTCGAGTCTTGCAGAAGGAGATCCTGTCCAAGTGGGACAAGTCTCCGTTGTCCCTGGATTGTCAAATCCGGGTGAGCCAACTAGTCAGGTCTTCCCTGGTTTGGTGGCTGAGATCTCCGGCCCTTCAGTCCGGAAAGTCGTTCCTTCCCTTTCACTGGATGGTGATCACAACGGACACCAGCCTGACCGGTTTGGGTGGGGGGGGTGGGGGGGAGTTTGAGGCGTACCGTCGACACGGTCACTGGCCGCAGGAAGAATCCCGCCTGCCGATCAATGTGCTGGAACTTCGGGTGATCAGGCAGTGCCTCTCTACATGGTCACAGAGGCTACAGGGGCATCCAGTCAGGATCCAGTCGGACAATGCCACGGCGGTGGCGTATGTCAACCATCAAGGAGGAACAAGAAGCTCGGCTGCAGCATCGGAGGTCGCTCACATCCTGCGGTGGGCAGAACGGAGCGTGCCGGCTATATCGGCCGTATACATTCCAGGAGTAGAAAACTGGCAAGCGGACTGCCTAAGTCGCCAGATGCTGGACCAAGGAGAATGGTCGCTACACCCGGATGTGTTTCGACTCCTTTGCCTGAGATAGGGCACGTCAGACGTGGATCTCCTGGCTTCTCGACTCAATCGGAAGGTATTGAGGTTTGTGGCCAGGTCAAAAGATCCCTGGGCAGACGCGTTGGTGGCTCCGTGGGGACAGTATCGTCAGAGTGGAGACCGAGGGGATTCTGGTGATTCTAATTGCCCCAGATTGGCCTCGGCGTCCCTGGTGCGCTGACCTAGTGCGCCTGGTGGCGGATGTCCCTTGGCGACTGCCGATGCGAGAGGACCTTCTGTCGCAAGGTCCTATACTTCATCCTGCTTTACAGTCGCTGGCTTTAACGGCATGGCTGTTGAAAGCCAGGTTCTGAGGGACCGAGGCCTGTCGGATTCAGTAATTTCCACCATGCTAAGGGCACGTAAGTCGTCTTCTCGAAAGATCCATCATCGCACGTGGCAAGCCTACATCTCTGTGTGAGGAGATGGGGTGGCGTCCACGGGCATATTCGGTTTCCAGGATCCTGCTGTTATTACAGCGTGGAGTGGATCAAAAACTTGCCCCAAGCACCATTTAAGGGGCATATATCGGCCATGGCTGTTTTCTTTCAACGACCCTTGGCGGCTCATTCATTGGTGAGTACATTTTTGCAAGGGGTCCGACGTGGCTCTTCCGGTTCGACCACTACTACCTCCGTGGGATTTTAATCTGGTGCTCTCAGTACTTTTAATCTGGTGCCCTTTTGAGAACATCAGAGAGATTCCTCTTTTGACACTCTCAGAAAGTTGCCTTTCTGGTGGCTATTACGTCTGTTAGGAGGGTTTCTGAGTTGGCGGCCTTGTCATGCAAGTCCCCCTACTTGATCCTCCATAAGGATAAAGCGGCGCTACGCCCGCAGCCTTCGTTTCTTCCGAAGGTGGTTTCGGCTTTTTATCTAAATGAGGACATTGTGCTTCTATCCTTGTGTCCTCAGCCGTCGCATCACTAAGAAGTTGCGTTGCATTCCTTGGACATGGTCCGAGCTCTACGGGTGTATCTGTCTGCTACGGCTCCGTTTCGGAGGTCAGACTCACTGTTTGTGTCGGTGACTGGTCCAAAGAAAGGCCTGGCGGTCTCATCGGCCACTATTTCTCGGTGGATCAGACAGATCGTGATTCAGGCTTATGCCCTAAAAGGGCAGGTGCCTCCCTTTCCTGTCACGGCACTTTCGGCAATTGGTGCCTCCTGGGCTTTCCGACATCAAGCGTTTGTCTCACAGGTGTGTAAAACGGCGACTTGGTCATCCGTTCACACTTTCATTAAGTTTTTTTACAAGGTTAACGTGCATGCATCTGCTTGCTTCGGCCGCAAAGTTTTGCAGGCGGCTGTTTAAGGTTGCAACTCCTCCGTTGAGGAGCTCTTTGTTTTGGGGTGAAGTTTCTTTGATTGCTGTTCCCACTCCTCGGTTTTTTGACACTGCTTGGGGGCGTCCCTAATGTCAAAAATATAAGGAAGCTGTGTCCGTCCATGCACCGTAAAATCCTTTTCTCTGAAGTCCATGGACGGACACAGCACCCACCCCTCCTTTTTATGTTTGTACTGCTTTTTGACGAACTGAGTTGCTGAGTTCAGGTTAAGGGGTTATGACCAGAGGGACCGCCCCCTGGGCGGGGCTGTTCAGCTTTGCTATAGTTGCATGTTTTTAAATATCTAACATGTCTGCCTAGTCCTCTCCTAATAGACGGAATATGACCCTAATGTCAAGAATATAAGGAAGCTGTGTCAGTCCATGGATTTCAGAGAAAAGGATTTTGCGGTGAGTACAAAAATCCTATTTTTCCAAAACGTCTTTCAGGACAGCACCCGAGAGATCATGGCTCCTCCTCCTACAGGAAACACCATCAATTTAATTCTTTAATTGGAGGCCTCCACGTTGCTTCCCTCAGTTTTTTGTGTTTCCTCCAGCCGGAGGAGCACCTCTGGTGAGAGCCACTATCTCTCAGGGCTTTCTTGGGAGACAAGGTTCTCAATCAGTCTTTTTTCTAGGAGAGTGATCCTCCCACTTACCTCCTAGCATGGACGGTCCCGTGGGCTCCCTCTCCCTCTTCCGTGCTCGGGGAGAGCCTGTACAGCCCGGGAGGGCTGCCTCCTTTTTCTTCAGAGCGGTGGTTGCTGTACTCTCACCGACCGCTGGCGAAAGCGGCGTGGAGCTTTGCGGCGGCTGCCATTGTTCTGGTGGCCGAGGAGAGCCTCGGCCACGTCCTGTATGGGAAGAGGCAGCACTTCCGGGTCGGCGCGCGCGTCATTTCCGGCCGCAAAGCGCAGAGGGAGAGGGCAGGGTCACCTGGTGCCTTTAAAGTTCCGGTTCCAGGTCAGCGCGGCAGCGTTTTCGAATCTGGAACCGGCGTTTTTCTTCACCACGCATCTGCAGACAGCTATGGATAGCGATGCAGCGGATAAGGGGGCAAGCCAAGGCACCAGCGAGGCTAAGGTAAGGGACTGTGTCCTATTTTACACTGGGCCGTTTTCTCCTGTAGAGGGGGGGGGTATTCACCCTTCTCCCCCCTCCATCTCCCTGGTGGTGCAGTGGCTGGTGATTTAGCATGTCTGCATAATATCTAGGGGTCTTTTTGTAAAAGGTGGTGGTGCATGGCTTGCGGGGCACAAGGAAGTGAAAGTGTTTTTTTTTTCCTATGTGCACCTGGGTGTATTGATTTGTACTGTGTAACAGTTTTTTCTTAGCGTGGTCCCTGTTTTTTTTCTTTTCTGTTTGTGCAGGCCAAAAGTTCTGCTCAACCAGTGAAGAGAAGGTGCCCTGTCTGCAAAGAAAAGTTAAGCGAGGCTTGGACCAAGTCACTTTGTGCAGATTGCACTGCAAATGTAGTCAGGGAAGAGTCTCCATCCTTTTGTGGCGATCTAGTATCTGCAATTAAGGATGAACTCCGTGCCACCTTTTCAAGCTTTTAGGTCAAACCTAAGAGAAGAACCAGGCCCTTCAAGGGAACCTAGGGCTCCTCAGCCTTCTTCAGAACCCCAAGACAGCTCTCAAATATTATTGGGAGGTCCCAGAGAGTCATTGTTCCGGTTCCAACAAAGGAGTTCTTACAGGGGTTCTATTCTCACGTTTTTCCTTGTACAGAAACCTTCAGGAAAGTACCGCCTCATCCTAAATCTAAAAATTCTGAATTTGTCAGTAGAATACAAAAGATTTCGGATGGATTCCATTTTCTCAGTAAGAAGCCTCCTGAGTCAAGGATGCTTCATGGCATCAATAGATTTGCAGGACGCATATCTCCACATTCCTATTCCTGCCAGATCTCAGAGATATCTGAGGTTAGCACTGAGAGAAGGGAAGAAGGTGGTACACCTGCAATTCAGAGCTCTTCCATTCGGCCTGTCATCTTCTCCAAGGGTGTTCACGAAGGTAATGGCCGAAGCTCTAGCACCCTTGCGTCTAGAGGGAATTTCAGTGATTCCTTATCTAGACGACCTGCTACTGTTTGCCCAAACCAGAGATGGACTTCAGAGAAACTTGGACAGAGCAGGTGCTCACCTAGAATCCATCGGATGGATACTAAACCTCCAAAAGTCCAATCTGATTCCCTCCTCAGGAGGTGTTATTCCTGGGTTTCCGTATCAACTCTGTGGAGCAAAAGATTTTTCTCCCAGAAGAAAAACGGGAAAAGCTGTTAAAGGTTGTGTCACTCTTACAAACCAGTCAGCTTCTGTCCATCAGGAGGGTCATGTCAGCATTAGGAACCCTGACCTCTTCCATACCAGCAGTACAGTGGGCAAAGCTCCATTTCAGACCACTGCAAAAGTTTCTGTTAAAAATCTGGGATCGCCAGCAGAATTCACTAGATTCACTGGTGAAGATCCCCACCAAAGTAAAGAGGAGTCTCTGGTGGTGGAAGAACCAGGCAAGACTCTCAGCAGGCCTGTTATGGTCCTTTCCAACCCAGGTAAGGCTAACAACCGATGCCAGCTCCTGGGGTTGGGGGGCTCACATGAGCGGTCGTTGGGCTCAGGGATCTTGGTCCACAAGGGAAGCACTGAGATCTTCAAACTGGAGGGAACTAAAGGCGATAAATGGCCTTATTCTTTGCGGAAGAAGTCCAAGGGCGACATACACAAATCCTGTCGGACAACGCCACGGCGGTGGCTTGCATAAACCGACAAGGGGGCACCAGAAGCAGAATACTTCAAGGCCTAGCAGAGAGCATTCTAAATTGGGCAGAGCTCCATACTCAATCCTTGTCCGCGGTCCATCTAAAAGGGACACTAAACAGGATAGCGGATTTCCTCAGCAGGAACCAGGTGTACGAAGCGGAGTGGCAATTGAATCCAGATGTCTTCAATCTAATAGTGAAGAAATGGGGACAGCCAAGAGTGGATCTCTTTGCGACTCAGGAAAATACACAAATATCTCTCTCTTTTTTTTTTTTTTTTTTTTTTTTTCCCTGAACAGGAACGAGTCATCTCTGGGGGTATATGCTCTGGCACACAGTTGGAATTTTCACCTCGGCTACGCCTTCCCTCCTTTTCAGCTGATTCCGCAAGTTATAACAAAAATCCGGAAGGAGGATATGACAGTAATCCTCATCACTCCCTTCTGGCCCAAGAGGCCTTGGTTTTCGGCTCTTCTACAGATGCAGATCAAACCATACTGGCACCTTCCATTGAGACAAGACCTTCTGTTACAAGGTCCGCTGTTTCACCAAGAAGTAGAAAAAGCTAAAACTCACAGCCTGGCTTCTGAGGAGCAGCTCTTAAGGAGAAAAGGATTCTCGGATAGGTTGGTGGCTACCCTCCTATCTAGCAGAAAGGAATGTTACCAGAGCAATATATCACAAAGTCTGGAAAGTCTTTAACTCTTGGTGCACTACATCCGGCAGACGATTAAAGCAGATTTCTTCTATCTTGGCATTTCTGCAAGAAGGAGCAGACAAGGGCCTAGCGATCAGTACCCTAAAAGTTCAGGTTGCCGCACTGGGGGTATATTTTGAGAAATCTATTTCATCAGAACCCCTAGTAAACAGATTCTTTAAAGCCCTCACTCGGGCTAGACCGATAGTGATCAAAAACTGTCCGTCATGGGACTTATCAGTCGTTCTACAGGCCCTGACCAGGGAACCTTTCGAACCTCTTAATTTAACCTCCCTGAAGCTAATTACTTTAAAAACAATTTTTCTAGTAGCTATTACAACCGCTCGAAGGATCAGTGAGCTGCAAGCTTTATCTATCAGGGAACCATTTTTTTTTCTATTTTTTCAGACAGAATTGTGCTGAAGACGGATCCTAACTTTTTACCAAAGGTTGCCTCAGTTCAAAATAGAACCCAGGAGATAATACTTCCTACGTTTTGTTCTAATCCGTCGGGTAAGAAGGAAGAAGAATTCCATACCCTGGATGTTAAAAGAGCAGTCTTAAGTTACCTGGAAGCTACTAAAGACTTTAGGCGTTCAGACGCACTATTCATTTTATTTTCCGGAAATAAAAAAGGAAGACAAGCTTCTAGAGGAACCATTGCCAGATGGTTGAGAATGGCTATCTCAGACGCCTATTCCCTTACAGGCCAGGAGAGTCCAGTAAGTATCAGGGCTCATTCTACTAGAGCTTCGGCGGTGAGTTGGGCAGAAAAAGCTGGTGCCACCCCCGAACAAATCTGTAAGGCAGCTACATGGACAAGTCTGACGACCTTTGCCCGTCATTATAGATTAGATCTCATGACGGCTGGGGACCAGGCTTTCGGAAGGAAAGTCTTACAGGCTGTTGTCCCACCCTAAATGGGGTAAGTCTCGATTATCCTCTCGGGTGCTGTCCTGAAAGACGTTTTGGAAAAATACAAGTTAGACTTACCAGTAACTTGTTTTCCAATAGGCTTTCAGGACAGCAGGATCCCGCCCTTTTTTTTTTTTTTTTTTTTTTTATATATGCTGTGGCTGTAATACTATGTAATAACTGTCGCTTATGTGTTGCAGCTGGGGCTGGAGGTTCTCTACAAACAACTGAGGGAAGCAACGTGGAGGCCTCCAATTAAAGAATTAATTGATGAGGTGTTTCCTGTAGGAGGAGGATCCATGATCTCTCGGGTGCTGTCCTGAAAGCCTATTGGAAAACAAGTTACCGGTAAGTCTAACTTGTATTTTTCCAGCACTGCCTTATTAACCCTCTTGGGCATGGAGTTCACCAGAGTTTCACAGGTTATCACTGGAGTCTTCTTCCACTCCATGACGACATCACGGAGCTGGTGGATCTTAGACACCTTGCGCTCCTCCACCTTACGTTTTTGAGGATGCCCCACAGATGCTTAATAGGGTTTAGGTCTGGAGACATGCTTGGCCAGTCCATCACCTTTACCCTCAACTTCTTTAGCAAGGCAGTGGTCATCTTGGAGGTGTGTTTGGGGTTGTTATGTTGGAATACTGCTCTGCGGCTCAGTCTCCGATTAGAGGGGATCATGCTCTGCTTCAGTATGTCACAGTACATGTTGGCATTCATGGTTCCCTCAATGAACTGTAGCTCCCCAGTGTCGGCAGCACTCATGCAGCCCCAGACCATGACAGTCCCACCACCATGCTTGACTGTAGGCAAGACACACTTGTCTTTGTAATCCTCACCTGGTTGCCACCACACACGCTCGACACCATCTGAACCAAATAAGTTTATCTTGGTCTCATCAGACCACAGGACATGGTTCCAGTAATCAATGTCCTTAGTCTGCTTGTTTTCAGCAAACTGTTTGCAGGCTTTCTTGTGCATCATCTTTAGAAGAGGCTTCCTTCTGGGATGACAGCCTTGCAAACCAATTTGATGCAGTGTGCAGCCTATGGTCTGAGCACTGACAGACTGACCCCACCCCTTCAACCTCTACAGCAATGCTGGCAGCATCCATACGTCTATTTCCGAAAGACAACCTCTGGACATGACGCTGAGCACATGCACTCAACTTCTTTGGTCGACTATGATGAGGACTGTTCTGAGTGGAACCTGTCCTGTTATAACGCTGTATGGTCTTGGCCACGAAGCTGCAGCTCAGTTTCGGGGTCTTGGCAATCTTCTTATAGCCTAGACCAGGGATATGCAATTAGCGGACCTCCAACTGTTGCAGAACTACAAGTCCAATGAGGCATCGCAAGAGCTGGAGGTCCGCTAATTGCATATCGCTGGCCTAGGCCATCTTTATGTAGCGTAACAATTATTTTTTTCAGATCCTCAGTGTTCTTTGCCATGAGGTGCCATGTTGAACTTCCAGTGACCAGTATGAGAGAGTGAGGGCGATGACACCAAATTACACACCTGCTCCCCATTCACACATGAGACCTTGTAACACTAACGAGTCACATGACATTGGGGAGGGAAGATGGCAAATTTGTGCCCAATTTGTACATTTTTATTTAGGGGTGTACTCACTTTTGTTGCCAGTGGTTTAGACATTAATGGCTGTGTTATTTTGAGGGGACAGCAAATTTACACTGTTATACAAGCTGTACACGCACTACTTTACATGGTAGAAAAGTGTAATTTCTTTAGTGTTGTCACATGAAAAGATATAATATATTTACAAAAATGTATGGAGTGTACTCGCTTTTGTGAGATACTGTAGATGTCTCTTGCCATAGCATTCTACAGTCTTTGGGACAATAGTAGCACCTTGGCTTACGAGCATAAATTTGTTCCAGAAGCATGCTTGTAATCCAAAGCACTCTTATAACAAAGCGAGTTTCCCCATAGGAATCAATGGAAATTTAGACAATTCGCTCCAGTGTCACTGCTATTGTATGCAGTACTGCATGTGGTCAGGGGTGCTAGAGAGTACTCGGACATTTGGAAACCAAGTGTTTGATTCAGTGTGTCTCCGGAGCCCCCGCACCTCTGGCCAAATGCGGTACTGCACACCACAGAGGCTTGAATCCTGCTTGTCTTGTGAAAAAACGCTCGCAAATCGAGTCAGGATTAAAAAAAAAAGAAACTGTATTGCGAAACTCAAACTGCCTTACTCGCAATCAAGGTTTTACTGTATTTCCATTCGTCAGTGGAGGTTATTATACAGGATTTATATAGCACCAACAGTTTGCGCAGTGCTTAACAAAATTAAGGCAGACATTAGTTACATTACAATTTGGTACAAGAGGAATCAGAGGGCCCTGCTCATTGGAGCTTACAATCTAAGAGGGTCAATTTCTAAGGTAATAGCTGTGAGGGATGAGCTGATGGAGGAAGTAAAACAGTGTATTAGTTAGAAGCAGGATAAGCTTCTTTAAAGAGAAGGGTTTTCAGGGATTGTCTAAAGATGGGTAGATTAGGGGACAGTCGGACAGATTGGAGTAGGGAGTTCTAAAGGATGGGAGAAGCTCTGAAGAAATGCTGGAGGCGAGCATGGGAGGAGGTGACCAGGAAGCTGGAGAGCAAGGAGGTCTTGGGAGGACCGAAGAGAGCGGCTTGGTTGGTATTTTGGGACTAGGTTAGTGATGTAGCTGGGGGCAGAGTTATGGATGGCTTTGTAAATTGTTAGTACCGTATTTATCGGCGTATAACACGCACTTTTTTCCCCTTAAAATCAGGGGAAAATCGTGGGTGCGTGTTATACGCCGATACTCCGTCGAATTCCCCTGCTGAAAAGGAGCGAGCGGAGCCGAAGCCGAAGTACAATCGGCTTTACTCGGCTCCTCTCGCAGTTCCGCCCATCTCCACTGACTGCGCCGCTGACATAGAGAAAGCCGAGTGTACTTCGGCTAGTCTCGGCTCCTCTCGCAGTCCTGCCTGTGACTGTGAGCAGAGCCGAGTCTAGCCGAAGTACACTCGGCTTTCTCCGTCAGCGGCGCAGTCAGTGGAGATGGGCGGAACTGCGAGAGGAGCCGAGTCTAGCCGAAGTACACTCGGCCCCGCTCGCTCCTCTCCACAGAAATCTGTGCCAAATTTTAAAAACCGCCGGGACTGACACGATCGCAAAGGCACTGGGCAAGGCTGCAGATGGACAGATGGACACTGGGCACGGCTGCAGATGGACAGATGGACACTGGGCGCGGCTGCAGATGGACAGATGGACACTGGGCACGGCTGCAGATGGACAGATGGACACTGGGCAAGGCTACAGATGGACACTGGGCACGGCTGCAGATGGACAGATGGACACTGGGCACGGCTGCAGATGGACACTGGGCACGGCTGCAGATGGACACTGGGCACGGCTGCAGATGGACACTGGGCAAGGCTGCATGCTGCATTTAAATGTAAGTTTTTTTTCCTTGAATTTCCCTCCTAAAAGTTTTTTTCCTTAAAATTCCCTCCTAAACTTGGGGTGCGTGTTATACGCCGGTGCGTGTTATACGCCGATAAATACGGTACTTTGAATTTGTTTGAGTGGAAGCCAGTGCAGGGATTGGCAGAGAGGGGTGGATGAGTCTTGCAGCGGCATTCATTGTGGAAAGGGGGGGGGGGGAATAGTCTATGTAAAGGTAATCCAATGAGGAGGGAGTTGCAGTATTGTGTGGGAATTCACACAATATAACAATGCAAACTTTGAAATGCAAAGCTCGAGATACTTCCTAGTAACCAATAGTCTTGCTGGATTGGGGAAAGCAGTTTATCTATAACATCAGGCCAGCTGAGTGGAAGTGGGATCAAGTAACTGCTCCCTGGAGGAAAAAAAACTCCAATACAGGCAGAGGAGAGTTGGAGGAGGATCAGTTGGACTTTCCTTTTTACAGATAAAGTTCTGCTTTAATAACTTTTTGATGAGCTCAATGGGGTTGATTAGCTAAAATTGGAGAGTGCAAATCTGGTGCGTGGTAGCTAATCGGCTTCTAAGCACAGCTTGATCAATAAAGCTTTGACAAAAAAATAACCTGGTAGCTGATTGGTTTCTATGCAGGAGCTGCACCAGATTTTGCTCTCCAGCTTAGTAAATCAACCCCAGGGTGTGCTTTGTGATTTTGCAAGTCAAACTTCAGAAGGATGTGATACTTGCTAACAGCCAGTAGGTGGTAGTATGGTCTGCCAATTTAATGCATTTGATAGCTGTAGGAGCTGCCATTTTCTCTGGAGCAAAGTTATGTGAAATGCGAAATATTATAGTTTCATTAAGAGCAGTAAGGGGGAATAGTGGTGACAAAACTCTCTCTAAGATGGTATTTTCCCACCACATCCCGTTGTCTTTCATTGGGACACAAAAGGCAAAGACAGATTTTAACCCCTTCGCTGCCAGGGCCATTTTTGGTTTTTTTTTTGCACAAGTTTAAAAATTCTTTTAGGCCTGAAGATTACACAAAACCCACAAATATTACATATTTTCTGAAAGATACCCTAGAACAGGGGTAGGCAACCTCGGCCCTCCAGCTGTAGTGAAACGACAAATCCCATCATGCCTCTTGGAGTCATGCCTGTGATAGTCAGGGTCTTCCAATGTCTCATGGGACTTGGAGGTTTCGAAACAGCTGGAGGGCCGAGGTTGCCTACCCCTGCCCTAGAGAATCAAATAGTGGTAGTTGCAATTTTTTATGTCACACGATATTACCGCAAAGATGAATTTTAGGGCAAACAAACGCAATAAATGACCCAAATTTTTGGTCAAATTTAAAGACAAGGTTGCACAGAGTAATTGCCCAACATGCCAAACCTTAAATTTTTGTGTGCCTGTGAAATGGCGTCAATCGTCAGTACCCTATATTTTCTATAGGCGACGCTTCACAAGCCCCATTATAAATATCAGTATTTGGTGTTACGAAGGAGGTCTTGTGTTAGAATTATTGCTTTCATTATTGAAAAGCGAGCCGGGGACACCTGAGAGCTTGACCCAGAAGTGGCGTCAGATGTCGCTTTCCGGGTCACAAGAAGGGGAGGAGAGTGAACGTGTCTTCGCTTTTCTTTCCCTCTACCCGCCATGGAGATCCCAGGCCTGCCGATGGGCAAGCGGAGCCCAGTAAGCATGGTGTGGTGGGGGGGAGCGCTGATATAGTAGGGGTGTGCAAGCAATCAGGTGGCAGTGGAGCTGCCTGAATGCTCTCACCTGGCAGGAGTCAGCATGTCTGTTTCGCACACAATCCCGGGGGCCTGCAGCCACTGGATTGTGTGTGATACTCCCCGCTGTTGGGTCCATATGATGTATGTTCCTGCCGGCGAAAGAGTCAATGATGCTATAATCTCTCCAAAACTAAAATAGAGGATATTGGCTTGAATGTACCTTTTTCGTTTTGGGTGGTCCTAGAACAAAAGTTTTCAGCTGCAGTTGCTTTTGCTGGTCAGCATTCTAGTAGCAGTATTGCAATGGTTTACAGGTTACGCAGATTGGGAAATTCAAAACGGGAAGGGCTGCATGGGGATGCATTTTTTTTTTTCTTCACAATTTAAGCTCACTGTTTTTGTTTTTGTTTTTTTGTTTCATTTTATAGTGCTGGCAGAAGATGCGATCAGAGCTGCCTTGGCAGACTACAGACTGAAGCAGGATAAGGAGCAGTCAGTAGCAAGCGGCTAGCAACTCACCTTTTCAGCAGAGCGCCTCGTCACCTTGATATGCTGTTCTCTTAGGAAATGGGGCTTTCCTTTACCATTAGAACAGCAGACTAATGAAACGCACAATAATACAGCGGCTTGTCCCACTGTGTGAATGTTTTTGTTGTAACTAAGATTTCTCTGTTTGCAAGCTGTGCCATTGAACTGGTAATGAAAGTATTGACTATAATGGCATGGTTTCTGACATTCTGAACAAACCTTAAAAAGTGATGGCACCTATTTGTCCTCACAGATATATCCCTTTTTTTTTTTTTTTTTTTGTCCCATGGCTACATATGCAGGATGTTTGTTTAATTCCTACATCTGTTATAGATTTGTGGAACTTATTAAAACATGTCTGTTTAATCACTCCGGGCCACTCCAGATAAAGCATCAGACAGGGATAAACGCAAAGATTAGTAAAGGGGCAAAATTAAATCCTTCAAAAATAAAGGTGTAATAAAAGCTTTCGTAAGCAATTATTCAGAGTTAAACTCATTGAATACTTTATAGTCGGCTTTCTGCTTAGTACAGTCATAACTGGTTCTTTTAACGTGGGCTTGGGCATCTGTCCACATTCAGGAGATTGACACAGGGATGTTCTCCATCAGATTTCTGACTGTTGCTTTGCCCTGCCTGCCTTATTTTAGAAATAGCAAAGAAACAACGTTTTTTTGTGTTTATCGTTCACTTTTGGGTTGTTTTTTTGTCTTTTTTATTCTTGCACCAATGGCTGGAGAGGAACTGGTCTCATTTTAGAATGGATTCCCAAAGTTACCTGAGATTAAAAATTGTGCTCATGTGTTGTAAACAGCTTTATCCCTTTTTATTATATACTTTCTGAACCTAGGAGGAATGTTGTTCTAGAATAAAGATGGATTTATTTTCTGGCAAAGGAAAAGGGGGGCTTCATAGTTTTGTATGTAGTGTATAGTTTAAAAAAGGACAAATGATCACCTGCTTTTCCTTTTTTTTTGTACATATTTCATATGTTCTAAAAAAAATAAAATGCTAAACCTAATTTTCTTGGCATTTGTATGATTTTGTTTACCTTGTGTACTAAATGCGAGAACTAGGATATTTAATATTTTTTTGAACTGCTTACACAGTGTGTGCCAATTTGAGCTGGGCACATAAATGTAGTGTTATCTCTCTCCAAAACACTGTGTCCTGTGTTTGTTCTGTTTTGTAGCTCTGTTAGCCTGATAACTTCTGACAAGTTCTCAGATGGGAGCCTGAAGTTTGTGTCGTGGGAGGTTGCTATAATTTGGCACAAAGCTGCCCTATTCAGAGCAGAGCTCTGAGAGTCTCTGCCTATAGGGGGGGTATTCTTTTCTTCCAATTAGCTTACTTGGCTGGATGCCAAGTTTCCACTCGGCAGTCGTGAACAGTAAGAGAAACATTATAACATGAGGTAACATTCTAAAAAATATATAAAGCTGAAGACTGCAGATATGCATGTAAAACTTTATGTAGGGAGATTTGTTTCATCCCGGGGTATCGTCTGAGGCTGTTCACTTCACTGGGTATAGGAGAGGGTTTACATCCACTTTAAAACAAAGCCCTCCAGCAGCATGCTGTCACTATTTGTTTATCTTATTCGTTTGATTTGTTCACAATTGTTACACATAGTAGCGCTTTAGTACCTTTTACATTATACATGCTGTCACCACTGACAGGGCTTCCATCGTCGCCCATCTTCCATAGTCTTCCTTACGGGTTCATGAGATGCATTCCTTTGAATGGAGGAGCCTCGATGATGTCACTCCTCCACATGTGCACGGGAGTCGCTGTTCACAGCACAGGGTTCTGAAGGAACAGCACTGTATGCCGCTCCTTCAGAGCGCATGCTCTGGTGACATCACCAGTGGCTTCACAAGGTGCATGTTTAGGAGATATTTACTGTATAGGCAAGTCTTACCAATGGATAAAAATCAACCAAGGGAGTTTATGCCAAGTTTAAAAGCTGCAGACTGGCAGGAGTAAAGCCTCGTACACACTATCAGATTATCTGATTCATTTTCGTCAGTTTTTTGTTGCATGCTTGTCTCATGTCGAAAGCGAAGAGGTTACTTTCATATGAAAATTCTCGTGCAACAGAATTCAACTTCAGAAGTGATGTCATGTGTTAAATTGTTTTTTGTATGTATTTTTTTTTGTTTTTGTGCATGCGTAGGCTTACTCTTAGGATTTTTTTTTTTTTTTTTGTGACAAAGTGTACTAATTAAACATCATACGTGTTCACGTACGATAAAAATGTTATAGCCTGCACATAGTTTAAGTCGTCCAAAAATTCGTAATCGGCTGTCAAAAGTTCATACTAACGATCCGAAAATGGGCAGATTGTTCGTTGGACGAAAATTTACTTCCTATTTTTCTTGTGTATGGGCCTTTACCTAAATTTTCCCACTCTATTCAAATGTTTGCAGTTGGCCTATAGAACGAAGACTTCAGGTGCAGTGCAGCCCAGTCATTTGCTTTCTCGGGTTGGGTGGGGTATGAGTAGGGACCTTCACTTGCAATAGGAAAGGTAGTTTTTTTTTTTTTAATTTTTTTTAAGGACAGACCTAGATAATTAGAACAGCCAGGTCCTCAACCGAAGCGCCATTTTGCACACCTACAGCCTTGCAGATTGAACAGTATAGAAGTAGAAGCTCACTAGAGTAGTCTTTTCTTGCCAGGCTTAGTTTTGTTGTACAGGAGACTGATATCAACGAAAATTTTGATGCTAAAACAGCATTTAAAGTTACAGCTATTGATAAAAATAAAGTGTAAATGTTAGCGGTGCAACGGATCGGTGGTGATCCGAACTGGTCACCCTGTTCGGATCACCACGCGATCCGCGGAGCATTTCGGAGCCTAGGCCGTAGGAAAGGCTTCGGCCTAGCTCTGGAGCGGTGGCCATCTTGGTATACCCGGCGGCGGCCTCTGTAGTGACATTTCGCCGCCATCTTGCTCCACCCCACACTCCTGCACAGTAATGATAGAGAAGGGGCCAAGCGGACATCTTGTTACACCCAACGGAGTTTTAGAGTTCAACACAAAACGGAGCTTATCAGCTTTAATACATTATTTGGAAATCCTTCGGACTGTTTACATTTAAAATTTTAAAAGCAGCAGAAAACCTTACATGATTGCTAATGTGACGGAACACCTCTGATTTTCACATTTAACTGAATGTGAAAATCGGGTGTTCTGTCACATTAGCAACCATGTAAGGTCAGCAGGTTTGCTGCTGCTTTTAAAATGTAACATGTAAAGAGTCTGTTGGATTTACAAATACTGTATTTAAGCTTATAAGCTCCGTTTTGTGTTGAAAATAACTGTGAAGTCAAATTCCGGTGGGTGTAAGAATATTTTTTTTTTTTTTTTTTTGCCGATCTGAAAATGATCCGATCCGTGGCTCTGATCCGAGGATCGATCCGATCCGTGAGTTTTTTTTGATCCGTTGCACCCCTAGTAAATGTGGCCCCCCCCAAAAAAGCCCAAAAATCAACGCAAGGGACTTAGTCAGCAAAAGCATCAGCACAAGGGATACAGCTTACTTTTAGGTCAAACCTTCCTCCGATGCTCATTTCCCAGATTTGGTAGCATGTTTGGATTGCACTGGATACCAATTTGACTCGTATATGAACAATCATTTTGACCTCTTGTTGGCAGTAACAGTAGTCTGCACCAGCTGCAACTTTGCAGGGAAAACGGGGCAGGATTTACCATCCCCAGAATTCCATCTTTGTATGCTTTCATTTGCTTCAGAGTGGAGCTCCAACCACAAGTTGTACAGTATTGCTGACATCAAGTTTTGTAGTGTTTGGCGTCTGGTGTCTCCAGCAACCTGACATAGTCATGGTCAGATTGAAGACTTATCACTTTTATACTTTGAGGTTATAATGATCGGTTCTACTAGCTAAATTCAAACCTGTGTGCTAGTTGGACAGCTCCAGACTTTTTTTTTTTAGGAGAAAGTCAAATATCTGCTCTTCCTAAAATAAACCTTGGAGGTGCCAGGGCCCTCCATAATAGTTGTCAGAAGAAAGTATACAGTTAATACTTTGCTCCCTCACTTTTCCATGTTGAAGTTTTAAGGACATGACTGCTGATAGGGATATCTTTAAAAAAAAAATATATATATGTATATATATATATATATATATAGTAGGCCTCTAACTCTCTAGTATTTTTTTCCTGTTTATGGCAACCATAACGTGTTTCTTTCCTATGCCTCAAGCTAGGTGCAGGTACGAGGTAACGTTTTTTTTTTTCTTAAACTCTAACTTTGTCTGCTAAGTCATGCATTAAACAACAAAAGATAGACATTCAATATGTAACATTTTTAATATTGTGTAGGTACTGAGGTTTGGGTTTTGTTTGCCCCTTCTAAAAACGTATTCTATTTTGCCTTTAGTAAATAGTTTGTGGAGAGAATTGTCTGCTGCAGAGGATTTCCACTTGTAATGATTGAAACATACTGTATATTATGAAAAAACTGTTGTGCACAAATGCCGTGATTTCTTTAGACTGGCTTTATTACTTCCCAGACAAACTAAAGCAGAGATTTTTAAAGGATCTCGTCACCACTAGAGCGCCTTGGCTCAGCCAGCTGTTTATTTTGGCATGCCCACAGCAACTATTGAAGCTTGGAAACTGAGTGAAAGGGGAAGATGGGGATTTCACATGGTTTTTACCAATTATTTGTCCTTTGTTTGCTGGTGATTCCTCCAAACAGCATACTATTTTGATACCAAGCATTAACTTAAACAGCAGTTTGAAAAACTATTTCAGTCACAGTATTGGATGTTTGAAATATACAGAATCTTGAAAACTGCTGATTAGATTTTCAGAATACCAAGTCTTATTTTGGTGAATGTAAAGACCCTTTAACAAGTAAAAAAACTTTTCTGGGAAGTTTTTAGGTGCACCTAATGTTCCTCGCCTGGATGGCTCGGCCTTTATTACCTTTTTAAGTGTCTCTGACCCAGAATAATCATGGAAAATATTTTGAAAGTTGGAGTGAGCAGGGTTAGGGCCTCTGGTGATGGCGTCGCCTTGATATAATTCTAGACACTTCTGAGATCATTTTGATGCATTGACAAAAGCATTTAACCTGCACATCTACTTTGAAGCAAACAAATGTCCAATAAAACAGGCCCTTGTAGTAGTTTAAAGTGTTCCCTAAGGTTAGTATACAGCCACCTTGGTACAACAGCACCTACAAGGTACCCACTTGTAGTGTGAGCGTTTTGATTACGTGCAACCTGGAAACCCCAAATGTCAGAGCTTCTGTAAATAGTGATCAGAGCTTTAAAGGTCAACCTCTGGCCAACTCCCACCCACTCATTATTGACTACTAGATTTGAAGGGTCGCTTTATTGACCAATTTCTAAAGGCAGTTGGAATGTATTCTAGACCCTCTGAGTGCAAGCCAGCATTTTCATATCTGAGAACATCAGGTTTTTGAGCTCAGTGCTCTTGAGGAAAGCTGAATCCTCATGCTGGCACCTGTAACTGGAGGTTTTCTTTAAAAGGGAACTATGGGTTTAATTTTTATTACCTATCCATACTTACCTTGGTGGATGGAGCATCAGACCGATGCTCCATCTGTCCTCTGCCGTCCCTGCACTGAGAACCGAGCCACTGAACATAGCCGATGGCTTGGTTCTCACAGATCCCCGAGAAGAAAGTGTCTTTCCTCTCTGCTTCACCACGCTCATTGGAGTGCTGAGCAGTGGAGGGGCGGGGAGAGGCTGTCTCAGCGGCTCGCTGAGACTGCCATCAATCAGGGCAGCTGGCGGTTCCTGACTTGGAAGTCGTGATGACGCGCTGCCCAGAATGATGGCAGTGATGTCAGTGGAGAGTGGACTTCAGACCGCTCTCCACTGAAAACGGGTCACAGGAGTGCAAAACGAATTGCACTCCTGTGACCCAGAGGAGAAGCCCAGCCTAAAAAGCTCAGGCTGGACTTCACCTTTTTAAGCCTTTTATGTCCTAAGAAAACACTGTAAGCTGCTCCCTGCCGTAGTCCTTTTTTATCAGTTTTATCTTGGTGAACCGCTTGTCACTGATCTATCCAAAAATCATTTTGTCTTTTGCTGCTGGTTTGAAGACAATGAAGGAGAAATTATACTGAAGGAAACTAAAATAGAATTTTTGTAATTAATTTAAATGGCAAAATACAGTTAAGCCAACCCTGTAATAACTATTCTACCAATGATGCTTCTGATTTTGTGAGCAAGCAGGACATGAGGCTCATGCTATTTGGGGGGGAGTGTCATTGTCTTGAACAGACTTTATTGAAAATATTTTGCATTGAGTCCACTAAGGGGCACAGGCATTTTGAAATTCTAATATAGCTGGGATGTCAAAAAGCAGTCTAACTGAGAAGTGGGTAACAGCTACTAATAGGTTTAAAAGATATAGGCACAGTTCGAATAATTGCAGAAATCCATGTCATAAATAAAGGCATGATGTAAAAAGTGGGAAACTGCATCAACCAAAGGGATGATTGATGCTCATCCTGATCTGGACTAGGCCAGAGAATCACCACTAAAGGAAAATTAGTGGCTGAAGAAACCATGGGTCCTGTCAAGCATGATTGGAGGACCACCCAGAAAATCCCCCCAAAAAAACAAACACACACACTACCCACAATTAAAATAGACCAACAACAAATGTTAACAAGGAAACTTTCATGAGAAAGAGACAAATTGCATCCAAAAAATAGTGCTCAGATGGTCACTGCAGTATTCCAAACCCTAATCTTCAGGGAAAGGAAAGGATCATAGCAACAAAATGAGTTGCCTGGTCAGACAACAAATTTTAGTAATGAGACAGTTATGGCTCTGACATTGCTCACGACATAATATACCAATTGTTAAAGGAATGATCCACAAGGCTGATAGAAATGGAGAGATACTAAACCTGAGTTCTCGTAAGGAGATGGTTCAATGATAACTACATCCTAGCAAAGGAAAGGCAGGGATGAGTGTATACCAAACCCCAGTTTTGGTGAACAAAAACAGGATAATCCAAAAGGGGGGTGCTTTCAACTGCACACCCAGAGATTAATCACCATCACTAGTGTGATAGACTGTACGCCTTCCTTACTGGTTACCAATCGTATGATTCTAAGAATCAAATGAGCTACTCCTGAGTAAAGTAGCACTCGCCCCCTGTAGAGCAATGGGGTAGAAATCGTAGTGCAACAACTAGAAGCTTCATTTTCTAGAGGCTAAGACACTAAAGGGAATTGAAAGGGATTCCCTCAGAAGGCTGTAGCTTGGTTGCAGAAGGGGAACCTATTTTTGTGGGTTATCAAGTCCCATGAAGGACACCTTACACTCTGCTCCAAAGGAGACAAGTGCATTGGGGTCCCAGCAAGACTTGTCTTCTGATCGTCAAGGAGAATACAGCCCCCCCCCCCCAGTGAAACGTACTATCTTACAAGCAAGAAAATGGGTGCACGAATTAAGACCCCATCACATTACCAGAACTGCAACTAGCACTTAAAGCCACTAAATCGGGCAAGGCCCCAGGCCCGGATGGTCTTACTGTCCCTTACTACAGGACCCTGCTCCCGTCCCTAGGACAACACATGCTAAATCTTTACAATGACCTTAGCTCTGGAAACACGTTTCAGAAGCACACGCTACAGGCGCAAATCTCGGTTATACCAAAGGACGGCAAGGACCCGACACATTGCGGGAGCTACCGCCCTATCTCACTTTTAAACACTGACCTTAAACTTTTTACCAAGATTATTGCCTCTAGACTGCAACAACATCTACCACACTTGGTCCACTTAGACCAGGTCGGCTTTGTCCTTACCAGAGAAGCTAGGGATAATACCACAAAAGTACTAAACTTGCTGCAAATAGCGAATGGCACCAAGGTGCCATGTGTATTCCTGGGAACGGACGCCGAGAAGGCGTTTGATAGGGTTAGCTGGGCGTTTATGTTAGCAACACTGAAACATATAGGGTTGGGAACTAGGATGACGAACTGGATACTAGCGGCGTACTCGGAACCGACGGCTAGGGTCAAAGCAAACGGGGTCTTATCCACTACTTTCCCAATCACAAACGGAACCAGACAGGGATGCCCACTCTCACCTCTCCTTTTCGCACTATCCCTAGAACCCTTCCTCTGTCATGTTAGAATGAACCCAGACATCACCGGTCTAGAAGTCAACGGAACACAGTGCAAGGTATCGGCATATGCTGATGATCTGCTGTTCTCACTTACGAAGCCAGCCATATCCTTACCTAACCTAATACGGGAATTCGATAAATATGGACAACTCTCCAACCTGAAGATAAATTTTAGTAAATCGGAGGCGGTGGGTGTGGGTGTCCCGCTGCCCTTACTTACACGCCTGCGTACTAGCTTAAACCTAAAATGGACTGATACAGCCTTAAAGTACTTGGGAACCCATATCCCCACGACTATCTCAGGAGTTTTCAAACTTAACTTCCCTCCCCTCCTCAAAACTGTTCAAAAATTACTAGACCAATGGAACAGCGGCCTACACTCGTGGTTTGGGCGCTGTAACATTATTAAAATGACGATTCTACCTAAATTCCTCTACCTACTACAGGCCCTCCCGATACACATACCCGGAATTTACTTTAAACAGGTACAGTCTACCTTCATTAGATTTCTTTGGGCGGGGAAAAAGCCTCGCCTACACAAAAAGATACTCTCACTCCCCAAGAGGTGCGGAGGCTTGGCAATGCCAGAGATCCGCACCTATTACCATGCAGTGCATCTTAGCAGACTCCTCGACTGGTGCTGACATAATCACACCAAGCTGTGGCCACAAATAGAGCAGGCACAATGTGACATACCCCTCCATAGATCCCCGTGGTGCCCAACAGCCATACCACCTAACCTCAAAAGACATCCGTTGATTGGGAACACCATCAAACTATGTACACACCTGTTGAACCGCTTTTCCCTTTCTGCCTGCAATTCGGCACTGAGGCCCATACTGGGTAATCCTCAATTTGAACCGGGAATGCAGGACAAACCATTCAAAGACTTACGGGACGCGGGCATACATCAAGCGTCTCACTTCAGCATCAGGGGTAGATGGAGAACAGTGGAGGAGCTCTCAGACCCAAGCGGCCTGTACCGATTGGACTTCCTGAGGGCCTAGCAGCTTAGCCATTTCCTTGCCAGCCTGCCTCCTCCCAATGACACAAACCAACCCCTCACAAAGTTCGAGGAACTCTGTACAGAGACAGGAGTTCTGCCACACACAATCTCCCTGACTTACGACATGCTTATCAGACCACCAGGAGACTACCAGATACCTAGCCTGGCCAAATGGGAACGAGACCTGAATTGCCAATTTACCAATGACCGCAAACAACACATACTCAGGTTCACGCACAAGTCCTCCCTTTGCACCAAAATTCAGGAAACAAACTACAAACTCCTCACACGCTGGTATAGCACTCCTGCCTTACTACATAAATTTTTTCCAACAACGTCAAACTTATGCTGGCGATGTCAAAGGGAAGAAGGCACCCTTTTTGCATGTTTTTTGGTCATGTCCTGGACTCCAGAATTTCTGGAGAGAGGTACGCAGGATAACCCAAAAATTTTCTGATCGTAATGTTCCGAACGATCCTGCATACTTCCTTCTCCACGCTAATGACACACCGGCACGCATCTACAAACACTCAGTAGTACGCCACCTACTGGACGCAGCAAAAGCCTGTATTCCACTCGCATGGCAGTCCCCTCACCCACCGACTGTAACCACTTGGCTTAAAAAAGTGGACGACATCAGTAGGATGGAAGACTTGATTCTAACTAGCCAAAATAGACAGATGAGATACTCCAAGACGTGGCAATTCTGGACTATATTTAAATATTCAGAGGAAGGACAACTCCTTAGAGGAGTAGACCTGCCACCGTGAGAGTTTGGATACATTCTACACACATTTACTAGACCCATCCCTCCCCCACCCCCCCCCCCCACTTTGACCTTGAAGTGACCACCACCACCACATGTCATACAAATAGGCTATACCTAGCGGACGACAACTCAGACCCATGTCAGTGAGGTCCCTTCTCACCCCTCCCCTCTTCTCTACTGTATTTCCTCTACCTCTCCTTTCCTTCTTGGACTCTGTCTAAGTGTTTCTATTTTCTCCCTCTGATAAATAAGTATTGAAAAAAGAACGGGAGGCTGGGTCTACAGGACTACGGCTCTTCGCCTTACCACTTTCAACCAGGAGAGACGGTCACCTCCACAGGTGGCCTGGCCATACTCTACGCATTGGCCCGTCCCTATGTTGGACATCACCCAGAAGCATTGCTACACGAGCTGGACAGACGTAGTGGTTATTAACTGGGAGGGGAAGGCGTTTCACACCTCCAACGCCATTGTGGAGTTTTATATGCATGTATACCTCACCTGTGTTGATGTTCTGCGTTTTGTTTCTCCTATGGTACTTTGACTTTGTTTTTGTTATTGTGGTCCATGTGGACCAGCTTCTCCTGATATAAAAAAAAAAAAGAAAATGGGTGCACTCTTGGGATAGACGTGATCATAAATGACACAGCACCATGCAGTATAGTGAGCAGGTCATCCGAACTGTCACAGGGAGAGTTCCCAGACCTTTCCGAAGGTGATGGTCCTGCAGAACCCAGGGAATATCCAAAGAAGGCCAGGTCAAACATTGACCTATGTAAGGAATCCCTCAGTGAGGGGTACAATCTGTTCTAGAGAACCAGACCAAGTACTAGATAGCAGGATATGCTCATCAAGAGTGGTCCTCCGAGGGAAAGGAGATGGAACTGACATGCATATAGCATCTGGAGGTTCTTGGTCTAAAGAGACCAACTTGTTTTGTCCAAAGATCAGACTCTCTTAACGTAAGTGTGCAAAGGGAACTGAGAGGGGCTACTACAAGAGGACTAATACTCTAGACCAGGGGTCTCCATACTTTTCAAGCAAAGGGCCAGATTACGGTCTTTCAGACTTCAGGGGGGCCGGATTCTGACCAGTCGGGGAAGAAAATGCCCTAGGGCCGAGCATCAGTGAGAATAAACATGGCCTCAGTGTTGGTGGGCAGTAAGAGGAGGAATAGTGTTCCATCATTGCCATTAGTCTAAGAAATAGTGCCCCATTGTCGGTGCCATTGGGAGGAATAGTGCCTCATATCGTTGGGAGCAATACTGCCCCAAGGGCCGGATGAAGGCTAGCAAAGGGCCACATCCGGCCCTCGGGCCGCAGTTTGGAGACCCCTGCTCTAGGCTATAGTATTACTTTTTATAATACTCAATTGATAATAGAGGAATAATACTAGAGGGACATCCCTTTTAGCAAATCCAACACCCCTGATGGGGATAACAGGTAAAATTCTGTTACACATTGGGAAGGCTTCAAGTGACCACAGAGTGGGCTCCTCAGAAAAGATTTGAGTTAAACATCCCTGCTCAAAACTGATCTAAGAATACCACCAGCATTCGACACCTGGTGATCCATATTTAGACAAGACTTGCAAGAGATTCCGCACTGAATTACCAGGAAAACTACCCTCTTAAATAAGGATTTCCTGAGCATTCCACAATGAGGATGCCAGGAAAGAGCACTAAGATGGATATAAGAACCAGCGCTGAAAGCAGAATCAGGAAGTGTCGAAGGACATTAAGATCCTTATCTGGAAAAGAAGCAGTAGAAACTGACCTGTGTGGCGCTTTTAGGTTCATAGTTCCCTCAGGAGAAGGAAAGGCTAAGGGGTATCGAGCAGTACAAGGGCAGTAAGGGATGTCTGGGGGAGGATTCTTTAGTGGGCATAGGTGTTCATCCAAGTGGGATACCACCCCAAAGACTGGATCCTAGAATGATAGGAATCCGAGGTCTCTGCATGTGGAGAGCCCAGACAAAGCTAGGAATATACACAAAGGTGCACCAAACTGGAAGGGTGAAGAGGGGCATCAGAAGTAGATGCCTGAATTAGGGATGTAGGCTGAAGGCCACAACTGCGGACTTGGGCACCCAAATGCTGAGGAGGTGAAATACTTGGGTACACAGAACAAACAGCGCCTCAATTGTAAAAGTGTACCTTCATGCAGAAGGTTAGTAGAGGACCTCTGGATTTGAGCTCTATGGCTTAAGTGGGAGGAAGGCTCTGACTGTCTGTGTTACTATCGCAGTAGTAGACGAGAGAAGTTTCAGCTCATTCCTCCAACATCCTGTGCTTTAAGAAGGAGCACACTCTGACCGCCAGAGGTTTTGCTAATGATTGTGTCATAAGAAGGTGGGAATAGTTGATTAACCCTCAAGGACAACCAAGTCAGGCACTTCTTGGATGTATTATTGGTGTCCCAGGCACGTAGTCAAAGTGCCCTATGCATGTAAACAGACATCAACACCATGCAAAAAATCAAGCTTGGATACTTACAACAGGCTGTCACATTTGAAGCGCAAAGCTGCAGATATTTATTCCAAGCTTTTAAAGAAGAGACTGCTTATATTGGCAATAGTAGTGTCCTCTTGAAGGGAATTAAACCCAAAATGACAGTTTTACAAATCAAGGTCACTGTCAACACAGGGCAGAAAGTAATTTCAGTTTGTGTAAACTGGGAACCGGGAAGTAGGGAATCTAACTGCCTGTCAGTAAAATCCTGAAAGGTGAGCATGCTTTCAAATTGTTTGGTAGTACACCTGTTAAGGAAGGTTGCTAATACATCTATGGTGGATATAGACTACTTACCAATAAATTCCCTCTCAAAAGGGAAAAGTAGCACCATATTTCCTGAGGGGCCCTACCCGGTGTTCCCAGTCTCCAAAGAGGAAAGGCTTAGGGGGTGTAATGTAAAGGTTTGAAAATGAGGGAGCTCTAAAAGACCTTGGGTCTGGAACGTAAGGCTTATCCTCTAAATGCAGGATATCATACACTGCATCAGTCAGGTTAGAAATAACCTCTTGCAAATTTGGGTCATCTGCAGGTGACACAAAAACCGTCTCATGGATTAGACTGAGGAATCTGAATCGGAGATGGTACAGAGGACTCTGGCTAGCTTTAACTCGAAAGCCCAGAAAGGAGTTAGACTTCTGGGATGGCGCCAGGGAGTGTCTCTATGAGCAGAAAAGTAAGAGAGGTTTTGCATACTCACAAACCCAAGCTACCAGTTCTAATGAGGGTAGCAGAGGTGGCTGGAGGTCAATGCAGGAATGCATGAGATCAGAGATTGGATGATCCATGTGGTGCAGCAGCTGGATAATGTATCCTTTAAAACTGAAATGGTGAGAAAGGCATGCCCGTGCAACACTCCACCTAGTGGGTGACGGTCAGCACTCCGCTCACTTAGCCTCAACTTTTTTTAAACAAAGTTTACGTTTTCTAGTAAAAATACAGATCCACCAGATAACATCAAGCCGTATTACAATATCAGTCACCTTTTTTTTTTTTTTTTTTATTGTTATTTTTGTATTTGGTTACATTCTCCTGATATTCTTTACATAATAAAATTAGATTGAAACGATGTTGGTTACCTTCAACAGCACATAGGGGTTTATTTACTAAAGCTGGAGAGTGCAAAATCAGGCTTACTTCTGCAGAGAAACCAATCCACTTCTAATTCAATCTTATTTTATTTGTTTATGCAATGAAACGACAGAAAAAGACATACATTGTCTTAAACATTACAAACATTAATAGGATACATCCTCAACAGGCATCATGTGTGTCAGAACAGAGCAGGGCTAAGTACCATCAGATGAAAGTATACACAAACCTATTTGGAGAGTATGAAGTAGGGTCACTCAATGGGTTATAGGTAGTAGGTAAATTGAAGCCCTGGTACGTTATCCTACTGGGCTCTTAGAGGTGTATTTATGTGTAGAGAGAAGAGAAAGAGTCAGGGGCAAATAGTAGGGGTACACAGATAGGGGACAGGGATCAGAATCACTCCATCAAGGTCCGAGAGTGGTCTTGTCCAGGGCACACTCCGCCCAAGAGATAAACTCCGAGGAGTACCGAAACACGGACCACGAAGTCCATGTGAGAGAGAACTGTTCACTTTTGTCATTTTCCTCCGCCACCAGGCGCTCAAGGTCCCTAATGCGGTCCACCTCAACAGCCCAATCCCCCAGGGAAGGCATGGTTGCCGTTCTCCAATGACGGGGAATCACTACCCTGACCGCCGCCAGAAAGTGTCGCAAGACATCATTTCTGATGGATTTAAATGATCCTGGGATAATAGACAAGAGAGCCACCTCAGGTGAAGGGTGGATAGAGGTCGCCATCAATTTGCAGTAGAGTGTGAAAATCCGCTGCCAGTACCTCCGCACAGGAGGGCACTCCCACCAAATGTGGAGCATGGTTCCCCGGGAGCCGAGGCACCGCCAGCAGGCATCCGACACCTCCGGATTGAAGTGGTGAAGAGTTGATGGACATCTGTACCATCTTGTTAACAGTTTAAACCCCTTCTCCTGGGTCTTGGTGGCTATGGACAATTTGTGCGTCAGGGTAAAACATTTTTGCCAGTCAATAGGGGAGATAGTGTGACGGAGGTCTGTCTCCCAGGCCACCGTAAACGGTGGGAGGCCAGGGGAGTAAACATCGAGCAGAAGGGAGTATAGTTGCGATACAACATGCGTTGGAGGTTCCACCTGCAGGAGCAGTTCCTCGAATCCCGTCGGTTCAGCAAGAATGTCTGTAATAGATGGGAAAGTCCGGATGTAGGAGGCAGTCTGTTGCCTCCGAAGCCACTGCATGGGGTGACGGGAGGTCAGACCGGTAGAGGTATCTGACCTCAAAGTGGGGTCTGCACGAAGGACCTGGGCAAGTCGCCTATGATCCTCTCTTCGCCATGGTCCGAATCTTGCTACCGACATAGCTGGTGGAAAGGCCGGGGTCCCAAAGAAGGGAGTCATAGGCCCCATGCGGTTTGATAAGCCCCTTCTGGACAGCATGCGATCCCAAATCTGGATCGTTTGATGGGTAAGGTCATTAAGAGGGCCCGAACCCCCCCGTACCGTAGGCAAGGTCCAGGGGAGAGCGGAGAGCTCAATTGGGCTCATGTGGCTTTCCAACTGAACCCAAAGCTTGGTTGAAGAATGATGGAACCAATCTAGTATGCGGGTGAGCACCGCTGCTTTATGGTATAGGGAGGCATCTGGGGCTCCAGCCCCCCCCCGAGCCTTTGGAAGAGAAAGTGTTTCATACCGTATCCTGGGACGGGCCGCATTCCAAATAAATTTGGAAAACAGTTGGCGTATTTTCTTAAAGTACGAATTAGGTATGTGAATAGGGATGGTCTGAAACAAATACAGGAACCTAGGGAGAACATCCATTTTCAGGGCATTCACTCTACCTAGCCATGAGAGCTGTTTGGACGCATAATTGATTAAATCTGCCTGGGTCCTAAGAAGTAGGGGGGCAAAGTTCAAGGAAAAAAGTTGGGAAGCATCCGCCGGTATTTGAATTCCGAGATACCTTATGGAGGGGGAACCAGTTTTGAAGGGGAAAGAAGACGATAGTCTTCGCAGGGCCGACGTAGGCAGAGATATGTTGAGGATTTCCGATTTATTGTAGTTGACCTTGAAGTTGCTAACTTCTCCAAATTTCCGAAACTCCTGCAATACCAAGGGCAAGGATGTGTGAGGGTGTGTCACGAACAGGAGCAGATCATCTGCAAAGAGGGCAAGTTTAGTATGTGTGGGCCCGACTGTTATGCCTTGGATAGAAGAATTGTTACGTAGAGCAATAGCTAGGTGTTCCATAGTGAGAACGTAGAGGAGGGGGGACAGTGGGCATCCCTGTCGCGTCCCGTTAGATACAGAGAAGGCTGGAGATAGCGAGCCATTTAGTCTAATCCTAGCATATGGAGAGGAGTAAAGGGACATTTATTCTCGCCATCATATTGGTTCCCACGCCTATTTGTTGCAGGGATAGTCGAAGGAACTGCCAGTCTACTCGGTCGAATGCCTTCTCGGCATCGACTGTTAAGAGGCATAGTGGGATATCGTGGGACCGGGCATAGTTGGTTAAAAGAAGGGTCTTCAGGGTATTGTCCCTAGCCTCACGGCCACTCACAAAGCCGACCTGGTCTAGGTGTATTATCCCAGGCAACAATGGTTGTAATCTATTGGCTAGGATTTTAGCAAAGACTTTCAAATCGACCCCAATCAAGGAGATCGGCCTATAGCTTGCACAAAGAGTGGGGTCTTTGCCTGGCTTTGGGGTGAGGGATATGTGAGCCTCAAGTGTTTGTGGAGGGAACACTGAACCCTCCGACAAAGAGTTGAACACCTTAGTTAGAAAGGGCGTGAGGAGGGCGGCAAAAAGTTTGTAGAACTTAGGAGTAAAGCAGTCTGGGCCCGGGCTCTTTCCACTCGGTGTACCCGCTATGGCTTTGGTGACTTTGTCTTCTGTGATTGAGGTTTCCAGATCAGCGATGACGTCATCTTCTAACGTAGGGAGCGCGGTTTCCAATACATATGACATCTGGTCCTCCACCCCGGAGGAAGGGGAACTTGTCCCTTGAGTCTTAGGGATATTGTACAGGGACTGATAAAAGTCCCTGAATTCCCCCGCCATCTTAGTGGGTGAGGATACCATTTCCCCCTGTGCCCCCCGAATATGAGGCACAAAGGCGGAGGTTGTTTTTGGGTGCAGGGAGCGAGCCAGTGGCCTACCACATTTATCTCGAAACTTATATTGATGGAAAGTGAGCTTATCTGCATATGTACGTGCAGAGGCTTCATAAAGTTCTCTAAGTTGTGATCGTGCCCTAGAAACGTCCGCCAGCATTGTCACTGTCGGGGATCGTTTGTGCTCAGTTTCTAAGTTTCTAAGCGTTTTATTTGCTGCCTCTATGGCGGCTGAGCGCTCCTTTTTAAGACGCGTACCCATTTGGATAAAGGTACCACGTAGGACAGCCTTAAGTGCCTCCCATTGAAAGGGCAACGATGTCGTATCCAAAGCGTGGTCCGCAAAAAAGTTAGAGATTGTATCTGAAACCCTTGTCACACATTCCGGGTTCGTAAGCAGCGAATCGTTCAAGCGCCATGACCATTCCCTAATCGGAGTGGAAGGGAGCGAGAATGTCATGTGTATAGGAGAATGGTCAGACCAGACCATTGGGTCTATGGTGCATTCCGGGGACCAGTCCAGGCAGCTATGGTCACTCATTAGGTAGTCTATGCGACTATAGGTGTGATGAACATGGGAGAAGTGGGTATAGTTACGGACCGTGGGGTACAGCACTCTCCAAACGTCCACCAGACGCAGATCGTAGAATGCCCGTTTCAGAGCCCTCAGTTTGGGGAAGGAGATACACGATCGCGAGGTGGAGGAATCTAAAAGTGGTTCAAGAGGGGTGTTAAAATCTCCCCCCAATATGAGCTTACCCTCCCTGAATCCTGACAAAATCCTCATGTATTGTAACGCGGCCGATACTTGATTAACATTAGGAAGGTAAATGTTAGCTACTGTAAATTTGGTACCCCATAACACGAATTTCACAAAAACATACCTCCCCTGGGGGTCCGAGAGATGGTCAAGCACCTCTATAGGGAGCGTCTTATGGAAGGCCACAGACACTCCCTTGGCTTTCTGGGTTGGGCTAGTGCTGTGGAACCACCTGTTGAAGTATCTGTTGGAACAGGAAGGGGTGGAGGCAGAGTGAAAATGTGTCTCTTGGAGAAGAAGCACATTGACTTGGCGTTTGTGCATTTGATACAGGATTTGTCCTCTTTTGGAGGCAATATTGAGCCCATTGACATTGTAGGAACAGAATTGTAACCTAGGGTGAGAGGTCACTGTGTGGGCCATGATGGAGCGATGGGGGGGGGGGGAAGGAGAGAGAGAAGAAGAAGAAAAAAAGAAAAGCGGGGAAGAAAAAAAAGGGGGGAAACACAACAGGGGAGGAAGAGAGAAGGTAGAGCGAGGCGGGGGAGAGATTGAACGTAGAGAGCACCTGGGGAAGGCGGCTCAAGAATACTAAAGTGTGCGCAAAAACGTAACACTTCGTGAAATATCACGTAGTAGGCACTAACTGTGCCAATCCTATTTAGGGGGAGAGAACGGGGTTAGAACAGCCGAGTTGTGATCCCGACAACCTAACAGGCATATATAACATAACTGTAAGTGTAACACACCCAATGACCGTGGCATCTAATGCTCAACTGCCTAGTCACTAAAGGGCAGAGTGTCAGACTAATACCATTGGTACGCTGGAGTGTAATAAACAGTCTAAAATTACATAGAAAAATAACATCAACGTAGAACAAGGTGTACACAAACTGGTGACAGAATAAAGGCACAGGTATTCCCGCGTAAGCATGCGAGGGTTGGAAGCACCAATTACTACATTTATAGCAGCATTAACTATGATAGTTGTCACGGCTTAGCTCAGATATCTGTGTAAACGCACAGAAGGTGTCAGTAATAAGGCCAGTCAGTCCCAAGCTCCAGGGACATAGATGTCCAGAGCCCGAGGGAAGACCCGGAGGTCCCCGGACAAGCCAAAGGGCTATGCCCGGGAAACACCAAGCCAGCCAGTAGAGCCAATGCCGTGAAAGAAACATATCAACACCACCAACCGCCTTTCCAAAGCCCCCGCAAGCACAACCGCACCAGCTGAGGGCAAGGAAACATTCTCCGTGCCAAGCGAGACAACTAAACCGTCAGCAGCACTTAGATAACAAAGTGAGCAAGAGTCAGCGGGGTGGATACGCAAGTAAAGCCGTGAGTACAAAACAAAATAGAGAAAACAGTAGGCAAACCTTGTCGGAGTCTCATAAAGGAACTGTAGTCACCTGGTGGACTAAAGGACATATCAAAAAAGAACCATTTCAGGTCTCGGACGACAGAATCTGGATCAGTCTTCTGGTGACGTGGCTCGCCGTACTCTAGGACCGGAAGGTACCGATCTAGACTGTGGGCGTCCTCGACGCTGTAGAGGAGGGCCCGGTAGCCGCTGACGGTCATCTGGGGGGTCCAACCAGTTCGGGATGACAATAGGGTCCCGGTCCAGGAACAGGAAGAAGGCAGGAAGCTGGTCCGGGTCTGACAGCACAAATTTGTGGTTATCTTCTCGGGTCACTTTGATGCTGAAGGGGTGGCCCCAAGTGTACGTGGCGCCTACTTGGCGAATCAAGTCCAGCAGAGGACGGACCGCTCGCCGCATGTACAGCGTGTTGCGGGAGAGGTCCGGGTAGAGGTGTATAGGTGATCCGTGAAAGTCCAGTGGCCCCAGGCGCCAGGCCTTGCGCAAAATTTCTTCCTTCAGGGTATAGTAGTGCACCCGGCAAAGTACGTCACGAGGGCGGTCCCTGCGGTCACCCCCCATGCCTCCCACTCTATGCACTCTGTCCAATTCAATGGGAGATGTAACTTCCCTGCCCAGGACCTGATTGAGGATAGCGATGACAGTGGGTTTGAGATCGGCACCTGATGTAGCCTCCGGGACCCCCTGCAGCCGGATGTTGTTCCTGCGGCTCCGGTTCTCACTATCTTCTATCCGGAGCTGGTGTTGCCGTAGACGGGAGAGGTGAGCCGTAGATGCATTTTCAAGCGCCTTTATGCGGGCTGAATGGTCCTCCTGGGTGGTGGCCATAGCAGAAACCGTGACCTCCGACGCGGAAACCCGTTGTTTGAGGGCATTCAGTTCAACATGGAGAGAAGTTTCCATTTTGGAAGCCCAGGAATCAAAGTCAGCTCGGAAAGCAGAAAGTACGGCAGCGGATGTGGAGCCCTGGGAGAGCATCTCTGCTGAGGCCGTGTTCATGCTAAGAGTAGCGGGATCCATCGGAGGGGTCGGGTGTACACCTGGGCCGGTCCCACCGACAGAGAAAGCTGCTGCAGCCGGGGGAGGAGGTGTTGGTTTGCCTGGAGTTCGGGCTGATGAAGCCCTGTCTTTCCCTGTACGGGAGTCCTGTGAGGCTGTGCGTAGCAGGTACCGTTGGATATTACCTGGTTGCAGTGCAGCGGAATCAGTAGAGGTAGAGCTGGAAGCCGCCATCAGCAGATTGGGCGTGATTGGTTGGGAACGCAGCCTGCGGTCGTCGGGAGAGCACAATGCTCAGCAGTACATGTCTTCAGCCGTCCATCCTCAGCCACGCATCCCCATAGGTGGAGTGGAAGAACAGAAAGTGCGACCCGTGTCGTACATGGGAATAGACGCTTGCTTTGCTGCTACTGACGTCTTGGAGCAGGCGCAGGGGAGTGCCGGTGTTTGCGTTACAGGACAGCGGTACGGCAGCCTGGGCAGCACTGGCGGCTGAGGAGGGGGCAGAGCAAGGCTAGTGGCAAGGGGGAGCACGGAGTCCGGGTGGAGCAAGATGGCCACTACACTGCTTGCTAGTCTGTGACTGGAGGGTTACGGGGAGGGCAAGATGAATGAGGTGGAGGCCCAGCCGCCCCGTACACCAGAGTAATCAGACCTTGATGGGTAGGGCAAAGCGGTTTTAAACGGGCAAGGGGGGACCCAGCTGTCCTATGGTCGGGTATAGCAAGATGGCCGCCCCTCGAACCTATGGGGTCAGGGCTCCCACCGAGTGCTCCTTTCTGACTGCCAGCTGGGGAGGGATCAGCCTACTTCTGGTGCCTTTTACTCTGCCCCCGCCCTGCTTACCCCGTGCGAGATGGTGCTTTGTGCTGGATGTTGCTCTGGGTGTATTGGGAGCAGCAAGATGGCCGCCGACTTCCAGGAGTAGGCCGAAGCCGCGGACTTTCCTAGAACTGGCCGCCGCGGGTGTGTCAGGCCGAACGTCCCGGGATCCCTCAGGTATGTAGACCAGACCAGTGCAGGCACACTTGCGGCCGATCCGCCCGCCGCACACTCCGCCGACCGCAGCACTTTAGGCCGGAGGATGCTGCTGTTCCCGCAGGCCGCAAGATGGCGGCCAGGCCCCGGAGCCGGCCACGGGCCGAAAAGAAGACCGAGGGGGTTCCCTAAGAGTCAAACACCTCCATCCGAGCCTGGATGGAGATGTAGAATGTCCGTGGGGTATCCGGAGACCCTCCGGGAGGCGGTGGAGGCTTTGTGGGCCCCAAGATGGCGTCGGGCCTGGGCTGTGTAGAGCAGGCCTGGTAGTTGCCGCACGGCCGGCCCGGAGTCACAATTCAGGCTGGGTTGCAGGTATGGAATCCTCAGGAATGACAGGGGAAGAGTTGGAGCAATTTCCAGTGGATTAGGAGCGAGGATGGCTATAGATTGAGGGTGCAGTTGTGGAGCTCAATGTCTGCACGTCCTCCTCAGTCGGCTCCTGGACACCAAACCAATCCACTTCTAACCTCAGTTTGTTCAATTAACCGCTTGCCGACTGCCTTGCGTAGATATACGTCGGCAGAATGGCATGGGCAGGCAAAGCAACGTATATATACATTGCTTTAAACCTGCCCCCTAGCGGGCGCGCGCCCGCCACGGTCTCTGTGCCCGGGTGATCGGGTCATGGAATGGCACAACGGGGGGGATGTCTTTGTAAACAAAACATCTGCCTAGTGAAACCGCACTGATCGTCTGCTACCTCTCATCGGGAGCAGCAATCAGTGACGTGTCAAGTAAGCCACACCCCCTAACAGTTAGAATCACTCCCTAGGACACACACTTAACCCTTTCAGCGCCCCTACTGGTTAACCCCTTCACTGCCAGTCACATTTACACAGTAATCAGTGCATTTTTATAGCACTGATTGCTGTATAAATGTGAATTGTACCAAAATAGCGCCAAAAGTGTCCCATGTGTCCGCCATAATGTCGCAGTCACGATAAAAATCGCAGATCGCTGCCATAACAAGTAAAAAAAAATAATAATAAAAATACCATAAAACTACCCCTACTTTGTAGATGCTATAACTTTTGCACAAACCAATCAATAATAACGTATCGGCCTAAACTGAGAAAAAAAGAGCTTTTTAAAAAAAAAATTTGGGGATATTTATTATAGCAAAAAGTACAAAATACAGTTGAACCTTGGATTACGAGCATAATCTGTTCCAGTAGTATGCTCGTAATCCAAAGTACTCGCATATCAAAGCGAGTTTTCCCATTGAAGTCACTGGAAACTAAAATAATTAGTTCTGCATTGACTTCAATGGGATGCAATACCGAATGCGGGCAGAGGTGGGGGGGCACCAGAGAGCGCCGAAAAGGCCCGAGGACACTTCGGCTCGTTTCATGCGCCCCCGTACCTCAGGCCAAATGAGGTACTGCAGGCCAATGTTCGGCTTTTCTCGGCTCCTGCGTCCCCGTACCTCAGGCCAAATGGAGTACTGCAGGCCTATTTTCGTCTCTGCTCGGCTTCTGCGCCCCCGTACCTCAGGCCAAATGAGGTACTGCAGGCCTATTTAGCTTGAATTCTGCTTGTCTTGCAAATGAACACTCGCAAACCGAGTCAGAATAAAAAAAAAAAGTTGCTCGCAAATCAAAACGCTCTCAAACCAAGTTACTCTTAAACCAAGGGTCCACTCTATTGCTTTTTTCAAAATTGTCGTTCTATTTTTGTTTATAGCACAAAAAATAAAAAACGCAGAGGTGGGAAAAAAAGGACGCCAATTTTGTTTGGGAGCCACGTCGCACGACCGCGCAATTGTCAGTTAAAGCGATGCAGTGCCGAATCGCAAAAAGTGGCCCGGTCATTTGGCAGCCAAATGGTCTGGGGCTGAAGTGGTTAAACATTGGCAATAAAACCTGGAACCTGATTGGTTTCTATGCAGAAGTGAGCCTAGTTTTGCACTAGTAAATAAATCCCCAAATCACATAAAGTAAGTGCGTTCAACGGGTACAAAAAGAACAATTAGTCCTTCAAACACAGGCATAGTTACCCAACCACAGTGTAAATTAAAGAGCATTGTCCTGCCTTGTGAGGCATAAAGGGTTCTCATTAGGCAAACTCCAACAAGCAGCTTGTACCCAAGTTTATCGATGGATCGATTTGGGTACAGTCAGCCTGCCCATAGATAGAATCCAGCAGAGACTAGCCAAGGTTTGATTCATCTGTGGCTGGCTTTCCCCTCAATTCTTAGTGTGAAAAATGGCAGTTGTGGGAAATTGGAAACGGTAACAACTGTAAGGCTTTAGCCCAACAGGCCTTACTGCCTGCATGAGTCTTCAGACATAGGGTCATAACAGAGGCTGTGCCATGACGCTGCACCCATAAAGCTTTTTGTGGCTAACTAACACCATAGAAAAATGTCTGGAAAGAGCCCCAATGCAAAGCAGCAGGTTACATTCCAAGCTAACCAGCAATCCTCCAGTCCAGGAATCAAGTAGAGAAAGAGATATTACCGCTCCTGGAAGTTCAAGCAAAAGTAAAAGCCTCTCCTCCAGATCAGCCCCAGGTGCTGGCAATGCATGTAACAATGCAAAAATGGGAAGAAATTCTGGACAGTCGCACTCCAAAAAAGTTTTTGCCTTTTATTCAAAAATGGACCTCAAAAATACATGCCACAGCAGAACAAAATGGAATGGACAGAAGACCTGACGCGTTTCACACTAACAAACAGTGCTTGGGTACTGCCTTCAAAGCTGTTGTGAGGATAAACTAATCTATCGCTGTAGAAATCATCTCAAGCAGTGGAGTAGAAATCTTGAATGAAGTTACCAAAGAAAAAATTATATCGGCAGTGTAAAAGTCTTGAATGAAGTCATCAAAGAAATAAAAATCCCGAAAGTAAAAAAGGCTAGTGTGTGTATATATATATATATACATACATACACTAAACACAATTTCCAAAGTCAGCCCTCCAAAATACACAAGCGCCTATGGAGTAGGTACAATATATATATATATAAATCCCTTAATGGGTAAAAAGATTGTGGCCAATTAAGGCTGAAGCTGCTACCACTCAACCTGCTAAACAGCAAGTATCAAAAGTACATACATAAAACAAAACAAACAAGGCAGCACTAAATATAAATAAACACAATATACTTATTATAGATGTGCTTTAGCATACAAAATGCGTGTGACAAAAAGTCTGTTCTAATTTGCAATTTATCGGTTATTCCAAGCTGTATATATAGTGAGAGTGCAGCCAGAAGTAAAACAGATCTTGTTTAACACATTGCAGTAGTGACCTGCCACCAACACCTCCACACGTGAGCAAGGGGGGGGGGGTGGATAACCCCCTTTGATTAAACTCAAACCAGACAATACTGGAATGTAGGCATCAACACCAATCACGGATGTTCACTCTGAATAGATTTCACCTTATACTCAATCGCAGACCAGGGGATGGAACCCATGCTAATTGTCTCATTCCGTGGGATGCCTCTGCATTTCCTGCATCATACAAACATCAAGTAGTCATTTTTGGTTGATGTAATAAATCACAACATTGTTAGCTTGTTACTTCCCCCAACGTGTTTCACGGGTCAGAGCTGCTTCTTCAGGACGATATAAAGTAACAGGAGTTCTGCTGGCGTCCCTGAAACGCACATGCGCAGTAGGAGGTGTTGAGAGAGAGAGAGAGGCTATAAGACTAAGATAAATCATTTCAGAAATTCCTCCACCTTTAATGTTACCTATAAACTGTACAACTCAGTTGAACAACAAACTGAAATCTTTTAGGTGGAGGGAAGTATTTTTTTTTTTAAGTGTGCACACCTTTTCTAGCAGAAGCCTGAAGGTGTTGTGCCAATATTGACTGGTATTTGGAATTGTTCATAATTCCCTCTACCTTGTCTAAGGCCCCTGTTCTAGCTGAAGAAAAATAGCCCCAAAGCATATGGATGCACTACACGACCGCCATTTTGATATCCAGCGTTTGGCAATTCATTTCAGCCCGTCGGTAAGTATGAGGTCCCTCTTCAGACCTCTCTTGCCAATCATTCCGCCTGCCCCCATTTATTAACAACGTACATCTATTGATTTTATCACTTACATTGCAGATACAACATTCATGCATCCGCCCCTGAAGAAGCGAGCAGGGTCTTGCAAAACTAGTAGGGCTTCATTGATGCTTGTTTTATGCCTGTACATGCTGGGTATTATCGATGTCTGCATTATGTCTACATATTTCCCTGTTTATATGTATGCACATTTTATCTCCTTTATTGTATATGTGTATCCACTGGCCCAGCAACTTTCAAGTTTTACTGTTGCTCATTGATGTATAACATTTGTAATAAATCTTTATATATTTACTTTCATCTGTGCTGTGTACATTGGCTATTATGCCGGGTAACTCACAATCGTTGTTGCCACTTTGTTACATAACACTTTGAAACAAATAAATTGATTTTGTCTCATTGTTCGCTGTGAACATTGGCTAAACCTCTCTCACCTCATTCAAAGTCACAGGGCGACCTCTTTTGTCTTCACTGTGGGTATGGTGTTCTTTTGGTGATGTACAGTGTTGTTTTTGTGCCAAATATGTCTTTTGGAAATATGGCCAAAAAGTTCAACCTTGGTTTCCTCAGACCATAACATATTTTCCCACATGCTTTTGGGAGACTTCAGACATGTTTTTTTCAAAATTTAGCCAGGCTTGGATGTTTTTCTTCGAAAGAAAGGGCTTCTTGCCACTCTACCCCATAGCCCAGACATATGAAGAATATGGGAGATTGCTGTCACATGTACAACACAGCCAGTACTTGCAGATATTCCTGCAGCTTCTTTAATATTTCTGTAGGTCTCTTGACAGCCTCTGTGACCAGTTTTCTTCTTGTCTTTTCATCAATTTTGAAGGAACGTCCAGTTCTTGGTAATGTCACTGTTGTGCTATATTTTCTCCACTTGACGATGACTGTCTTTTCTGTGTTCCATGGTATATCTAATGCCTTGGGAATTCTTTTGTACCCTTCTCCTGACTGATACCTTTTAACAATGAGTTCCCTCTGATGCTTTGGAATCTCTCTGCGAACCATGGCTTTTGCCAGGCCCAGACTGGCCATAGGGCACACTGGGCATTTGCCTGGTGGGCCGGGGGCCGCCGGGCTTAACCTTGGGCCACGGTCCGATACCTGTTGATGACCGGGCCACAAAGCGGGAGGTAAGCGGTGACCGCGGCCTGGAGAGGGTTAACACAGGCCGCGGTCGCCGCTCACCTCCCTCTATGCGGCCGTGCCTGTGTCTCCTCTCCAGGCTCTCCTGCCCTGCCGACAATGTCAGTTATCAGCAGAGCAGGGGCGGGAGGAGCGGAGATCTGTACACTGAACAGTGTGAGTGCAGGGGTTGCTAGGCAGCAGGTCGGATCCAATCAAAACAGCGATTGCTGTCCGCGCACGCTGCTGCCGGCGATAGCTAGGCAACAGGTGACGCTGCCAGGGCTGGGGCCGCTGATGTCATGGAAACTTATGACGTCTGGAGACCCCGCCCACCTAAGCAGATTACGTCCATTCAAAAAACCAAGGAGACACTAAACGTAGAGAGAAGCCATCAGATCGGGAGACAAGGAAAAGAGACACAGAAGGAAAACAGGTAAACAAGAAAAGGCAGACCAAGGAGTAATGGAGGACACAGGAAAGTGTAAATAGATAAAGATGAATGGCAGCAAAAAGGAGATAAGAAAGGGGGAAGAAGAGGGGAAGGAGGGAAGAAGAACGGATAGAACAAAAGGGGGGATATATGAAGAGAGAGAGAGAGAAAAAAAGAAACAGAAAAAGGAGACAAATTAGAGGAAAATAAGAGTGAAAAATAAAAGTATAAGTAAAAGTAAGAAAAAAATAAAGTGTGAAAAAGTAATAATAAATATAAAAATAAGAAAATATAAATAATAAAAAAAAAAAGGAGAAATAAAAAATAATAAGTAAAAGAACACGAAGAATTTAAAAACGGAAAGAGGGAAAAAAGAAAAATGGACACACACGCGCGCACACGCACACACACGCACGCTCTCCCACCCCTCCAAGGAGCTGGAGATCTGCACAGAGAGCGGGAGTCTCTTCATATTAACAAGCGGTTAATATGATCCAGATCTACAGCTCCTCTCACCCCCTACACTGCTGATAGGATGACATTGTTGGAAGGGTGGGAGAGTCAGTAGAGGACACACAGGCTGAATCCTGCCTCTGCCCTGTCAAAGGTATGACTGTGCAGGGGGGGCAGAGAGTAAAAGGGGCCACTGCGATTACAGAGAAAAAGGAAGGGGCATGACTGCATGGGGCACCGTAATGGGGGACTGTGATTGGTAGGGGCACTGTGATGAAAAGGGAACTGCACTGTAAAGGTGGACTGTAATCATTACAGTTTCCTTTACAGTGCAGTCCCCTTTATATCACAGTGCCCCATTACATTACAGTGCAGAGGACCAACTCCGTGAATATCCCGTTACCAACCGCCCTCGCGAACCGGCGGTTGCTGGAAAATTGGCCGCTCAGTCTAAATTGCCCGAGCCTATTTTTTGTCCCAGTCCGGGACTGCTGTAGGATGCAACTAAGAAAATGTCAGGAAAGACCTACTAGGACAGCTGAGCTTTATTTGGGGTTAATCAGAGGCACTTTAAATGATGGCAAGTGTGTACTGACTCTTATTTAACATGAGTTTGAATGTAATTGCCTAATTCTGAAAACAGCTACATCCCCAGTTATAAGGGGGTGTGCACACTTATGCAACCACATTATTTTAGTTTTCGGCTCTCAATAGAGCCGATTCACACAGCTCCAGGGCGGCCACGGAGCGGATTGCACAAGAGTCCTGTGCGTCTTTGGCTCCGTTTCAGGTCCAAGTTCAGGCTAAAATTCAGGCCTGATTCGTCCCTGTAACGGAGAACAGGGACGCACCGGACCCCTGCTGTAAGCCGCGGTTGTAGACAGCGTGAACCCAGCCTACAGGTGGAAAAAGTTCTGGAATTATTTCTTTGTCTCATTTTTAACATCACAGAAACCTTACATTTTAACAGGGGCGTGTAGACTTTTTATATCCACTGTGTGTGTATATATATATATATATATATATATATATATATATATATATATATATGTGTGTGTATGTTAGACTGTCAATAGAAATAAGACAAACCACCTAGGACATTAACAAGAAACTGAATCATGCATAGAGGATAAGCTATACAGGGCTGACTCAACTGTAATTACATTTTTTTTTTGTTTGCAAGTGTCCCAATCTCATGTAAGCAGCTGACTGCATTATATATCCTAAATTCTGCTGTCCCCCAATGGATAATATAAAATATATATATATATATATATATATATATATATATGTTTAATTTCTTCCTAAATATATGGTTTAAAATTATTCAAAACATAATAGCAGAAGAAACACAGTACACATAGTGACCTTGTATTCCAAATGAAGTATTTATGATTGCTGCAATCCTGCAGTTTCCTTTATTAGTGCTGGACCAATAGACTCGTGGGGTAATTCTACAATGAAATATATTATTTTCACAGTGGACACACTCCTCATTTATTCTCTCTTTTTGTTATCACCAAATGATTGCAAATGCCAACTGAGCATCTTGTGTTTTGAAATCTTGAGTCCAGCTAAGAGATACTTCCCCATCTCATACAATGCTACAGTCATGATCACTGATCACCTATATAACTGAAATCTGTAAATTAATATTAATATATAGGATTTATATAGCACCAACAGTTTACGCATCGGTTTACAACATGAGGGCAGACAGTACAGTTACAGTACAATTCAATATAGGTGGAATCAGAGAGCCCTGCTCATTAGAGCTGTCAAAATAATTATTTATTTTATGAGCCATGCACCCCCCTAAAAATATTTAAGTGGTATTTGCTAACATGGTACCCAAGAGGGAAGGATTTAGAATATAAACATTGAAGCTGCCATTGTTTACTTGCTTTTGAAGGTGCGAGCTCTGGAGCTATAACAAACAATCCTGGATACGAGGTATCCCCCCAGTGGCAGAACTACCAGGGTCGCAGCAGTCGCACTTGCGACTGGAACCTGGAGTTTCGCCGCTGTACCCTAGAGTTTCGCCGCTGTGGGGGGCCCCTGCCCGCCCACCCATTCTCCACTGTCAGGGGGGCCCGTCACAAGTGTGAGTAGCTGTGCTTAGCTACTGTCGCCCATCCCTTCGTTCCGCCGCATTGGGGGTGGTCGCCCGCTAGCCACTGAGGAAAGGAGAGGGAAGCCATGTAGGGAGGCTGATGCTGGAAGAGAAACTCAGCTCACCAGCTGACACCAATGGAGTGAAGGGGGAGGAGCTTTTCCTCTTTTTGTTTGCAAGTGTCCCAATCTTCTGTAAGCAGCTGACTGCATTATATATCCTAAATTCTGCTGTCCCTCAATGGATAATATAAAAAAAAAAATATATATATATATATATATATATATATATATATATATATATATATATTTAATTTCTTCTACAACAGGTGATGGGAGGGATAGGGATGAGATTTGTGGTGGTGGTGAGATGGGATCAGTAAGAGGCAGAGGTGGTGGTGATCCCCCGACCACCACTGCCACTGATCCCACCCCCTTACCACTGCCACTGATCCCACCCCCCCTCACCGCCACCAATCTAACTCACCTCACCCCCACAACTCATCCCATCCACCCTACCACTGCCACTGATCCCATCTGCCCCGCCACCGCTGCCACTCATCCAATCCCATTCCCCCATCACTACCACCACCGCTCGCTGCCACTCATCCCAGCCCCATGATCCAGGGGGCCCATGCCTCACCCCTGTACACCTGGATAGGAGGGGCAGCATATAGTGGAACCAATACCCTTAATTTTCCTCCTGCAGTCACCGAAAGCCTACTTCTTCAATCCCTCCCGCCGGCATTCAGTGGCTGCATAAAGAAAATGGAGGGGATCAGTTCCTCTATATACCTCCCTCACCGCTCCTCCTATCCAGGTGTACAGGGGTGACACATGGGCCCCCTGAAGCATGGGTCTGTGTCACCCCGGGTGTCAGGGGGGCCCTTCATGTTTATTTGCACCGGGGCCCTAAAGGTTCTAGTTACACCTCTGCAATCAGGATATGCACATTTAAAAACAAGCTAGGTTTCTTTAAAGTAAAATAATTTGAAAGGAGCAGATGTCCTAAGCTAAACATCTGAAAACATTGCAAAGCCTGGCTGGTCCATTACAACATGGCAGGATTTAGTCCACATAGATATGGCAGTGGTGCAGCTTACACAAGGTATTATAACAATCTTCAGATATCTACAGAAAGATGGCATCATGTCATACACAGCTATATGGTATCATGCCTAAAGGGCTTCGGAAATGTGATGTGGCAACACCATGCTAATACTGCTATCTTTGATAAACCATGTACTAACATCAATATGTTTCTGGAGAATACTGTATATGTTTTTGTCCAGCTTAATAAGTAATTTACCACTTACTAACATCTTCTATGTTTGCAAAGACTTTTGGGGCCTTAGCACACAGCTCTTCAAAGATAACTTTCGTGTATCCACAGTGTTACATTGTTACTCCCAATGTTTCTGAACCACACTAAAAAACCTAAACTGCTGACATATTGTAAAACTCTGCATAAAGTAGTATTAAACCCTCAGCGTTTTTTAGTTTAAAACATTTAGCACAATAAAATAATCATGTACAAGTAAACTATGCGTTAAAAATCTTACCCCAGCACTTGCAATTTACAATTTACAAAACTGCTAAGTTTCCGGAACATTCGGTCTTCACAGGTAAGAATTAACAGTGGATAGTGAGGAGCAGGGGGATTGCCTTGCTCTCCTAGGCTATGGGTTTCTATTGATGTGCACTATGTAGGGAAACACAACTCTAGTCCTTGCATACAAGGGTGGCTCCATAATATGCTACAAGAGAAAGGAGCCTCCCTGAAACTGGAAACCTGGGGCAGCATTCATTGCACCAGCTAAAACTTAAACATAGCAAAGGATTAAAAGATAAAAAGCGCCATTTTTAGTAAATTAATAAATCAGTTGCTCAAAGTGCTTAAAAACTGAGGGTTTAAGCCACATGGTAGTGATTCCAATCTGCGTTAGCTAATTAAGGAATTGGAAAACTGCTAGTGTAATATTTATCACTATTTAAATTATCCTGAAATCGAAGCCCTCGTTCACATCCGCACGATTTGACAGGTCAAATAGCATTTCAAATCGGAGCCTATTGCCAGCAATAGTAGAGTCCCAATCGGTGCAACGCCGACTTTGCGCCGCAGCATCGATTTACAAAAGTAGTTCCTGCACTACTTTGGGCGACATTGGGTGTGCGATTTTTAATAGACATCTGTGCATGAACCCGCACAGATGTCTTTCAAGTCACCCTCAGCCCTGGTTCACACTGGTGCGATTTGACATGCGATTTGACATGTCAAATCGCATGTGAAATCGGCGAAATTTGCCACAAAAAATCGCTGCACCGATTTCAAAAAGTAGTTTCTGTACTACTTTTTGCGATTTCCTGCACAGATGTCCCTGTAATCGCGGCCGAAATCGGGACTGACAGGCAGGAGTGAAATCGTGCGAGTTCAGCTGAACTCGCACGGCTTCACTCCCGCAGCCCCAGTGTGAACCTGGGCTCAAAGTCGGAACTGAAATGCGGCTTTGAAATCGTGCGAGTTCAGATGAACTCGCACGATTTTAAAGCCTTGCTCAGTGTGGACGAGGGTTAAAGGTTTGGTTTTTAAAGTACTCACAGGACATCTGGTCATCCCAATCCACTTAGAATTCCACCTCACACTCATACACACCAGGCAGAAATGCTGAGCAATCAAGGACATTGCTAAATAAAACTGTGACTGAGTGTTCACCAAAAATGATGGCTTTATTAAAGGTAGAATAATTATTATGTTTTATGTTTATTATGTATATTTTACATTGTTGGCCCAAACCTAGAATAATATTCACAATGTGAAAAGTTACAATTGGTCCTGAGCAAGATATAGCACTTAGAATCACAGACAAAACATGTAATCATTTCAATCATTCCAAGAGTATCCAAAGAGGTATGTTTGAAACACTGCATACAGTAAGTACACTTAACTGCTTGATCCCAACCCTGGCCAAGCATAAATGTTTATATAGTGAAAGTACCCACATTTTTGGGTAAAATTTTAAATACTGTCTGTAAATAAGCACACTGCTTTAGAAAAGCCTGTTAAAAATATAAATATTTATTTCTTGTTTTCTGCTTCAACTAATATACTAAAAATGAACTATAATAAACTGATAATATACAGTACACTCAATAACCAGCTATTTTTTAGTTTGACCTAACTTGCCATCTTAACCAGCTATTCTCTAGTTTGACCCAACATGCCATCTTAAAGCGGAACTTAAGTCATTTTTTTCATCTTTCCATCTATTAAATCCTCTGCCCTTGTTGTTTTAACTTTGGATAGTAAAACATTTTTTTCTCTGCCAATAAATACCTTATACAGCCCACTCCCTGTTTCTTGTCTGGAAAAAAACCTAGGCTTATGACATCATGCACAGCTCTCGCTCTCACTCTCATGAGAGTTTGCCAGGAAGGGAAGGGGGATTGAGTCATAAGAGGGCCAATGAGAGCTGCAGAGCTGGAGGTGTGCCTCTGTGTGTCTGTGTAAATCCAGGAAGTGAACAGGCAGCAGCTTCAGCTGCCCACAGTTAAAATGATTGCAGCCAGACTCAGTGGAGGGAGATTTCTGCAGCATATTTGGCAAGTACAGAATCCCAGTATATATATAAAATAATATGCAAATTGGTTGTAGAGAAGTTTCAGAATGGCAAAGATGTTTTTATTACAAATTTTGTGAGCAGACTGTAGTTCCTCTTTAACCAGCTTTTGTATCGTTTCAACCAACTTGCTAGCGCCCTAAATTATTATTATTTAATCCAAAATGTCACTGTGTCAATGTTAAATATCAAAGGGCTTCATTTGTTAACATGTTCCAGAAAACCATAACTGGAATAGATTTAAATAAAGCTCATATACATAATAAAATAAACATATGATTGTAGATATATTCCACTTGACCTAAAAGGAAACTCCCTTTGTGAAGCATTGCTTATCAGCACATGTTCAGTTACACACAGAAATGTATATGGTATCAACATCACCTATCAACCATCTCATCAAGCCAAATGCATAGGAATTCGTCTTTTATACCATGGGTGTCTATTGGTAGATACAAACTCGATGCCCTGGATTGAATATGGACATTCTCTGGTAAAATATTTAAAAAAAAAAAAAAAAACGTGTTTTAATGTAAAAAAAAATTGACATTATAAAGAGAGGAACTATCAGAATTTTTTTTTACCAAAACTGTTCATGTGCTGTCATAAGTTAACATTGGACACCTGCTTCCTTTTTAATATGTGTTACAGCTTTTCATCTTTATATAACCCTTTAAATTAAATGAATGCTCATTAAATAAGGGAAGTTCTTTACAGTGCCTGCTTCTGGAGTACTAGAAGCATGGAACATGAATGCAAACAACCATAAATAGGTGTAATACTGGGAACAAATAGTTTGCAACATATCTTCTTTTTAAAGGAGATATACATTTACAGTTGTACATGCTTCTGTATTGGCCATAGGAACTACATGGCATTAGTATATCAGTTTTGTTGCCCACTTTAGAAGAAGAAAGATCTCACAATGTAAAACCAGAACTATCACTGATATTGCCTTCCAATAGTTTGTAAAACATAAGCACCACAGTTTACTTCCCAGTGCCATTTTAGATCATGAAAATTATTCTTGACTTCAAGGATAATTATCTGCTGTTATAAGCCAGATGCACAACAGTTTCCTTGTCTTTATAATAATACTATCACACTGCATTAAACTCCACATGGTTGTGTGTCTGGAGCCTGCTGTGATTCTTGACTTTCACAAGGATTATTGGTTGCTGTTCCACATTCAGCTGGAGTGGGATTCACTTCTTCTTTTCCACTTGCTTCTTCTGGGGGACTTGGGACATCTGCTTTAGCTTCAGCTGGGGCTTCCTGAGATTCACCTGCAGGTGGAGCTTCTTGTGTAGGATCAGCTAGAACCTCCTGAGAATCACTTGTGGGTTTAGTTTCTTCTATTGGTTCAGCCGGTGCCTCCTGAGAATTATCTATAGGCTTAGCGTCTTCTGATGAACCAGTTGGGGCCTCCTCCACTTTGTTGGCAGGAGTTTCTTCTTGGGGTTTGGAACTCTCTGGGGACTTTTCACTAGTGGCTTCTTGTGGATTTTCTTTATGGGAAAGATTGCAAGTCTTTTGAGATCCTTCACAATTCTTTTGTTCCTTAATACTACAACCCTTGGTTGGAGACTTAAGGTTTTGAGTGGCATTAAGAATATCAGCTTGTAGCTGGTTGCTTGAACTTACCACTTCTTCAACCTTTTCATTGTGGGGTTTCTCTGGAATCTCATTAAAAGCACTAGGACCTCCATTTTTGTCATCATGGTTTACATACTCTTTTGGTGCAAAAGATGAAGGATAATAAGCAGATGCTTTGTGTCTGTGACTCATAATCACTGCAGCACACATTATAAATATAAGCAGGGCAACCAGAGAACCTACCACAATTACAAGCAGCATGTACTCCTTAAAAAACTGTTTTATATTTTCCAAGACATTTAAGGAAGTGGTTGTACCATTTACATTCTTCACAGAGTTCTCTGTAGTAGATCCAACAATGTCATAGCTCTGAGTATTGGAAACAACCGCTGTCCCATCTCCTTCTCCACTTCCAATCTCAGGGTCAGTGGTGTATCGAGCCAGTGATACAGAATACGTTAAGAACAGGAACATACATAAGGTCAAAATGTGGCCCATTTTTCTGTGGAGGTTCAGTATCTGTAAAAAAAAAAATAGCTGACATATCATGTCTGGTAAAGGCAAGTTTTGAAGAGAATAAAAAATAGCAACCATAGACCTGCAATAATAGCATATACATACGGTACTATATATTAAAAACACCAGGATACATGGGTCAAAGTAAGGCACAGCACATATGGGTATATGTAAAGATCTGTCCTCATATAAATAGTACATACTATATATATATATGTATATATATATATATATGTACAGAAAGCATCTGGTTATATAAAGAATGATTTTTTATCTCTTCATCACTGTCACATCACTTTAATGTAGTAAAAATAGGAAAAAAGTTTACGACATTCTAAACAAGCAGCTTATGCCAATTATAGCAATGTGTTAGATACATTGCAGGTTCAGGGCTAACTTCATTTTTCAGAAATACATACGAACAACGCTTTTTAGTCTCCTAAAAGAATTTCACATATGTCAGTTGTAAAAATAGACTTTGCATTTGTATAAACTGAACTCACACAGAAAAGTATTATGGACAATGATATAGTTGTGTCTTCTCTCACATCCTCTCGTTATTCCATCACATAAAACAAGGGTTAAACTTGGATTGCTGGATAAGAGGACAGGCTGGGTGAGCTCAGGTCCAGCAATGGATATATGCAAACTGCATTTATGTGAAAAATACAAATATCAAAGTACAAAAACATGGGATGTACTGTAGCTATATTTTACTGATATTAACAGCAAAGGTCTAATATATATATATATATATAGATATATAGATATATATATAGACATATATATACATATATATGTATATATATATATATATATATATATATATATATATATATAGGATTTGCTACTGCTCTTTAATGTACATTTTTTTGGCTCAGCATAAAATGTTTTTAACGTCACAAAAAAAGTATATATATATATATATATATATATATATATATATATATATATATATATATATAATTTTTTTTACGTTAAAAACATTTTATGCTGAGTCAAAAAAATGAAGTACAGAGCATTAGCAAATCCTGTGCTAACCCTAAAAACATGATGCAGAGGTTGGAGCCCTGCCCCCTTGTGTGTGCCTACCACATCTGGGCTCCGTCTGCCTCTTTGTTATAAAGTATAGAGTCCCCAGGGACTCCAGATCTCAGGCTCACAGGTTAGAAAGGAGAAAATGTTCCACATCTGGAGGAAACACTAGTAAACTCAAGAGCTAGGTCTTGCTTTTTTTTTCTAAGTTCAGCATTTCTGCTTAAAAATAAAAGCTCTCCACAGGAAGGCCGTTAAGCAACAGGCAAATCACATTTTATAAACTGAATTAAAAAAGCGAGCAAAGGAAAATATGGCTGCTGCCATAGCAACCATTCAGATAGATGTTAGCTCTGCTTTTCTAAACTTGTACTTCGTAAATGACAGTTGAAACCTGATTGCTGTAGGTCAATAGCGTCATCTTCAAAATAGCATTTAACCCCAGAAATGATCATATTAAAATCTTTGCAAACTTCAGCACAATTGTGCACAAATAGATAAATTAACTTATTACAACACAAATGAATTACTGTTATAGACAGTAATATATATATATTGGAAAAACATGAACACATTATATTCAAGCATTAAATATAACAGGCACTTTAACTAAATAATAATTAACTAGTACTTTCACATATAAAAGTTAAGGTAACTAATAAATGTCTAGTTACATTATTACTGTTTATAATATATTGTGGACTCCTAAAGGTTTCCTAAAGTGGTTAAAAGCATAACACTAAAAGGCTTCTTACCAAATGCTCTTAAATTCCAGATCGTAAGGAAAATTGCCTGCAAGCTACACGCCAGCTGTGTCTTAGGACGCGTACGTTAAAAAATAAATAAAAAAATGCAGCTAAACGTACACACTTAGGACCTTCCCTATGGCTGTGGGATTTGTTATAGGCAACAAGTTAGAGTAGAGAGAGTTTGGTAACTTACTGTTATGTCCCAAGCTTGTAATTTCCTGCAGACTCCACTGCTGAGATAGCCTGTCTCCTAACTCAGTCTAATGCAGACTGTTTTCATTAAGGAAAAGGGAAGAGGGGGGCAAGCTCAGCCCTTAAAATAAAATCCCTCCTGCCTTTTCTGTGCATCCTTCTGGATCTAGAGGCGGAGAAATTTAACCCCATCACTATTGGGGGGGGGGGACTACAATAATCACATTTTGGACCAGGAATGTATTATTTTTTACTAGAATCAACTGTCCGTGCAGAAACATATGATGCTGCATGTACAGTACTAGATGCTGTTAAATTAAAACAGGAACATTTCTACAATACTCATTCAGCTATGCTTCACATAGAGAGTTGTATAGAACATCTACAGTGACACAAAAGACAAATTGTGAATTGTATTACAATAGTTGCATACCAGTCACAATAATAAAACAATTTACAAAGAAATTTTATATATGTATACAAGGTTGTTACATAGTATTTATTGCTTTAGCAATATTCCTTATTATTTCTAAGCCAGTACTTACTGTATGTAGCTCTTATTTTTATTATAGCAAGTTATAAAAGCATTCACATGCATTGTCCTACAAAAGGGCTCACAATCTATTGTCAGTATCATACAGCGAGGGGAAAAAAGTATTTGATCCCCTGCTGATTATGTACGTTTGCCCACTGACAAAGAAATGATCAGTCTATAATTTTAATAGTAGGTTTATTTTAACAGTGAAAGACAGAATAACATTAAAAAAATCCAGCAAAACGCATTTCAAAAAAGTTATAAATTGATTTGCATTTTAATGAGTGAAATAAGTATTGGATCCCCTATCAGCAAGATTTCTGGCTCCCAGGTGTCATTTATACAAGTAACGAGCTGAGATTAGGAGCACTCTCTTAAAGGGAGTGCTCCTAATCTCAGTTTGTTACCTGTATTAAAGACACCTGTCCACAGAAGCAATCAATCAATCAATCTCTCCACCATGGCCAAGACCAAAGAGCTTGTCCAAGGATGTCAGGGACAACATTGTAGACCTACACAAGGCTGGAATGTGCTACAAGACCATCGACAAGCAGCTTGGTGGTGGGGGGGGTGGCAATAGTTGGTGCGATTAGAAGAAACGCACAATAACTGTCAATCTCCCTCGGTCTGGGGCTCCATGCAAGTTCTCACCTCGTGGATTTTCAATGATCATGAAAACGGTGAGGAATCAGCCCAGAACTACACGGGAGAATCTTGTCAATGATCTCAATGCAGCTGGGACCATAGTCACCAAGAAAACAATTGGTAGCACACTACGCTGTGAAGGACTGAAATCCTGCAGTGCCTGCAAGGTCCCCCTGCTTAAGAAAGCACATGTACAGGCCCTTCTGAAGTTTGCTAATGAACATCTGAATGATTCAGAGCAGAACTGGGTGAAAGTATTGTGGTCAGATGAGACCAAAATCAAGCTCTTTGGCATTAACTCAACTCACCGTGTTTGGAGGAGGAGGAATGCTGCCTATAATCCCAAGAACACTATTTCAACTGTCAAACATGGAGGTGGAAACATTATGCAATCGGTGTGCTTTTCTGCTAAGGGCACAGGACAAATTCACTGCATCAATGGGATGATGAGCGAGGCCATGTACAGTCAAATCTTGGGTGAGAACCTCCTTCCATCAGCCAGGGCATTGGAAATGGGTTGTGGATAGGACTTCCAGCATGACAATGACCCAAAACACATGGCCAAGGCAACAAAGAAGTGGCTCAAGAAGAAGCACATTAAGGTCCTGAAGTGGCCTAGCCAGTCTCCAGACCTTAATCCCGTAGACAATATGTGGAGGGAACTGAAGGTTCGGGTTACCAAACGTCAGCCTTGATACCTTAATGACTTGGAAAGGATCTGCACATCTGAGATGTGTGCAAACCTGGTGGCCAACTACAGGAAACCTCTGATTGCCAGCAAGGGTTTTTCCACAAGTACTAAATCATGTTATGGGGTCAAATACTTAACTTTTTTGAAATGCGTTTTTCTAGATTTTTTACGTTGTTATTCTGTCTCTAACTTTTAAAATAAACCTACCATTTCTTTGTCAGTGGGCAAACGTACAAAATCAGCTGGGGGATCAAATACATTTTTCCCTCAGTGTATACAGTAGGGCCAGTTTGGGAAGTAGCCAATTAAACCTCCAATGTGTTTCTCAGCTGTGGGAGGAAATTCAAACAAACATTAAGAAAACATGCAAACTCCAGGCTGGTAGGGTCCCAAGTGAGATCTGCAAGAGAATATTATTAAGTTCTCAAAGGAAATCTATGGGTCAGCATACATTTTCATTTTAGAACATCTGCATTGTAATAGCAATACAAACAATATTTACAGTTGTGTAGCGCTTACCCCTGCAGGAGCCACTGGTGATGATGAGTCCTCTGTCCTGTCATGGCTGTATGAACTACTCGGTCCCCACTGATATACTTGGCCATATACTAAAGCCATCTACACCTATGGATTTAAGGGTTTGCAGCCTACCACTCTTTAGAGAGGCAAAGGAATAAGGCCACAAACAGCTTAGTGGTAGAGTTGGGCGAACAGTTCGAGTTGAGCCGAGAATTTGAAAGGGGATTTTTTTTTTTTTTCAAATGACATTACATTTTTTATTACTTTTTTTTTATTGCATTTTAGTGTAAATATGAGATCTGAGGTCTTTTTGACCCCAGATCTCACATTTAAGAGGTCTTGCCATGCTTTTTTTTATATTACAAGGGATGTTTACATTCCTTGTAATAGGAATAAAAGTGACCCAATTTTTTTTTTAAAAGGACAGTGTAAAAAAAAAAAGAAGTAAAATAAAAAAAAGTACACTGTCCCGCCGAGCTCACATGCAGAAGCGAACGCATACATAAGTTGCGCCTGCATATGAAAACGGTGTTCAAACCACACATTTGAGGTTTTGCCGCAATTGTTAGAGCGAGGGCAATAATTCTAGCCCTAGACTTCCTCTGTAACTGAAAACTGGTAACCTGTGGACATTTTTAAGGGTAAAGGTTTGTCGCCATTCCACGAGCGGGCGCAATTTTGAAGTGAGACATGTTGGATATCAATTTACTCGGTGTAACATTATCTTTCACAATATAAAAAAAAAATTGGGCTAACTTTTCTGTTGTCTTATTTTTGAATTAAAAAAAGTGTATTTTTTCCAAAAAAAGTGCGCTTGTAAGACAGCTGCACAAATACGGTGTGACATAAAGTATTGCAACGACTGACATTTTATTCTCTAGGGTGTCTGAAAAAATATATATATAAATGTTTGGGGGGTTTTAAGTAATTTTCTAGCAAATAAAAATTATTTTAACTTGTAAACACAGAGTCTGAAAAATAGGCCCGGTCCTTAAATGGTTAAATGTCATTTTTTTTTCTTTATAAATGTCAGTTTTGCTGCAGCAGGTTCTATACAGGCAGAATAAGGGGACCCCCCCCCCCCAGGCACTATATTTAAAGGGATTTTTCTTTTTTATAGTTTAACTTTAAGCATCATTAAAATTACTGCTCCTGTAAAAACTATCCTTTAAAAAAAAATGTTTTGCATTAATACATGTTTCCCAGGACAGTACCCGGGCCCCCATACCCTTTTTATGGCCAATAACTTGCGTATAAGCCTTAAAAATGGGCATTTTTCAATTTAGGGTCCCATAGACTTTAATAGGGATCGCAGTTCAGGTCCGAACTTTTGCAATGTTCGAGAGTTCTGCCGTAAACCAAACCGGGGTGTGTTCGGCCCAACTCTACTTAGTGGTAAATCAATAGAACATATTATGGCAATTCAAAGCAACATGGTATTAATCAGCAAACAGACAATTATACAGACATAAGGTCATTATGGACAATGACCCACTAACTGGTGCTCAAAGGCTATAACAACATTAAATTTAACTACAACAGGTGAAACTACAGGATTCTCTTTAGTGGCATCAACTAACTAACAAAAAGTAAACGTGTCCTTGAGCACACGATATACATGTAACCCCTATGGTGCGTGGCTGAGAGTACCTGGCGACTGATATTCAATGTTGTCCGGCTTTCAGTGGGGCCCTTTCTTAGGTGGTGCACTGTCCCTTTAAGAGTGTTAGTAGATAACAGGGGCTAAGCTGATAAGTAGGAGCAATTGCTGTTTGAGCTAACAGAGTGTGGCGGGCATTTGGGACATGTAGTTCAGCTCACTACTTCCTGACAGGCGGCTAATCTGGTACCAATAGCTTGGCGATCAGCAATTCCCAGTGATCAGGACCCGGATCCTCACACAGGCTGCAGTCTTTCAGCTCGGATTCTGAAGACGCAGCGACCCTCTCTCTCAACTCAGTCACTGAAGACAGCTCTAGCAGGTCAGGTGCAGGTCCGTCCCCTCTCCCTGATGTGGGGAACAGGCACAAGAACAGGTCCTCTTGTCCCCGCTCTAATGGCTTTGACCCTCAGATGTGAGGCACAGACCCTGACAGCAGGTCTGTACTGGTCACTCTCTTCCCTGGACTGCTGCAATCAGAATCAGTTTGCCCTGGAAAACAGTGAAGCTCTATGCCTTTTAGTGCAGTGGTTCATGGGAATTAAAAGTTCACAGCCTGCCAGCCTCCATAGCATGGTGCAGCTCCCCTTCAAGAACTAAAATTCCCTTTGTCCATAACGCCTGCACTGCAAGTCCTTTATGATATGCCCATTGGCTCTTTCTCTTGCCCTCTGAGATCCAATCTGCACTGCAGGAGGGAGGGGGGGGGAGCAGAGGAGTGAGCAGAGCCTATGCTTGTAATACAGATCCCAGTAGGGAGAGAAAGCCACACAGAGCCTGCAGCTATTCTGTAGTTCCAGCACACACACACAGGGGGCGGGAAGAGTCTGCACACATGAGCCACTACTAACAACACAGCGGAAGTGATGGGAGGAGCTGGCTCTAATGCGCACACCCAGATGCTTCTCACACACAGCTCCACTCTAGAGGGGGGGGGGGTAACAGAAGGAACTTCAGAAGCCGACGGGCACCCGTCTACATTTCATAATCCAATGTAAGCTTACTTTTAAAATCTTCTTTTATGTTGTGAGTTCTGCCTGTCTGCTTTCCATCTCTTTCCACAACTTCCTGGATTCCCTGCAAGCTTTGCAGCTTCTCCCTGTTGTTTGCTTTCAATTTATAAGGACTACATGTCCCATGGTATCTTGCTGCCTGCAAGCTGTGATTCCTGTACTGACTCTGCCTCCTGAAACTCCTCCTGTCAGCACCTTTGTAGTTCAGAAGGCAGGCTTTGTGAAATGTGTAAGAAAGATAAAGGAAGAAAGGGTTAGGCTCTGAGGAAGTATGTTTTCCTTCGAAAGGCATTAGCCAGTAGGGACCCCTACATGGTCTCCCCTATGATGTGGCGAGTGCTGGTCCCAGGACTGTATAGCCACGGTATGGAAGCCTGTTTATGCGTATTTATTTCTACATGCTTGTGAGTAATTTTTATCTTTTTTACAAAATAAATTTATTTGGGATCATACACAAGGCTGGTGGGCCCTCTCTTCCTTTATCTTTCTAGTGCAATAAGGATATCCACCTGTCCTAGAGGGCAGCAAAGCCGGAAACATTATCTATTGAGAGGTGGACCATCATTCATTATTGGGCTAGCCACCATGCTCATGCACAGGAGTATTTGTTTTTGTGAAATGTGTGACACAGCCGGGCCCATACTCACAGGGCATTGTGAATACGTGTCACAGAATTCAAGGAAGTACATGTGTGGGGACCTTTACAAAGTAAGTTTACAAACCTCAAGATTTTCAGATTAATAGAAGTAGGCTGGAAATAACTGAAATACAATGTGGTAAAAAAATATTATTTTACATTTTACCTATAGATACGACTAAATCACTGTGCTGCCTGACAATCTACCAAACATCTTGGAGTGGGCCACTAACTTATAAGACCTCCTTTTGCCAATCTGTTTAAGACAATCTCATATTTATTTGAAAAAAATCATTCAGTGTATATTTATGGTGTAAATTGTACATAGCTGAGCCTATAATGGACTGGAGCATCTAGTAATATCCTTTTTTAAAACATTCTATGAAGCACTACATGCAACATTGTTTTTCTACAAAGCACATTAACCCATAGCAACCAGTCAGTTGAAGATGCTTTTCATTTGGTAACTATGGGTTACCGCACTTTGCATATGATCAGTGCTGTTTGCACTACAATTCTGAGTGAACCGTTTGGTGTCAGAGCCCTTTCCGAACAACTACTAGCATAACTAAAGGTAACACCCATTCTACAAAATGAGGACAGAAACCTTTTGAAGATGCTTTGCCCTTTGAAGCAGACATAGAACTTGTCTGCTGCACCGCCCATATGGGATGCCCATTTCTCAAAACACTTTTCCACCCAGCATATGAGCCTTATAATTCTCAAAACCATTAGTCACACCAAACCCACATAATAAAAGTTTAAAATCTACAACTATAAGTTGTAAGTAAATCTATACTGTATTGTCATGTTACAACAGGACAAATGTGCAGTAAATGTAAAACTTTTAGATTACCCGTTGAGCCATTGAAGACCAGCTTCAGCATGTTCTTCATGTTACTGTGTGGCAGCTATTCTACAAGTTGAAATCAAGTTTTCCATTTATAATTTGTGGTTAGCTTTGCTTTCCGAGAAAAGCTGAGAAGAATGAAAATGCAACATTTCTTCTGAACAAAGTCATGTGCCACAATACTGTATGAATCAGTCTATTCTAAAAGCATAATTTAAATAAATAAATAAATTATATATATATATATATATATATATATATATATATATATATATATATATATATATATGTAGCGCTACCCCCAGTTAAGAGAGCCGCTGGATTTGTTTCGGGCCCTGAATACAGCACCGCCAACCCCCGGCAATCTACTCGACCCACTCTGGCACAGTTAGTCTAGGTTTTTTCTCCTTATCACAATCTATCAATATATGCACAATGATAACACACTGAGGGCGAAGTGTTAAAGTATAACTAGTTTACTTCTGTGTAAAAGGCATAGGTTAACACATAACACATATATTGTCTGCAGAGCCCTGCAACGGTAAATATAGCACACACTGAGGATGTTTGGCGATTACACGTCAAGTGCAGCTATTCCTATCTATGCGCCCTTATGGCGCAGCAACAAAAAGTTCTAACTCCTGGTCAGGCCTGACTCAGATATAACTTAGTCTCTTAGGGAACAACTTCTTCGCATGCAGCTTGAACGGTGGTGCACATATGGAAAGAAACAGTATTTGTAATCCACACGATAGGTAATAGAAGAACACGTCACCGGAGACTACACGACCCAGTTCTGCTACTAGTCTCCGGTGGAATAACAGATAAAACTTGGTGGGCCAAGGCAGTCTCTAGGCCTAATCAGAGTAAAGTATTTTTGTTGGATTGAGCAGGTGCTCGCTCACCACTCCGGACGCGATCCCAGTCCGGGACTTCCACCGACTGTGTCTCCACACACACCATCTGCAACGGCCGGGTCCCCGGTCCAACGGATGTCAGCAACTTGGAGGAGTCGGATGCCACCCAGGCTCGCAGTGGGGTGGAAGGCTCTCTGGAAGTCGTGCACGGCACTGGCTTCAGGCCCTGCACTGCAGCAGATCCGCACGGGAAGACCTGTTGATAGCAGCGCGGTGTCCAAAGAGGCCGAGCTCAGCCTCGCCCTCCTCTTATATAGTCCCACCCATGAGTCTCTGCGTGGCGCAATTGCACCCTGGGTGCCAAATGGGGTTATGGGTAATGTAGTCCCAGGGCCTTAAAGGAGACCCCGCTACACATATATATATATATATATATACAGTCAGGTCCATAAATATTGGGACATCGACACAATTCTAATCTGTTTGGCTCTATACACCACCACAGTGGATTTGAAATGAAACAAACAAGATGTGCTTTAACCGCTTAAGGATCGCCTAACGCCGATATACGTCAGCAGAATGGCACGGCTGGGCATAAGCATGTACAGTTACGTCCCCTTTAAGATGCCCAGCTCCTTGTGAGTAAGTTACTTTCATTGAAATGGAAGCCAGTGGATCTACTTTCTCGTTTACCCAGGAGGAAGCCACGCATATCATGTCTCAGATCTCTGGATCGAGGAATTTTCTAATCGGGAATTCACCGACGCACAATACCAGAACATGGGAAAAATTACATAAGAAACATACATCATTGGAATTACATGGACTTACTCTTGCCGAATACCATTGGGTACAGAGAATCCCTCGAGGCCTTCGGGTAAGATTGACCCCTACACTATTTAGTGATAATGAGGAATACAAGGCTACTTTTATGCAGATTCTCAACAAATTTTCCTTTGATCTAATGACACTAACTATTTCATACATTCAAAAAGAACTGGCTGTTGTATCGGAGCAACTTTTTAAAGTGGAGCAGGATTTAAAAACCTCTATTTCCTCGGAAGAATTTGTTAAACTAAAAGAATCAGTCGATGGGATTGTGAACAAACATCGAGCAGATCTTGAGATAAGAAAGCGCAGTAAATTTGATCAGGATGTTGAAGATTACGAGAGGAATCAAGTATATCGCTGGCCGCACCAGTATAACAGACGGGGTCGTCCCGACTATGGTGGAACCCGTAGAGATGGATCCGACAATTCATCTGCTAATACTGATACGGATTCTTCGTCCACTTTTTTAACACAAAGCCGGAGAGGAGGATCCTCGTGGATGGAGACGCGATCCCGGACCAACAGGGACGAGGCGCCCGGATCAGACCGATATTGCCCCCCTCGGGGATATCGTGGTCGAGCTCGTCAGACTTAATCCACAACATCTCACGGCACGTTCTATCCCAGGAGGAGGTAAGACTGATTAATCGAGGTCTATCTTTTTGCCCTAAGAGCCATTTGAATGTATTTGAACTTGATCAGGACCTTTATCGATTATTTCGCAACATTAGATGGAGGGTTCATTTTACACTTAAACCGTTCATTGAGGAGGATCCCACCAATGGTGCACTCAATTGTAAATCTTTAGGTCTATGGGTGAAAACCAAATCGGTGCCACCCACCACATATGCCCCGGTTGAAACATTCGTACAGACGGTGACCCAGGAGATTAAACAGCTGGTATCTCATATAGATTATAGGGATCATATCCCTAATAATCTGTCTCGTGAAGAGAGGATTGCCCTTAAAAATCTCAGCCGTAGGAATGATGTGATACTTAAACCAGCGGACAAAGGGGGCAAAGTGGTGGTGATGGATCCCCAACTATACGAGGAGGAAATCCTTTGTCAGTTGGGAGATACATCTGTGTATAAAAAAGTATCTTTGGATCCCACTTGGCAAATAAGAAAACAGTTGGAAAACATTCTGAAGCCAGCATTAAAAGATGGGGTGATCGCCCGTGACCTTTCTGAATTTCTTTTACCTGCCCATACACGTATCCCGGTCTTATATATTTTGCCCAAAATCCACAAAGACAGTTGTTCTCCACCAGGTCGTCCGATAGTATCGGGACGGGACTCAATTTTTGTCCCTATTGCTCAATTTTTGGATAAAATCTTAACCCACCTTGTCAAGGAGACGAGATCGTACATTAGGGATACTGATGATTTTTTGCAAAAAATTAAAAAACACCGACAATGTAAAGGGGACGAAATTTTGGTTACGTGGGATGTCACAAGCTTGTATACATCCATTCCCCATCAAGCGGGCATTCATGCCGCTATTAACTTAATTAGGAGTAGTCATCAGTATTCTGAATCGCAGATCTCGCTCTTTGAAAAGCTATTTCAGTTGTTATTGTGTAACAATTATTTTTTGTTCAAGGATCAGTTCTTTATACAACTGATGGGAGTTGCGATGGGCTCCAATGTCGCAACGCCATATGCATGCACATTTATGAATGAATTTGAACACAAATATATTTTTTCTAATGATCTATTTCAGAAATATTGCGTTACATGGTGGCGCTATATAGATGACGTGTTTGCAATCTGGCGAGGCGACATGCAATCATTAAATACATTTGACATCATGTTGAGCAATTTTTGTCCTGACATAAAATTTCAAAATAATGTTGGGGGTATGTCAGTTCCTTTTTTGGATACTAGGATATATCTTGAACAAGGTCGTTTAGAATCAGACCTGTACATTAAACCAACTGATAGAAATCAGTTATTATTGTTTGATAGTTTTCATCCCCCGCATGTATTTAGATCTATTATTAAGAGTCAACTGTTACGAGTAAAACGCATAGTCAGCAAGGAGATTGTTAAGGAGATAAGAATTGAAGAAATGTGTTCCAAATTTCGTGAACGGGGGTACCCCAAAAAAATAATTCTTCAGGAATTAAACAAAATACAATACAATGAGAAAAAAAGATTTTGTAATAAAACATCACTGGCACGATTACCCTTTTCCATGCAGTTTCACAGTTACAGTAATCATATATCTAAAATAATTAATAAACACTGGCCTCTTTTGAGGCGTGCATACCCGCAGATTGAGGTCTTCCAGCAGACTCCCATTAAAGCCTATAGAAGGAATAAAACTTTGCGTGATTCCTTAGTAAAATCTGAATACAAATCTAGAGAACAGGAAGCAAGGACCACCTTCTTGGGAAAGAAAAGGAAAGGATGTTATCCTTGTTTAAATTGTATTCAATGTAGTCTTATGGTTAAGGGTAATCATTTCATTAATCCCATTAATAGGGAGAGAATTATGATAAACAATTTCCTCACTTGTCAGTCCTCTTATGTCATATACATCCTTATCTGTCCATGCAATATGATTTATGTTGGGGAGACTACTCAGAAAATTAAGGACAGAATTGCTCAACATCGAAGTACTATAAGGCATAAACAACCTGGGTTGCCCGTCTCCAAACATTTTTTGGAGAGGGGACACCGAGATTCTGATCTAAGGTTTATGATCTTGGAAGAAATCCCACGAGACAAACGAGGGGGTGATCGGATATTACGATTAAAGCAGCGGGAAGTTTGGTGGATTAATAGGCTACAGTCTCTAAAACCGGATGGGATGAACAGGGACTATGACCTTTATTTATTTTTGTAACATGAAGTTGATGGTTTTGGATTTTAGATTTTTATATATATATATATATATATATATATATATATATATATATGTCTATATAATCTTTTTTATAGATGATGATCAAACCGTGTCTGGTCTGGATCGGGAAAGAAATTAAGGAAATTATCTTTTTGCTTGAGGAATACTCACTTCTATTATAAGAGATTAGAAGTCTTTCTTTAAGAGAAAATGTATTGACGGATTGTTGATTTATTTCTGAAGCAATAGATTTATATTACCGGTATGTATTTTTTGTGCTTTTTTGTGCATTTTTGTACGGAACTAATTAGAATCAACTTTGGAGGCTAATTTTGTTTTGCGTTATTAATGTTATATTGCAACTTATGTCGTTGGTCAAATGTAGGAGAGAAATTTTGGGTATATAAAAATAATTTTTTTGTTCCTTTACTCACATGGGGTTATTGAGGTTTTTTGACTTCTCGTTAGACTGTTACTTGATCTGGAGATATGGGACACACCTGTGGGTTGACGCCCGCAGGTGTGGAGATAAATTGGAATCCTTTCTAGATTTTAGTTTCACATCTAGCCTGATAGCCTGAGGAAGAGCAGGGATGCTCGGGAACTGTACAGTGGCTGCCATTCATATTATGTTTTGTCTGCAAATGATCGACCAATAAAGAAGAAATCTTTGAAAATACAATTGGAGTTAGCGTCCCTTTTACTCTTACTATATATATATATATATATATATATATATATATATATATATATATATATATATATATTACAGTCAGGTCCATAAATATTGTGACATCGACACAATTCTAATCTGTTTGGCTCTATACACCACCACAGTGGATTTGAAATGAAACGAACAAGATGTGCTTTAACCGCTTAAGGATCGCCTAACGCCGATATACGTCGGCAGAATGGCACGGCTGGGCATAAGCATGTACAGGTACGTCCCCTTTAAGATGCCCAGCCGTGGGTCGCGCACACGCCGCCGCCGCACTCGCGACCCGGTCGTAAGCTCCGTGACCGCGCCCACGGGACTCGCGGACCCGATCGCCGCCGGTGTCCTGCGATCGGGTCACAGAGCTGAAGAACGGGGAGAGGTAAGTGTAAACAAACCTTTCCCCGTTCTTCCTAGTGAGAGTGTCACTGATCGTCTGTTCCCTGTCATAGGGAACGACGATCAGTGACGTCACACGCCAAGCCACGCCCCCACACAGTAAGAATCACTCATTAGGTCACACTTAACTCCTTCAGCGCCCCCTACAGGTTAACCCCTTTACTGCCAGTGTCATTTTCACTGTAATCAGTGCATTTTTATAGCACTGATCGCTGTAAAAATTACAATGGTCCCAAAATTGTGTCAAAAGTGTCCGATGTGTCCGCCATAATGTCGCAGTCATGATAAAAATCGCTGATCGCCGCCATAACTAGTAAAAAATTTTTTTATAAAAATGCCATATAACAGTCCCCTATTTTGTAGAAGCTATAACTTTTGTGCAAACCTATCAATAAACGCTTATTGCGATTTTTTTAACCAAAAATATGTAGAAGAATATGTATCAGCCTAAACTGAGGAAAAAATAAATGTTTTTATATATTTTTTGGGGATATTTATTATAGCAAAAAGTAAAAAATATAGAATTTTTTTCAAAATTGTCGCTCTATTTTTGTTTATAGCGCAAAAAATAAAAACCGCAGAGGTGATCAAATATCACCAAAAGAAAGCTCTATTTGTGGAAAAAAAAGAAGGAAATTTTGTTTGGGAGCCACGTCGCACAACCGCGCAATTGTCAGTTAAAGCGACGCAGTGCCGAAATTTACATCCAAATCAGGTGAACGGTGTAGGAATTACAACAGTTTGTATATGTGCCTCCCACTTTTTAAGGGACCAAAAATAATGGGACAGATTAACAATCATAAATCAAACTTTCACTTTTTAATACTTGGTTGCAAATCCTTTTCAGTCAATTCCAGCCTGAAGTCTGGAACGCATAGACATCACCAGACGCTGGGTTTCATCCCTGGTGATGCTCTGCCAGGCCTCTACTGCAACTGTCTTCAGTTCCTGCTTGTTCTTGGGGCCTTTTCCCTTCAGTTTTGTCTTCAGCAAGTGAAATGCATGCTCAATCGGATTCAGGTCAGGTGATTGACTTGGCCATTGCATAACATTCCACTTCTTTCCCTTAAAAAACTCTTTGGTTGCTTTCGCAGTATGCTTCGGGTCATTGTCCATCTGCACTGTGAAGCGCCGTCCAATGAGTTCTGAAGCATTTGGCTGTATATGAGCAGATAATATTGCCCGAAACACTTCAAAATTCATCCTGCTGCTTTTGTCAGCAGTCACATCAATAAATACAAGAGAACCAGTTCCATTGGCAGCCATACATGCCCACGCCATGACACTACCACCACCATGCTTCACTGATGAGGTGGTATGCTTTGGATCATGAGCAGTTCCTTTCCTTCTCCATACTCTTCTCTTCCCATCACTCTGGTACAAGTTGATCTTGGTCTCATCTGTCCATAGGATGTTGTTCCAGAACTGTGAAGGCTTTTTTAGATGTTGTTTGGCAAACTCTAATCTGGCCTTCCTGTTTTTGAGGCTCACCAATGGTCTACATCTTGTGGTGAACCCTCTGTATTCACTCTGGTGAAGTCTTCTCTTAATTGTCGACTTTGACACACATACACCTACCTCCTGGAGAGTGTTCTTGATCTGGCCAACTGTTGTGAAGGGTTTTCTTCACCGGGGAAAGAATTCTTCAGTCATCCACCACAGTTGTTTTCTGTGGTCTTCCGGGTCTTTTGGTGTTGCTGAGCTCACCGGTGCGTTCTTTTTTTTTAAGGATGTTCCAAACAGTTGATTTGGCCACACCTAATGTTTTTGCTATCTCTCTGATGGGTTTGTTTTTGTTTTTTCAGCCTAATGATGGCTTTCTTCACTGATTGTGACAGCTCTTTGGATCTCACATCTTGTTTGTTTCATTTCAAATCCATTGTGGTGGTGTATAGAGCCACAAAGATTAGAATTGTGTTGATATACCCAATATTTATGGACCTGACTGTATGTATATAAATATATACACACAGAGGATCTAAAAAGTTTACACACCCCTGTTAAAATGTCAGGTTTCTGTGGTGTAAAAACAAATGAGACAAAGATAAATAATTTTAGAACTTTTTACACCTTTAATTTGACCTATAAACTATACAACTCAGTTGAACAACAAACTGAAATCTTTTAGGTGGAGGGAAGTAAAAATAAAAAAATAAAATAATATGGTTGCATAGTTAAGTGTGCACACCCTTAAACTAATGTTGTTGAAGCACCTTTTAATTTTATTACAGCACTCAGTCATTTTGGGTATGAGTCTATCAGCATGGCACATCTTGACTTGACAATATTTGCCCACTCTTCTTTTCAAAAACACTCCAAATCTGTCAGATTGCGAGGACATCTCCTGCGCATAGCCCTCTTCAGATCACCTCACAGATTTTTAGTCGGATTCAAGTCTGGGCTCTGGCTGGACCATTCCAAAACTTTAGTCTTCTTCTGGTGAAGTCATTCCTTTGTTGATTTGAATGTATGCTTTGTGTCATTTTTATGCTGAAAGATGAAAGCTGAAAGAATATGCTGAAGTTCCTCTTCATGTTCAGCTTTCTAGCAGAAGCCTGAAGGTTTTGTGCCAATATGACTGGCATTTGGAACTGTTCATAATTCCCTCTACCTTGACTAAGGTTCCAGCTGAAGAAAGCATGATGTTGCCACCACCATGCTTCACGGTGGGTATGGTGTTCTTTTGGGGATGAGCAATGTTGTTTTTGCGCCAAACATTTCTTTTGGAATTATGGCCAAAAAGTTCAACCTTGGTTTCATCAGATCAGGTAAAGTGGCTTCCGTCTTGCCACTCTACCCCATGGCTCAGACATATGAAGAATACGGGGGATTGTTGTCACATGTACCACACAGCCAGTACTTGCCAGATATTCCTGCAGCTCCTTTATTGTTTCTGTAGGCCTCTTAGCAGCCTACCTGACCAGTTTTCTTATTTTCATCAATTTTGGAGGGACGTCTAGCTCTTGGTAATGTATGTCATTGTTGTGCCATATTTTCTCCACTTGATGATGACTGTCTTCACTGTGTTCCATCGTATATCTAATGCCTTGGAAAAAAATTTGGACCATTCTCCTAACTGATACCTTTCAACAAGGAGATCCCTCTGATGCTTTGGAAGCTCCCCGTGGACCATGGCTTTTTCAGTAGGATGCGACCAAGAAAATATCAGTAAAGACCTACTAGAACCGCTGAACTTTATTTGGGGTTAATCAGAGGCACCTTAAATGATGGCAGGTGTGTACTGAGTTCGAATGTGATTGCTTAATTTTGAACACAGCTGCATCCGCAGTTATAAGGGGTGTGCACACTTATGCAACCACATTATTAACTTTTTTTATTTTTACTCCCCCCCTAAAAGATTTCAGGTTGTTTTTAAACTGAGTTGTACAGTTAATAGGTCACATTGAAGGTGGAAAAAGTTCTGAAATGATTTACCTTTGTCTAATATTTTTACATCACAGAAACCTAACATTTTAACAGGGGTGTGTAGACTTTTTATATCCACTGTATATATGTATATATCAGCTGCACTGATGGGCACTGATCAGGCTGCACTGATGGGCACTGTCTGCACTGGTGAGGATGCACTGATGGGCACTAATGAGGCTGCACTGATAGGCACTGTCTGCACTGGTGAGGCTGCATTGATGGGCACTGATCAGGCTGCACTGATGGGCACTGTCTGCACTGGTGAGGCTGCATTGATGGACACTGATCAGGCTGCATTGATGGGCACTTTTTTTTTCAGTCTGTGCAGTCACAGTGCGGCGGCCGGTGACTGACTGGCTGCAGGTAATTGGACAGGCGGAGGCAGAGCCTAAAGCTTTGCCCACCCTCCTCCGTGCGGCTTTTGTTCAATGCATAGTCTCTTGGGGAGGGGTCTGTATGATGACAGGAGAAGGAGGAGAGAGAAGCATGAGGGGAACCCCCTGGCAAGGACAGCAGGTAAAATTTAATAAATTTACTCTTATCATGATATACAGATCACGATATTGCAATAACATTGCAGTACATGAACTTTCACTGAAGGCGGAGACTGTTTAATGAGTTTGCAGCATGGAGTTTGCATTGATTTCAGCATGTGCAAAGTGTTTCATGCACGCTGAAATCAATGCAAACTTATTAAGAAGGTTGAGGCTGCACTCATTGCCACTGATTAGGCGGCACTCTAAGGCTACTTTCACACTGAGGCATCAGCGGTAAAGCGCCGCTATTTTTACCGGCGCTTTACTGTCGTTTTCGGCCGCTAGCAGGGCACTTTTAGCCCCCGCTAGCGGCCTGAAAAAGGGTTAAAACCGCCCGCAAAGTGCCACTGCAGTGGTGCTTTGCTGGCGGTTCAGCGGCACTGCCCATTGATTTCAATGGATGTGTGGAAATGGCACTCTCCTCATGGTGGAAGCAACAGGTGCAGGCTAACTATATAGCAATTAGCTAATTGACTTAGCTATTAGCTATGACTAAGCACTGTTGAGAGTGTGAAATGCGTCAGCTCTTTTATCCTGTACCCTGCTGTGGTTTGTACTTTTGTTATTTTGCACAAAAGGCGTTTTTATCGGAGTGCGGCTGTCCAGACCTTCCCTCTTCTAGGTGTGTGCACGTCACTTGGTATTGCGGGGGCAGCTAGTCAGGTCTCACATGTCAGGATCTATCATGTCTATAGATCCATATGGGCCAGGATTAGTTTGTAAGTGTCAATACAATTTCTCGGCCGTATATAATACGTCATACGCTGCACAATCATTTCTTACTCCAATTTTGTTACCCACCACGTTCTGTGGGTATCTCTGCCCAGAGTGTTCGTTGTTTAATTGCCTGTCTTGGCGCTACAGGTTGCTCGGGCTCGCTTATTGCATACACATAGGGTTGGTTGGTCACTAGGTTCATTCATGCGCTGTTCTTGTCGCATTGCTGCACCTATGTCTTTAGTGTTAGTTTGGCTCAAAGGGGTGTTGTGATTCTTGTATGAGTGATTCTTAAAGGTTTGTCATTTTTTCATCTTAGATACTATCATGTCGCATGTTTTGGAAAGCGACAAATTTGCGCTTATTCCTTCATCCCCAATTGGGGGTTCAGAGCATGGCAGCACCCCATCTTTAAAGAGTTGGACTATTCCCAGGCTCACAGCAGAGCTACGTCACAGGGGCATTTAGTTTCCGGCCACAGCTAAGAAAGGGAACTTGTTTAGGTTATTGTTTCCCAGTCCATCTGAGCCGCTCCCTTCTACCAGTTTAGGCCAGGTGTCTGTGCATAATTTGTTGACACAGATTCATGCCCTGTTAAACACTCTTTCTACATCCATGTCGCTAATGCAAGATAGGATGGAGGTGGTTGAAGACCATTTGGCCAGAGCTCAGGTATCATAGCACTCCCAGCGCCGGTTCCTCCCAGTGCTCCCGCAAGTAATGTTGCTGTTTCATTGCCCGTGGCAGCTCAATCCCCTCTATCCATCTTTAGCTCATTTTATACCTGCCAATATTAAAAACCATATACTGGAAGGCAAAGATGTGATAGGTTTCGGTTGTGCTTAAAACTAAAGACCCCAGGCTGAACCGCAAGCTCAGTGTGGCAGAATTCGTGCTGGCTTTTGGCATCTTCCGAGACATTATCTGTGCGGTTAGTCCTGATAGGAGAGTGGAATTGGATTTATATGTACACAAAGTGGTGGATCTAGCGCACAAATACTGAGGGTGCATTTTTAATCATTATCATCGGTCATTCTCAGCTAAGATGGTGGCCACTTGGGCGCAGTTCCAGGTAGTAATGTGCTGGAGTAATATTGATATGGAACTTTTTTGCAGGCATTTCGCTAATCAAAAGTCCCCCTTTTGGCATAGGTCCCAGTTTGGTGCTCAAGGCAGCTACTTATTTGAGTTTTTTTGGCTTCCTCAGGCCTGGGGAAGTTTCTCAGGTTAGTCCTCGTGCTCCTTTCCTGGTTAAAGGCAGTCATGCCAGGTTCACTGATCATTACGCTCTGCAGCTCAAGAAGTATTATAGTACCAACAGCAAGTGGTGTCCAGTTGAGGTGCTTGACTCGCTTTCTAATTTATTTGCAGCAGCCCCGCTGGACAGCCCTTTGTTGCCTTTTCACACGTATCCTCTTACCTCAAAACAGTTTGTTTCACATGTCAGGATTTTAATCGCAAAATTAAACTTAAATCCAAAACAGTTTTCCGGACATTCGTTCAGGATCGGGGAAGCATCCGCAGATTCTAGGCAGGGGGTCCCTTCTTTCATCATTAAGTATTTGGGGTGGTGGAGTTCCTTCTGTTACAGGCAGGTACATATCGGAACCCCATACTGAAGTCATACGGGCATTCGCCTCTTTGCTACATTGATCATTGTTACCCAATTCACATTAAAGCTTTTCACTTTCATACCTACTCATGTGTCTTTTGCCCTCTTTTCGGGTATACTGACCAGCCAGGCCATGGCACACCGCAGGTCTTGGTAAGTTAGGGGTTATCGTTTAAATATGAAGACCCCAACTACAAGTTAGAAGGCTAGCCATAGGCTAGCCATAGGCCAGCCTGAAATTGTAGGCGGAGTCTAGGGCTTTATTTAGACCTCCTCCCCTGCCAGGTCCAGCGTCGGCTCGTTCTCCTGGCTCCCACCCACCTGGTTCCCCCAATAAATTTTCATTTTTCATACATTCAGGGTTGTTGTAATATTATATATAATAATATATATGTAATATTTTAACCACTTCTCTACTGTGCACGAAAACCCCCTTCCTGCCCAAGCCATTTTTCAGCTTTCAGCGCTGTCACATTTTGAATGACAATTGCGCGGTCGTGCGACGTGGCTCCCAAACGAAATTTGTGTCCTTTTTTTCCCACAAATAGAGCTTTCTTTTGGTGGTATTTGATTACCTCTGCGGTTTTTATTTTTTGCGCTATAAACAAAAGAAGAGCGTCCAGTTTGGAAAAAAAACACTATTTTTTACTTTTTGCTATAATAAATAGCCATTTTTTTTTTAAATAAAATTTTCCTCAGTTTAGGCCGATACGTATTCTTCTACATATTTTTGGTAAAAAAAAAAAAATCGCAATAAGCGCATATTGATTGGTTTGCGCAAAAGTTATAGCGTGTACAAAATAGGGGATAGATTTATAGCATTTTTATTTTTTTATTTTTTTATTAGTAATGGCGGCGATCTGCGATTTTTTATTGTGACTGCGATATTGCGGCGGACACATCGGACACTTTTGACACATTTTTGGGACCATTCACGTTTATACAGCGATCCCTGCTATAAAAATGCATTGATTACTGTATAAATGTGATTGGCAGGGAAGGGGTTAACCACTAGGGGGCGGGAAGGGGTTAAATATGTTCCCTCAATGTGTTCTTACTGTGGGGGGAGGTGACTGACTGGGGGAGGTGACCGATGGTTGTCCCTATGTACAAGGGACACACCATCGGTCCCCTCCCCCTCACAGGACGTGGATCTCTGTGTTTACACACAGAGATCCACTTTCCTGCTCGTTTCCCGGGCAATCGCGGGTGCCCGGCGGCAATCGCGGGCGCCGGGCACGCGCACCGGGGCCTTGTGAACGTGGCGGGCGCGCACGCGCGCCGCTGGCGGCGAGCGCGCGCCTCCTAGCTCGTTTTAAAGGGAGGACGTCATATGACTTCCTCCCAGAACGAGGGTATCCTCCGCCTGCCGTCAATTGACAGTGGGCGGGGGACAAGTGGATATAGGTGTATGTATTATATATTGTGTTATATGTATGGCACAATATATTTGTGTTACATACAGGCATTCTAGTTACACAGATCAAAGGGTGTTTGTTGACCAAAAGGGGTTAGTGGCCAAACAAGGTTTATCAGAGGGGACAGATAATGACTCTGATGTGCTAATCTTATGCAAGCTTACCTAGGTGTGTGAGGTGGCCTGTTAACTTAATTGAACAGTTCAAAGGGGACATTGTTTAGATGGTAATTAGACTTGAGGGGGTATTCATTCATGGGAACATTTGGTTGACCTGGCAGAACACCCCCCCCCAGTGTCAGACCAGTATTTGAGACATTCAAGCTGGGAGTCAGTCAGTCAGTCTTGTCACTCTGCATGGATAGGAAAGCACAGGTCTAGAATATGATCTAGGAGACATGGGACTTTGAAATATATATATACTCTTATTGGATTCGTTGTCATCTGTGCAAGTATTGGACTTAGTTCTGTATTGGAAGTCAATAAAGTGCACTCTCTGGAGAACTTGGGTGATGCTGCGTAAACATAACTTATATCATCATTATAATACTTAAATATCAATTGGGTCAACTGTGGACTATATACGAGATCACTACATTGGTGCCGTTCAAGCGACCAGAAGCGCATTTTCAAGACTTAGTAACAGAAGTCGTGATGACAACAATCCTGTGAGGTGGACAGAAGTCTGATGGAGACCCAAGAGCTGTGCTGTGACTCACATGTCTGGTTGTGACATAAAAGAGTCTGATATACAAGATTAAACAAGTTCGGAATCCCAGAATTATTCTCTGGAGACTGGAAACAACAAAAAAAAAAAGGACTGTGTCTTGTACCAGAAGACCTGAACTAGAAGCTGAAGGAGCAACTAATGCGGTGAGTAAAATATTTCCTTTTTTTAATCATTAGTAATATAGCCAAAATGCTTACTCAGTGTGAAGCTAGTGTCAGTTCTGATAAAGTTAACAGATGGATATTAAAATATATTAAGCGTCATGGCGGGTCCTTATGAAATTCCAGAAAATTGTAAGCAGACATGGACTATAATGAAGGAATTTTTAGAGTAAAATGTTTGATAGCAAAATTTCAGAAAGTAAAAGAAAAGGTTGTATTTTGCAGGGCTTGTTATCTTGCTGTTTAACTATGGAAAGTTCTTTGAAGGGTAAGATTGAGGAAATCGCCCATTTACAGAATGCAGTTGCAAATAGCAACAATGTTTGTCAGAGGTTACAAAACCAATCAGAAATTGAGACAGTAAATTTAAAATTGCATACAGTTACCATTGGGGGAGCTTTGCTTGAGAAATCTAAACGCTGTGATGAATTATCAGAGGAAAATGAGAGATTAAAATTAAGAATTATGGAATTAGAGAAGAGATCTCAGGAATGCAGATATGCATCAAATCTTGGATTCAGCAATCTGCAGCAAAATACAAACTCAAACTTTCTATCAAATGAAACAGAACCTCATATTAAATCTGATAATTCATTGCCAGCCGCACCAACTGTGACCACCACAGTTTATAATAATAATAATAGTACAGGTGAAGTTCAGCTTGTAATGAAGCATTTGAAACCAAAAGAACTAGATGCAATTCTTAAAGAAATAGGAATGGTTCCCTGCCATGATTTTAACAGATTTTTGAAGTGGTTTTGTGACTTGCAGAATGTCAGAGATATGTACAATCTCAACCCATCTGATTTATAAAGAGTTTTGCAACATTCTATAGGAAATGGTCTTTGGATGAGAATTAAACAGATCTGTATCCAGCCTCTGAGGACAAGGGACATATTACTGGAATTATTATGTGCTTTGTATGGTGTACGTTCTGATGTTACTATTCATGGGAAAATCCAACAAATGCAAAGTGAATCTCCCTATGAATTGTCACACAGGATAGAAACTATTATGGAGTTATTGGTCAGTAATAATCTTGCATTTGAGCGTGGAGGCTTGGTACATATGAGTATGTTTCTAGATGTTTTGCATGAAGATATCAAACAAAATATTTTATTAGTTACCCCAAATCCTCATGATGTAAAAGACGTATTGTTGAGGGCAGATCATTTATGGAGAAAGTCAAATGAGCAAGCTGTCAAAATTGATGTAGCCACATTGTTTAGGCAAAATAATAATAAGAAAAGGACCTGGATACCATTTTCTCAATAAAAAATAAATATGACCACCTGAAAATTGAGTATGACAAGATGAGGAAAGAACGTGACACATTATTGGAACAGTTGTACAGGGTGTCATAAATGCAAATGTACATTCTCCAGATCTGTTTTTGAATACAAATGACGCTTCTCTAGCAGTGGGGGGGGGGGGGGGGGGGGGGTTAGCTTTAGACTGTAAACTGTAAATAGTACTTTGCTTTAAAAAAAATACTAAGGACTTTGCTAATGAGTTTTTGTCTGAGAATTTTTGTCTTTCAGATCCCCGGAGGAACTCGTTTGAATGTGAACAGAAGTTAGCTAGTGGGGGAGGAATGCTGAATGGACAATATACAAGGATGGACACTCTCTCAATATTCATCAAGCAATGGACATTTTTTTTTTGAACATTCAAATTTTTTTTTTTCATTCTCATTTTTTCTTTATTTTTCTTTTCAATGGACCTTTCTTCCCCAATACTTTTTTATTTTATTTAAATTTTTCTCCCTTTCCCAGATATATTTTGCTTTTAATTTTTAATTTTTATTATGTTTTATTTTGTGAACTTTATCTTAAAACCAGAGCGAAGCATTTAAATCATAATAATTTTTATAACATCTGTACATATGACATAATGCATTTGACATCTGAGGTGATGCTGTACAATGGCTTGGCATAGCAAAAAAAATATAGTATGTTGGATGGTTTTCCTAAATTTATAAGAGGGGTAAGTGAAATTCATCACTCTAGTCATGATCTGAACTTTGTTGAATCAGTTGTTTATAATATGCTGAAGGCTATGACATATATGGATGACAAAGACCTTTCTACCTTTCATGAAAAGATACTGACAAGAATTTCCACTGCCGCTTTGTCGGGATAGAAGATCTGATAGACACTGATGTCAAGCTGATTCTATTTGAACCATCGCGTGGGGGTATATATGTATATATATATATATATATATATATATATATATATATATATATACACACATATATATATATATATATATATATATATATATATGTTGGTATACCATTCTGGTGGAATTATGGACTGAATGATACAAGTAACTGCTCTATTAAAGGAAATGAGGGGTGGCCTACAGCAAATTCAAATTGTGGCTGTCAATCAGCAAATTACTTGACAGGTACACAAAAGGTCATCATTGCTCAAATAGGGAATGGAAAGAAGCAGATGTTAATTGTGAAATGCTTGCAAGATGGTCTACAGCTTTGTTGTCAGAGAATATTGAGGGTTCAATGTTAAAATAACCCAGTGTCCTGATTGGTGGATTGATGATTGAAGGTGAAGCTCATGAATGTGCAAGGAAATAGTTTGCAGCACAGAGTTTTTACTGCCGTATCCAAACCTTTTTGACCTTGGAAGGGACTGCTGGTATATTGATGGTTCCTCTTACTATAAAGATGGAAGCAGGATTTGCTGGTGGTTCTGTAAAAGCATCTTTAAAAATGAAAACTTTGAGCCTGGAGATGAGAGAATCCTGGACTTATGTGGATTGGAGCTCCCAAAGCTTTACTTTCAGTGACATGGTGAGAGATGTGATGAAGTCAGAATGGACTGTGACATCAGCTAATTTTTGCGCAATATTCAAGATCGTGATGTGATTTACTCAAGAGCAAGCTTTGAAATAAGGTCTAACAGCTATACAGGCCACGGATGTTTACCGAATCCTTTTCCAGTCATGGTCTAAAGTTATATTGTCTAATAACTGTTTCATGGGAATATTTTAGCTGCTGGTGAAGAGAGATGTAACCAGTCTCAACTTCATATTTCATATTATCCATTGTAAAGCATCCCGTACCTCAAATCATAATGATGTTTGTTGCTTGATTTATGGGTCAGTTCTAGTAGTTAGAACCGACCCAAGTGGGGGTATATGTTGTAATATTATATATAATAATATATATGTAATATTATATAGGTGTATGTATTATATATTGTGTTATATGTATGGCACAATATATTTGTGTTACATACAGGCATTCTAGTTACACATATCAAAGGGTGTTTGTTGAGCAAAAGGGGTTAGTGGCCAAACAAGGTTTATCAGAGGGGACAGATAATGACTCTGATGTGCTAATATTATGCAAGCCTACCTAGGTGTGTGAGGTGGCCTGTTAACTTAATTGAACAGTTCAAAGGGGACATTGTTTAGATGGTAATTAGACTTTAGGGGGTATTAATTCATGGGAACATTTGGTTGACCTGGCAGAACACCCCCTCCCCAGTGTCAGACCAGTATTTGAGACATTCAAGCTGGGAGTCAGTCAGTCAGTCTTGTCACTCTGCATGGATAGGAAAGCACAGGTCTAGAATATGATCTAGGAGACATGGGACTTTGAAATATATATATACTCTGATTGGATTCGTTGTCATCTGTACAAGTATTGGACTTAGTTCTGTATTGGAAGTCAATAAAGTGCACTCTCTGGAGAACTTGGGTGATGCTGCGTAAACATAACTTATATCATCATTATAATACTTAAATATCAATTGGGTCAACTGTGGACTATATACAAGATCACTACAAGGGTATGCCCTCTTTTCAGGTATACTGACCAGCCAGGCCAAGGCACACCGCAGGTCTTGGTAAGTTAGGAGATATTGTTTCAATATGAAGACTCTGACTATAAATATATATATATATACATATAAATAAAGGTGCTAATGACATGATATTTTCAACCCATGCAATCCATACATACAAGGCACAAGGAAAAAGTACTGAACACGCTAACTGAAATTTTGAACCCCCCCTCGTTTGGCACTTACCCCATCTAGGCAGCGGACAGCAGGCATCAGGCATCGGACATCAAGCATTGGCTTCTGTGTCCCTATCCTCCATCATGGCGGCTGTGCGTCTACTCCCCTCCTCCTAGGCGTCCAATAGGATCGCCTATCCTTTCAGTTAATCGGGTGACCGGTCTCAGACCTGCTTCCTGATTGGCCAGGGGGGAGGATCAGTGTTAGAATAGCAGGAACATTACATCGATACCCTACCATCCTGACACTGATGTCCCCTCAGCTGGATTATTACACCAACACCGCACCATCCTGACACTGACGTCCTCCCAGCAGGAATATTACACTGACACCCCACCATCCTGACACTGAAATCCCCCCAGCAGGAATATTACACCCATACTCCCTTCAGGAGGAATATTACACCGATACTCCCCCCAGCAGGAATATTACACCGACACAGCACCATCCTGACACTGACTTCCCCTCAGCAGGAATATTACGCCGACACCCCACCATCCTGACACGGACATCCCCTCAGCAGGAATACTACACCAATACTCCCCCCAGCAGGAACATTACACCCATACTCCCCCCAGCAGGAACATTGCACTGGGGTTAAGGAAAGGGAGGTTACCGCTCCAGATGGATGCAATGGGCAATCAATGTCTTCTCAGAAACCACGGGTGCTGGCAATGCACGAAGCAAAAATAGAACAAATGTATGGACAGCCGCACTCCAAAAGACCGTTTAGGTTGCCTTTTATTGGTAAAAAAAGTGGATCACTACAAATTGCAGCAAACAATGGGGTACAGCTGACACGTTTCGCACTGGGGTTCAGTGCTTAGTCATAGCTTATAGACAGAGGGACAGTGGGATGGACAGGGGGACAGTTGGATGGATAGGGGGTGGACAGCGGGATGGACAGGGGAACAGTGGTGCTTAGTGGCGGACTGTATACCTGTCTCCTGCTGTCCCGTTCTGTAAGCTGTGGGTTGCTCCCTGTACTGAGGCTATCACTGCACTGACTGCATAGCTGCTCCTTCTGCTGGGAGCTATGAAGTCGGACGATCCTATCAGTTCAGGAGACACACAGACAGGGAGAAGAGGGGTCCTTTAGCTGCTGGTGGTCTTTCCTGAGAGATGCCTGCTGTTTTTGGCCACTTAAAGCGGAGTTCCACCCAAAGTGGAACTTCCGCTTTAAGCACTCCTCGCCCCCTTGTATGCCACATTAGGCATGTCATTTTTTTTGGGGGGAGTGGGTGCTTCGTTTTGAGTGGGACTTCCTGTTCCACTTCCTCCTTTCGCCTACGGGCTGCCTAGGCGACTCCTCCTCTCCACCCTCTCGGCCGGGTGCCCACAGTGGCTATGACGGCACCGGCGGAGAGGAGGGGGAGAGGAGCGACGCCCTGCGTGGCCGCATCGCTGGACCTTGGAACAGGTAAGTGTCTGTTTATTAAAAGTCAGCAGCTAAACTTTTTGTAGCTGCTGACTTTTAATAAACAAAAAAAGCTTGGGACTCCGCTTTAAAGCTATGATATGTAAACTCTGCAGATCAGTGAGGAGACAGAAGGCAGCAGTAGTAGAAAGAGAAGTTCGGGCAGTGTGTGGTCACTGGAGTCTGGACTGGGGACAGAGATGAGGGGGGGACACATTGCTGACAGGCACTGGGGACATCTCACGGGAAGCATGCTGTCAGAATAATGTGTCCGGGTGTCTGGCAGTCAGAAACCCAGGAACATGATGCAAAAAATGGACTGTCTGTGTCAAAACCAGACAGGGGGCAACCCTTTCCTGAACGTGTTGGTGATGGCTTTTTATACGCCTGTAAATGTCTAATATAGAGGTGCTTTTACAGGCTGAATAAAAGCCAAACACCTCTAAAAGCAGTGTTTAAGCTCAATGTGCATGCGGCCCTAAAGATAACTTAACAGGAGAAAATTGTTTTTCCTGGAGTTCCACTCCAATTGTTAAACAGTTAGGTCATTGTAGCAGTAACTGATCTACCTTGCCTCTAGATCAGGGGTCATCAACCCCCGAGCTGTGGCTCACTGCCGGGCCGTGGCCTGTTTTGCAGCCAGGCCGTGAAGGCTGCACTGTCTGATGTGAGGCGGCGGAGCGAGCAGAGAGATAACACCATCTCTCACCTCCCGCCCGCCCGCATCACTGCTGTTCCATGCTCACAGCGGGGCCACTATACTGAGGCGAGCGAGCAGAGAGATGAGATCATCTCTCACCACCCGCCTGCATCGCCGCTCTTCCACGCTTCCACGCTCACAGCGGGGCTGCTATAATGCTGGAGGTGAAGCGGGTGAGCAGAGAGATGAGATAATCTCTCACTGCCCGCCCGCATCATGTCTCCTCCGCTGACACAGAACACCGATACACTGCTGGAGGTGAGGCAGGGGAGCAGAGAGATGAGTGAGATCAACTCTAACCACCCCCCCCCCCATTACCGCTGTTCTCCCTCACTACCCACTACTCCAGGCTTGCCTCTAAACACTAATGCGCACACCTGTGCTGCCACCACTGCAGTGACAATCTTTATGTGGTGGCAGGTGACAATCCACATCTGGTGGCAGGCAACGTGGCAAATGACAAGCTACATCTGGTGGCCGAATCTGGTGGACAAAATGTATCTGGTGGCAGGCGACGTGGCAAGTGACAAACTGCATCTGAAGGCAGGCGACGTGGCAAGTGACGATCCGCATCTGGTGGCAGGCGACGCGGCAAGTCACAATCTGCATCTGGTGGCAATTGACAATCCGAATCTGGTGGCAGGCGATGTGGCAATGGACAAAATGCATCTGGTGGCAGGCGAGGTGGCAAGTGACAAACTGCATCTGAAGGCAGGCGACGTGGCAAGTGACAATCCGCATCTGGTGGCAGGCGACGTGGCAAGTGACAATCCGCATTTGGTGGCAGGCGATGTGGCAAGTGACAATCCGCATCTGGTGACAGGCGACGTGGCAAGTGACAATCCGCATCTGGTGGCAAGTGACACTCTGGCACATTCTGCATTATGGTGAGTTAAACTATTTAATTGTATATTACAATACGAATCTGGTGGCAGACGACGTGGCAAGGGACAAAATGTCCCTGGTGACAGGCGACGTGGCAAGTGACAAACTGCATCTGAAGGCAGGCGACGTGGCAAGTCACAATCTGCATCTGGTGGCAATTGACAATCCGAATCTGGTGGCAGGCGATGTGGCAATGGACAAAATGCATCTGGTGGCAGGCGACGTGGCAAGTGACAAACTGCATCTGAAGGCAGGCGACGTGGCAAGTGACAATCCGCATCTGGTGGCAGGCGACATGGCAAGTGACAATCCACATCTGGTGGCAGGCGACATGGCAAGTGACAATCCGCATCTGGTGACAGGCGACATGGCAAGTGACAATCCGCATCTGATGGCAAGTGACACTCTGGCACATTCTGCATTATGGTGAGTTAAACTATTTAATTGTATATTACAATGTAATAAAATAAATAATGTGCTTCAATCATCCTGACATCATATCAATCATGATGCTGGGATGATTGAAGCGCTAACACCAACAATTGCCCCGATAGATTGCTCGCGAAAAGCCGCATACACCCCCCGGGCCTAGGCACAATTTTCTTTAACAACGCCGGTACCAAAAAGGTTGGGGACCACTGCTCTAGAGGATAATCCACATATCTCTACATAAATAAAATAGCAAAAATAAAAGTAAGAAGCAGCTTGTAAAATCGTAAGTCACATCAAAAGTGACTTCAAAGTAAACACTGCTATAACAACTAAAAAATATTTGCTCCTTGAAAATGTACTGTAATTTTTCTTTTACAAAATATTTTTTGCCATGGAATGTTTTTATACTTTTTCATAATTCCGTAAATTTAGAAACCATATTCTAACAGTCTGACTAATGTTAGATGTTGGATACCTTTAATAATTGCCTTTAGCTAACTAAAGTTAGCAGCTGGCAGTAAGAGCACAAAGACTCCTTCTTCACACAGACTGTTTAAATGTGTTTTGAAATTGCAGGTTATAGTTATATTCAACTCTATGTTTTAGCTTGTTCATTTTTGTTCTGTGCTTTTCATTTCATGATATTTTGTTGGTTTACAGGGATTATGTATGTGTGATTTTGTAAATGTAGGTTTATTTGTGTGTATGTGGTTGGGGATAACATTGGGAAGGATAAACTTTGTGGAAATATTTATTTCCAGTATCTACAGTATATAGCACCAACATATTACACAGCAGTTTACAGAGTAAAGCAGCCCATAGACGAGTCAGTTTTTTTTTCGTTCAACCAGCGGGTTGAAAAAAATAAAAATAAAACAGACTCAGTTCCCTCATTCACACACTCAGTGTGGATAATGTAATACTCCAAGCTGAGATATTGTATTCTGAAAGTGGGGAGACTTCCCTGCCATCAGAATACACCAAACAGTCTTGCAGTTTATAGCCTGCGGCGCTGATCAAGTGGGAAAAATCCAACAGGGCAGTTGTACAGAAGTCAATCAGTAGATCAACTTCCATACAACCACAGTGCCTATAAATCAGGGATAGGCAACTTAAAGAGGTGGAGATCTACCTGAACAACATGGGAGAAGTCAAAGATCACGGGCACAGTTTCTACTCCTCACACCTGATTTAAACCTCTAATTGCCGTACTACCGTGTCACAATCACGTGCAGAGCAATCATGGGCTTAAATCAGGTGATGCTAAGGCAGCAGCCAAAGGTGTACACATGTTGCAGAGGGAATTAAACCACCTGTTGCTTTGATGGGTGCTACCGCCTGCCAATCGTGACCCATTCAAGTAAATGGGGCCACTCTGCTAGTGCCCCGCAACTGCATGCTTCTGCGAGGTCCAAGGGGTTAAAGCAGATGGTGAGAAAGCAACACAATGCTGCCTTCTTTAACTCCTTATTTGCTGTACTTCACAAAGTTGCAGGGCATTTGCAGAACAGCCTCATTCACTTGAATAGGTCATGCTTGGCAGGTGCTTTACCCACCAACCATGACAGGACGTATAACTCCTGCTGCGGCTGCGACATATGTACACCCCTGGCCACTGCAGCTAAAGGGAGTGCGATTGGGGCGGGGGTGGTAAAAACACCACCCCCCCAAACTTAAAATTGAAATGAACCCTTATTCTTCTGAGCACACCTTTTTACTGTTCTGGTGACAACTTTTTATTTTATATGTAGCGGCCTCACTCTCTCTCTCTCTTGTATCGGTTGTTTGTGGCTGTTGTCTAGGGGTACTCTGGAGGAGAGAGTGCAGGACACTACGCCAAGCTCTCACCCTCCGTGTATGTGAGGTTTGAGCAAAGTCTTTTTTTTAATTACCTTCGGGTCTGCATCCGGGTCTGCATATGGAGCCTCCGCTTCTTCCGTGGAGGTGTATCTGGCAGTAATAGAGCCCCACACCATTAAAAGTTCAACACTCCTTTATTTCTTCAATGCCAGAATGAACATAATTAGTTGAACTTCCATAACAGACAGACAGGGGTGTGGATACGAGTAGGCCCAGGCACAATGAACTCTCCTATCCCTTTCTCGTGCGGATAGGCCTGGCGCACGGTCTCTGCCACCGACCGTGAAGTTGGTAGCTGCCACCTACCGAGTGAACTGTTTGGAGCCCCTGTCACGGGCCTAAGTAACGGTCTCTGTCACGACCTTAGAGTAACGGTCTCTGCCACCGACCTCAGAACATGGACCACCTTCCGTGTGAATATGGCCCCTGTTTGGCGAGGACATCCATCCCGACGGTCTCCGGAGGCCCTGTCCCGGCACTGGCAATCTGCTGCACCAGATCTACGGGAAGGTCACCTGCGCGGTCCCTTACGCCTGGATTCAGACACCGATCCTGTGGGTGCCTTAGGATGGTTCCTCCCAGGCGGATCCCAGTGGAAGAAGCTGGGCCCCAGGCCTGAACGATGCACCTCACCCCAGACTGAGGGTGTCTGAGGTGACTCCCGAACTCCACGTGTCCAGGCCTAGGCCGCCTGGACACCGACCACTGGACAGCAGCCCTCAGGCTAAAGGTGCCTGGGACTCGGACCTCGTGGCGAAGAAGTCCGCCCCCTTTATAGCCTCTCCCAGCTAGCACAGCGGGTTCCCCGCCGTACAACCACTGCGAGAGACCAAAAAGGGTGCGGCACTCCAGCGATGGTTCAACCCCGGCCCAAAGTGACAGCGCTGTAACGGGAGCGCCCTGGGAACCCAGAATCTCTTGGACAGTATGGGATACCCTTGCTTCAGCTTCCCCAATGCCTCTTATGTGTCAACCACCCTGTGTCTCCCTTAGGGGCACAGGGTGAATGAAAACCCCCACTATAATCTGTGATTGTGTGGCAGGGGGTCACTTTGGACACAGGGTGAATGGAAAAACCCCACTATGACCTATGATAGCCACATTCAATGCTGTTTATACATTGTATCTAGATTGGGTGTGTACTGTGGTTGGGGGTTGTGTAATCCTTGCTGTGATGAGGTGTGATTGCATTCTATTGTCTATTATGAATTAAGTCTGCTACTGTGACGATGTGGATTGGAGCTGGTCGACCGTCTGGCTGCATATTATGGGATGTTGAAGTGCCTTCTGTGAGGAGGGGGGGGAATCACCCCTCCTGCTAAGACTGTTTACTGAAGGAGAAGTTTGAACACACCTGACCTGTATCACCATTGTCATTGGACAGTTTAACCCGCCCTGTTCCCCCAAGGATGGGAGGGAAGGGTTTTGAAGAGAAATGTGTTACCATGTGTTTTGAAAATAAAGTCATTCCCTGTTTTGGAACTTGAAATACAGAGCGTTGTCTCGTATCTCTGGAAGGATTAATCCTATGGGAAGTGGTCGCCTGGCTGTGGAGGGTCGATAGTGGAAGTTGTGTCCAGGAGAGGGAAGGGATCTAAACGGCGTTACCCCCTTTTGTATTTGGGGTGCCGTTACATTGGTTGGCATCAGTGGGATCTTCCCTCCAGTTACTGGGACACTCCAAACCACCGCAGTGAATGACCAGCTATGCAGCCTGCAGGAGAGCCACGCTAAAAGACTTACTTGAGAGCCGTGGAGGCACCGGTGGGACAAAGAACAAGGCCACCTTGATCAGGGAACTAGCGGAGATGGATCAGAGGGATGGTGATGCAGGACCCCGGTCAGTTGAAGACTTGTTTCAACAACGAGTTCGACAGCGGTTGGCATTATATGGTGCTAGCCCATAAGAGACCGCCATACGGGAAGCCATTAGAGACATCCAGCGGTAGGATGAGCGGCAACATGAGCAGAGAATGGCGGAAATACGGCAATCGGAGACAAAACCTAAAAAAGCAGCACCAACTGAAAGGAGAGGAGAGATACAGATACCAGCCGCCATGGAAGAGGAATTCAGAAGGAGGTTGCGAGAGATGCAGATACAGCATAGAGGACCAGTATCAGAGGAGGTCCTGCTGGGATGGTCTGATTCGATCCGCTGCGAACTCTGGAAGAAAGCGCTAGCTTTCGAGCAGCAACACCAGGGAAAGGTTCTCCCCTCCATCCATGTAAGGTACTGGTCGCAGTATGATGTACGAATGCTGTTATTGGGAGAACAACCGAAGCAGGAGTGGACAGCTGAGTTAAGCAGGCTGATCCGGGCAGAGATGCGGTTGGACGAGAGCTACAGAGCCCTCCGGTGGTATGTAGCCCAAGAGTGCCCATGGTCAGTGGATGACAGCCCCACAGAAGGCTTTGACTATGATGGCCTGGGATTGTTGTATTGGAGGCTGTCCGGTGACCCTGACTTTGGGAGTGATCAGGAGTGGCGTTTGGAGGAAATAATGGAGCACAGAGAGCGAAAACTGAATGTCTCGGAAGGGCACTGGGCAGAGGAAGATTTGGAGTTTCTGGCCGTTCAGGAATGGGAGCTGGAGATCGCCTACAGACAGCTGCTAGAATCTGCTCAGCAGCAGGGTGGTGCTACCTTTGCCTGGGACTATCAGGAAATACCAGTTGGCAACTATGAAATCCTGGCTGAAGAATCGACAGTGGAAAATCTGAAGATTGCCATCCCTAAAGCCGAAGTGGTTCCAGGGAGCTAGGGCAGTTGGCTCATCTCCCCAGCCACAGATTACAGAAGGTATGGACTTAATGGGCTGTTCAGAGGGTGTTATGGATTATGCATCACCTGCTCAAGTACTGGCAGCAGGACAAAGTACTGCAGACCCCTGCTCTACACCCGTGGCAGTTTTGGAGGCCAGAGTTGAGAAGGTGATGGTTCCTCTTTCCGAGTGGATTTCAGAGATGCAGGGAGGAGAAGCAGCCATTTTCCCTCCCCAACAGTTAGCCAGAGCAGATGGTGTGGAGTCCCCAGCAGAAGTGCTGGCAACAGGGCAGAGTGCTAGCAACCTCTGCTCAGCACCGGAAACAACTGTGGAGTTTCAGGGAGCCGGGGCAGTTGGCCCCTCTCTCCAGCAACAAGCTTAGGTAGTAAAGCTTTTAACCCCAACTGAATCACTGGCAGTAGGGCAGAATGCTACTGGCCTCTGCACACAATGGCAGCTTGAGCTGATATCGGTGGATGGGACTGCGGTCTCCACTCACAGCAACCCAGCAGAAGAGCTGGCAACAGAGCAGAGTGCCGCGGGCCTCTGCTCTCAACTAACAGAAGAGGGAGTTCCTGTGGTACTGGATGGGACTTCGGTCTTCACTGACCCAACCCCAGAAAATGATGTGACACTGAGACCGGAGGATGTCAGCTTTGCTTTGCAAACACTGGGGGATTTTCACCTACTACAAGTGGATGGGACTTCAGTCTCCACTTGTATACTCCAGGGAGGCTTGGCAGTCGGCCCAGATCCCCAACAGCATGACGGACTGAGCCCAGTCACCCTGTCTTCTCCCCAGCGGCGGGTATGTTCTCTGAGAGAGGCAGAGGTTGGCTGGGTAAGTAATGCTCTGCTTGGAGCAATTGATTAGGGGTACTGTGGGGATACCGGCATTAGAAGAATGGAACTATGGACTAACTTCGGAGTCAACCCGTCTGGGGTCCCCTCCTGTGTTCGTCCCCTGCCGAAAGGGGAGAGATGTAACGGGAGCGCCCGGGGAACCCAGAATCTCTTGGACAGTATGGGATACCCTTGCTTCAGCTTCCCCAATGCCTCTTATGTGTCAACCACCCTGTGTCTCCCTTAGGGGCACAGGGTGAATGAAAACCCCCACTATAATCTGTGATTGTGTGACAGGGGGTCACTTTGGACACAGGGTGAATGGAAAAACCCCACTATGACCTATGATAGCCACATTCAATGCTGTTTATACATTGTATCTAGATTGGGTGTGTACTGTAGTTGGGGGTTGTGTAATCCTTGCTGTGATGAGGTGTGATTGCATTCTATTGTCTATTATGAATTAAGTTTGCTACTGTGACGATGTGGATTGGAGCTGGTCGACCGTCTGGCTGCATATTATGGGATGTTGAAGTGCCTTCTGTGAGGAGGGGGGGAATCACCCCTCCTACTAAGACTGTTTACTGAAGGAGAAGTTTGAACACACCTGACCTGTATCACCATTGTCATTGGACAGTTTAACCCGCCCTGTTCCCCCAAGGATGGGAGGGAAGGGTTTTGAAGAGAAATGTGTTACCATGTGTTTTGAAAATAAAGTCATTCCCTGTTTTGGAACTTGAAATACAGATCGTTGTCTCGTATCTCTGGAAGGATTAATCCTATGGGAAGTGGTCGCCTGGCTGTGGAGGGTCGATAGTGGTTGTGTGTTCAGAGAGGGAATATTCTAAACGGCGTTACCCCCTTTCGTATTTGGGGTGCCGTTACAAGCGCCACCTGCTGGGCTGCAGGGAACTGGACATCACTGATGTCTCCACCCGAATCAACATACTGAAAAGTACCTACCCGCTACACTCTCCCCCCGGTTGTTTGACACTGGTCCCCAGTGTCTGGAGCAAACTATGCCCAAAAAAAACCTCACATAGCCCAATCCAGAAACCAACTATAAGTCTCAAAAATGTAAAAAAATATATATATTTTTTTAAAACTAACTAAACCGTTGTGCCTGAGCCTAACATGAAAGGGGAGGGAAGGGAAACAAACAACACCTAACAACAAAACATATTCACAAATCACATTAACATTTTCCCCACCCATCCTAACTAAGACCCGCCCCATTCTCAGCGGTCTTGATGGGACGTTCTCCTGCAGAGGGGAAAATAAACATTAACACACACAACCCTGACACATATGTTCGTGTAAGAACGAAAAAACTTCTCCGTAAAGAAATCCTTTCCTTCTATAAGTGTGTGTGTGAAAAGTGAATATCGACTGGTGACAGTGTCGCGGTAACTGCACCTGTTGAAGACTTTCCTCCATCTTCTTCTGCAGCTCTAACTACCCCAAAGTCCATGATCACTCTGTGAAGAGGAAAAACTGAAGAACAAACAACGGCAACAGTCCTCCAATTCCTCCAAAGAGCAAAAACACCCATTAAACTCGGGTACAGTCACTAGGTTTCCGGGTAACAGAACAACAACCCTGGAAAGTTCAGCAGCAGTAGACTAAGCAAGAACGGAGTCTTTTTCCTCCTATAGATAGAACCTTGGGTGCGGCAGGACAAGAGGCTTCAAATGCTGGTCCATTGTCTCTAAATGGTATTCGACATCCTCCCCCCGGTTGATTCCGTCGAATCAGCACCTTATCCGTGTGGATGTGCCGACCCAACATCCATTCTGCCTTACAGTCCTTGAAGCGTTGAGATGCTTTGGGGGAACACGCGAGGTACCTGCGGGCGTGTGGGACCTGAATGTGCGTCCACACAAAGTCATTGTACCAGCGCTCCCTGCAAACCTCCACCTCATACAAAAGTTCCTTCGATAAATATTCCCACCCGTACTCGTTGGCAACCTTTTGGCAGAAAAGGCATTGTAGTCTCGCTAACGGACGCATGGTATGGCGATCTCCTTCTCCCGGCAGGACAATAGCATCCGGGTGCCGAGGTACCTTGATCACCTCCATCCTGGGCATAGGTGCCCGTAATGACAGTCTCTTTCCCCCGGTACTAGATGCAGGTGGCACCGGGGGTGGAAAGGCAGACTGGGGACAGGATCCCTCCTCAGGCTCTGGTGCCTCCACCCGGGTGTACTATCCCCCGTTGACATTGGTGGATCCCTGACTCGGCGGGACGAGGAGAGAGGCATCTTGTCCCAACCCTTTTGAACAAAAAGTTTGTCTATGACGACGTCGTCTCCCAAATCGGAGAGCGACTCTAGGTCGGAGGTGTCACACTCCTCCGCGGGCAGGTAGCCTGTAGTAGAGACTGAATCGCTACCTCCCATGAACACACAGGGCCGTGACTCCCCGACACCTCCGCCCGAACACCAAGTCCCTTTGCCCGGCTTACCTCGGCCCATACTTGAGGAGGGATGTCCGGGACTCTTCCTACCAGATCCATCCGGGCCGGGCGTAGGCGGGCAGGATGATCCACTGGACGGGGCTACCATGCCGGTCTTCCTCTTTGGCGGTGGATGCTGGGAAGCAGTGGTGACCGAGTCAGCATCCTCGGATTTCTCCCGTGTCTCTCTAATCACGACCTCCCCCGCGGTCGCTGCAGTGCACACAGGGACGGCTGTGAAAGCAGTGATTCCTCCTTCCTGAGTGGTGGTGCCTGTAGTGCGGTTGAGGTGGATGGTTTTTGGCTTCTCTACAGGTGGCTCCACCTCAAATAAGAACTCCCTGCAGGCCTCGCAGCACCCGAACGGCTTCAGCTGACACACCAGTCCCGAACAGCCGGGACAAATCAAACCCAGGGCCTCAACGTCCATGCATACAGGGCGAATTGTCCCCGGGGCTTTAGCCGGACCCCCGTATCCGTTATCAGAGCAGCAGTAGTAGTCAAACTCGTGGTAGAAGAATGGAATGGAATCCACGATGTATTTCCGAACATGGCGACTCTCTGCTGATCCATTGCGCACTGCAAGGTTGGCGCCAAAGTCCCCACGTGTAGTCCTTCACACGACAGGACTTCTCCCCTTCTTCGCCCCAGTTCGCGGGCTTTCCTCTCTCGGCCCAGGTCACGCCCACGAACTGAGCAGGGAGGGTGTGCCTCTTGGCCAACATGACCGACCTACTCTGAACACTTCCAGGCAGACACATTCAAATTCCACAACTTCAGCTCCATAGTAACACGAACACTTCCCGGACATGATGCCCCCACGTGTAGCGGCCTCACTTTCTCTCTCTCTCTTGTATCGGTTGTTTGTGGCTGTTGTCTAGGGGTACTCTGGAGGAGAGAGTGCAGGACTCTACGCCAAGCTCTCACCCTCCGTGTATGTGAGGTTTGAGCAAAGTCTTTTTTTTAATTACCTTCGGGTCTGCATCCTGCATATGGAGCCTCCGCTTCTTCCGTGGAGGTGTATCTGCCAGTAATAGAGCCCCACACCATTAAAAGTTCAACACTCCTTTATTTCTTCAATGCCAGAATGAACATAATCAGTTGAACTTCCATAACAGACAGACAGGGGTGTGGATACGAGTAGGCCCAGGCACAATGAACTCTCCTATCCCTTTCTCGTGCAGATAGGCCTGGCGCACGGTCTCTGCCACCGACCGTGAAGTTAGTAGCTGCCACCTACCGGGTGAACTGTTTGGAGCCCCTGTCACGGGCCTAAGTAACGGTCTCTGCCACCGACCTCAGAATATGGACCACCTTCCGTGTGAATATGGCCCCTGTTTGGCGAGGACATCCATCCCGACGGTCTCCGGAGGCCCTGTCCCGGCACTGGCAATCTGCTGCACCAGATCTACGGGAAGGTCACCTGCGCGGTCCCTTACGCCTGGATTCAGACACCCGATCCTGTGGGTGCCTTAGGATGGTTCCTCCTGGGCGGATCCCAGTGGAAGAAGCTGGGCCCCAAGCCTGAACGATGCACCTCACCCGAGACTGAGGGTGTCTGGGGTGACTCCCGAACTCCACGTGTCCAGGCCTAGGCCGCCTGGACACCGACTGCTGGACAGCAGCCCTCAGGCTAAAGGTTCTCAGGGACTCGGACCTCGTGGCAAAGATGTCCGCCCCCTTTATAGCCTCTCCCAGCTAGCACAGCAGGTTCCCGCCCCGCCGTACAACCACTGCGAGAGACCAAAAACGGTACAGCACTCCAGCGATGGTTCAACCCCCGGCCCAAAGTGACAGCGCCACCTGCTGGGCCGCAGGGAAGTGGACATCACTGATGTCTCCACCCGAATCAACATACTGAAAAGTACCTACCCGCTACATATATTTACACTCACTTTCATTCCTGGTGACATTTGTAATCAGGATGATTAGAGAGAGTGAATCCCCCACACAGACAGCATTAAATCCCTGATAAGGGTGTAACGAGCCCCTTGCTTGCTCGGTTCCACTCTCCCGACACTCCTCTGCTACTATTGGATCATATTGCAGATCGCAACGTCTGATGGTTTGGCCATCCGATGCTCCAGGATCCAAACTACAGCTATGTGACATTCTAATCCATTTGTGATAGTTCAGAACAAACACCAGGCAGGCTGTATGTAAGTTCAAACAGGAATCTCCTCTTTTATTGGATGCACACACACACTCTTATACAGCAGTTTGAACACCCTGCCATCATGAAACAGGGTCAGCAGGGATTGGTCCGATAGCTTGAATAGGAGAACTGAGATGTGTATTGACACAGAAGCCCCAGGGGGTAATTAAAGTACATAAACAAACAGTCAAACACAGAACAATGCTTTTCTTCTAGACCATGGAGCCGTCTGGAGGAGGGGGGGGGGGGGGGTTAGCATTAAGACAGGGCAGAAGACCCCCCCCCCACTGTGTAATAGATTCAAAGGAGAAATACTTCAGTATTCCAAGGTCCATGACAATACTCCCTCCTGGGAAACAGTGGGACCCCAAACGGGTCAACTCGAGGATGTTGGAAAAGTAGTCTTAAGGTTCCAGGTCTGTCTGCTGGGATAACCCATCCGCATTCCTGTCTTGAGGCCCTGGCCCATAATCGGAAGGCAAGAGGCTGGCATTCAGTCCTCTCCAAAAGCCTCTGTCCTGGCTAGGTCTATCACAAAGGGTTCTAACCCCTCACCACTCTATTCAAATGAAAAAAAAAAAATGTTGTGGTCTTAGTTATAATGTAAGATCTAATGTGCAAATAAGGACCTAAAAATGTAGCATGATACAACTGATTTAAATTATATTTTCAGTTTCCCCATGGACCTAACCTATGTTGGAAATGTAAAACATTGCTTGCTCTGATCTGTATTTTTACAAAAATTTTAAAATATACTGGTATGTTGACTGGCTTCCTCTCAAAAGTGGCTCTAGTGTGTGTACTGGTGATGTAGAGATTTTAGATGGTGAGCTCCTGGGGACAGGGACTGATATAAATGTTTATACTTAAGCTGGCAATACATGGATCAAAATTCGGCTGGTTCAGCAGGAACTGGACGAATTTTGATCCATTTATAGCGGGTTGCACACTGGACGTTTTTACAGCTGCTGTTTTAGGCTTTCTGGTGTTTTTAAGTCATTTATTGCTGATTTTCCTCCTTACACTGTTCTTTTTGAATCACACCTTATATGTTAATAAGATAAATAGTTATTCAGTATGTTTATGTCAGTATGAACCCTTAATTGTTGCAAAGACTAATACCCTGGTATATAGCCAACGACTGTCTATCGATATAACGGCTATTGTTGACATTGTATACTTTAAAAATCAGAATAAATAAATTGTTCACAGACGCTCTCCATCCAATCTGACAGAGCTTGAGCGATTTTGCAAAAAAGAATGGGCAAAAATGTCACTCTCTAGATGTGCAAAGCTGGTAGAGATATCCCCAAAAAAGATTTGCAGCTGTAATTGCAGCAAAAGGTGGTTCTACAAAGTATTGACTCAGGGGGGCTGAATACAAATGCCCACCACACTTTTCACATATTTATTTGTAAAAAATGTTAAAAACCATTTATAATTTTCCTTCCACTTTACAATTATGTGCCAATTTGTGTTGGTTTATCACATAAAATCTATGACAAAATGTGGAAACTTTCAAGGGGTATAAATTATTTTTCAAGGCACTGTAGGCTGTTATCAGCGTTTTTTGGCAGGGCGTTTTCTGGCTGGAAAAACCCCCAGAACTAGTGGGTTTTAAGAGAAGTTTTTCAGCTGTAAACTCTGATAAAAGCTTAAAGTGATTGTAAAGTCTTGTTTTTTTTGGGGTTAAAAATAACAAACATGTTGCAGTGGATTTGCACAGGGCAGCCTGGATCCCCCTCTTTTCATGCCCCTCTTCTGTGCTTCTGGCCCCTCCCTCCTGTTGAATGCCTCCACAGCAAGCAGCTTGCTATGGGGGCACCCGTGCCGAGTCACAGCTCCCGGTGTCCATTCAGACACGGAGCTACTGTTTGGCCTCGTCCCTCTCTCTCCTGGTTGGCTAACTGACTTTGATTGACAGCCACGATAAAAAAAATCTTCTGCCTTTACTTAAAAACTCTGAAAAACGCTACTGCAAAAATGCTGCAAAACTCATTCTACAGCTTCAGCTTTCTGCAGCTAAAGCTACTGGCTTTTTTATAACGTGCAGTGTGCATGAGGGGAAATCTTCCAATGAAGCCACTTGTTCATGTGACAATTGTCTTAGAGGAAATATTCCTCACATTGGAAAGATATCCTATCTTCCTGTTGTGTGTATAGGACAGGAAGTAAAGGGAAATTAACCTATTGAAATACAGATAGGCAAAAAAAAAAAAGAAGCTGACAGCAGTGTGACAGAAGCCACTGGCCTCCTACCCACAGACTATGGCCCAAAAGAGACTGGAGACTTGGGGACAAGCTGGCATTGAGATAATGTAATGTAATGCTACATCCCTTCTCCCCCATCCCCCCCTCTTGTTGCTGTGTTTAATTGTGTTGGTTAATGGCACATAGACAATGGTCTGGACTGGAGACATCTCTCCACAGGGGATTTGTATTGAGGGGCTGCCTGCTTATCATAATCCCTTTAGGTTTCAATGTACAAGTGTTGAGTTCCCATTGGTTCTTCCATGTCCCCTACCCCCCCCCCTCTATGACAAGGCTAAGGGGAGTGTCCCTAACTGTGTGTAAATGTGTATGTTTTGTATTTAATAAACAGTTGATGCTCTGCATGTTTAACCCTCAACACCTGTGTGGCTTGTCTCGTGATTGAGGGGTTAAGGGCTGGTTATGTCGAATCTGCAGGCTGCGGGTGCGTTTGGAGGACAGGAGACACAGGTCTGGCGGGTGTGCCCACCTGGGGTATCCGAGATCCATCACAGTGGTGGCAGCAGTGGGATGTCTCCTGCAGTCCGGGACATCCAAACCACCACCAGGATTCAAGATCCAGGCAGCTGCCAAGGAGTGATACGTGGACCGGCGAGCATGAGAGCGGAGTTCAGGAGGAGGCTGCAAGGCATGCGGAAGCAACATCGGGGATCAGCGACGGAGCACACCATGCTCGACTGGGGGGATGTGATCCGCCGGCAACTCTGGCAAGAGACGCTAAGCCACGAGCGGCACCATCAGGGGAAGATCCTTCCCTCCTCCACAGAGATGTACTGGATGCAATACCGTGCACGAGAGGTGTTCCTGAGGGAACGACCGCAAGATGAGTGGAAGACCGAGCTCGAAAGATTAGTCCGGGAGGAGATGAGGCTGGACGCCAGCTACCGAGCCCTCCGGTGGTTCGCAGCTCAACTGTGGCCAGGTATAGCAAATGGCAGCCCGACAGAAGGCGTTGGCTACAGCGGCGTAGGGCTGCTCCATCAAAAAATGTACGGAGACCCAGACTTTGGGAGCGACAAGGAGTGGAGGCTGGAAGACATCTTGGACTTCCGAGACGAGGTGCTGGACCTCCCTGAAGAGGCATGTGACCTGGAGGAATTGGAGTTCCTGGTTGAGCAGGAATGGGAGCTCGAGATTGCCTACAAGTGGTTGTTTGATGGTGATCAGCAGCCTGGCATGGCTCCCGTTGCCTGGGACTGTCCGAGAGAAATAGCGTACAGTCGCGAAGATGCGGAGAAAATGGAGCCAGGGGTGCTCCTACGTTTTCCCATCCTACCCGCAATGGATGAAGCGGCGCTGATACAGAGGGCACTGCGAGTGCTAGAATGCCAGGATTGCACCGGAGGTTCCCCAGGCAGCGAGACAAGCTAATAGCATAAAGGTCTCGGAAGAGGGATGTTGAGACGGGCACTGGAAGGCTGGTAAATGGTGTTCAGCAGCAAGTCCGGAGTATCGCATCTGGTGCCCCAGCAGAAGCACTGGCTATGGGGCAGAGCTCTGTTGGTCTCTGCCCAGCATCAGAAAAAGAGTTTGATCCGGAGAGTCTGAGAGATAATCTTCGTGAGCTGTTTCTCCAACAGCAGATATCCCCACCGGGAGTGGAGAACGCAATTTTCCCTCCCCAGCAATTGGACACTATCCCAATGTTCATGCCCCCAGCAGAAGTGCTGGCTACGGGGCAGAGTGCCGCTGGCCTCTGCCCACCCTCAGAGTTAGATCCAGGGGGTCCAAGGGATGACCTCAGTGAGCTGTTTCCCCAGCACTTGGACACTACCCCAGTGTTTATCCCCCCAGCAGAAGCGCTGGCTGCATGGCAGAGTGCCGCTGGCCCCTGCCCAGCCCTCAGTATGTTTTTGGAGGGTTTGGGAGACAGCCCCTGTCAGAAGTCACCCCAGCGGCTGGTCACAGAACCGGGAGGGGAGAAAACCCTTCCCCCTCTCCAGCGGCTGAACTCTACCTTTATATATGTCCCCCCAGCAGAAGCGCTGGCTACGGGGCAGAGCGCTGTTGGTCTCTGCCCAGCATCAGAAAAAGAGATGGAGATTCCAGGAGATAGTCCCTGCAAGACACCTCCTCAGCGGCTGGTAACTACACCAGGAGAAAAGCAAGTACCTTTTCCTCCCCAATGGCATAGCACTACCAGCCTATGCTCTCTACCAGCTGAAGCGCTGGCATCGGGGGAGAGGATTATTCAGCTCCCACCAATACCTGAAACCCAGCCTCGGATCACGGGAGTGCGGACAGCTGTTCCCACTCTGCAGCGGCTGTTTTTATTCACGGGAGACCGTACATGCGATTTTGCTCCCCAGCGCCAGAGTCATACTTTTCCTTTTCCTGTTTGCCTGGGGTGGAAGCTTGTGACTAACGCAGGTCCAGACCAGTTGAGGGTCAGGGACCTGGTTAGTCTGTTTTTAAAAGGGGAGAAATGTGACAGAAGCCACTGTCTCTGTGTGTTTTGGAAGGGACTGTGGGCTGGCCTCCTACCCACAGACTATGGCCCAAAAGAGACTGGAGACTAGGGGACAAGCTGGCATCTCTTCTCCCACATCCCCCCCGCCCCGCTTGTTGCTGTGTTTAATTGTGTTGGTTCATGGCACGTAGACAATGGTCTGGACTGGAGACATCTCTCCGCAGTGGATGTGTATTGAGGGGCTGCCTGCTTATTATAATCCCTTTAGGTTTCAATGTACAAGTGTTGAGTTCCCATTGGTTCTTCCATGTCCCCTATGACAAGGCTAAGGGGAGTGTCCCTAACTGTGTGTAAAAGTGTATGTTTTGTATTTAATAAACAGTTGATGCTCTGCATGTTTAACCCTCAGCACCTGTGTGGCTTGTCTCGTGATTAAGGGGTTAAGGGCTGGTTATGGTGAATCTGCAGGCTGCGGGTGCGTACAAAAAATAAGATCTTTGTATTTACTATAAAATCTTTTTTTTTCAAGTCTATTGAGGGACTCAGAAATTGTAGATTGCCATATACATTTGGTTATACTGCTGCCTTCAGGAGGTTGGGACATTGGCAAACAAAAAGCATTAAACCTGCCCCCAATAATCAAGCTTCAGTTTTGTGAGAAAACCATACATAAGGCTAATAACACAGGGATGGACCTCTTTCCCTCAATGAACTGAAGAAAAAGATTACATGGTAAGTAGAACATCTTAGTTTCTTTATCATCCTTTAAAGGATACAGGAATTGTAGATAGTCAATGCGGAAATTATCCTTCACAGCGTATAAACAGTAATGAAGTCTGAATAGTAGACTAGATGGAAAAGGACCAACCAAAAGGGAGTTTCACTAAGAAAAAGGCACCAAAGTAGAATCTGGTACTACAAACCAGGACAGAAAGATCCTCTAAAGTTAACAACTGTACCTAAGAACTCAAGGCCTCAACCAATGTAATGAGGTATCAAGAAAACAACAAAATAACTGTCAAGTATCGGTGGAACAATACACCTACTACTGAATACTAATCCACATAGCAACATAGCCAACAGTGGAAATATATTTTTCTTTTACAAAGAGTTTTATTAATATCCATAGCAACTATACAATTCAACAGTGTAATGGATACATTATGAATAAGTATAACAGAGAAACAAAAAAAAAGCATTTTAGAAAGGAGATAAGTATGCTAGTAATAATAAAATAATAAAAGACAACACAGTAAAAAGCAAATGAAAGTTAGGTACATAAAGGCATTTAAATAGGTTTAGGTCCCAGAAATGTCACTAGGGCATTGTCCATTATTCAACAGATACTTATAGATTCCAACTGAACGGGGGCCTAACTATAAACAGTACTAGGCAACTATCCATGTACCCAACTCTTCAAGGTCTATGCCCGGTGGCCTGATGAGTTTGAAGATGAGAATAAGAAATGGGAATACTGGAAGAGGGAAAAAAAAGCAGGGTCAAAGAAGAGCAGAGATGGGAAGGGTTAAAGAAGGGGGGGTTCCCGCGGCAGGGAGGCAGAGTACTTCAGATCCGTAGTAGAGTGGCGTCAAATCTCGAGGGTTTAGAGTAATCAACCCAAGGCTGCCAGACCCTAAGGAACTTATCATGGGTGTCTGAGAGAATATCCGTCTGCTTTTCGTTAACCATTATATCGTCCATGCGATTTTTAACTGCCTCAAAACTGAGTATTGGAGTCTTCCATGCCCTTGCTATGATTAGTTTAGTTGCAGTAAAGAGGTGCATAGCCAACTGGCGTTCTGGATGGAGCAATTCCGCTATCGGATTACAGAGAAGAGCCTCGTATGGGTCTCTTTTGAGGTCAGTATGGAGCATGTTCCGAAGGAGGGAGTAGACTCTGATCCACAGTCTGCACACCTTCGGGCAAGTCCACCAAACGTGCGCCATGGTACCCTCCTGGGAGCACCCTCAGAAAGGAAATAGAAGATTTTTCAAATAATGAAAATATCTCTTGAACAATGAAAGAAAATGGCTTAAGCCCTGTGTTCCTAACCATTGAAATTAGGCAAAAGAAGCTTTGAAAACAGGCTATAGTCAGGAGAAAGATCAACTAGTGAGCTGCCAAGCTCAGTAGGATATACCTAACCTTACCAGATATTTTTTCATTTGTATTCCTTGGTAATTTTTCCTGTATTTAAATGAAAAATAGATACTTATTATTCCATGGAGTCCAGCGCCCTCCTCTTCCAACCCAAAGTTCTTTCTCAAGGCACTGCTCCATTGTCTCCATCTTGGATTAATATCTTGGCATGCACAGATATGCTTTAGGTCTATAGGAACTAGCAGAAACCCTTGGTATATCTATTCATGTGAAAAATTGTGCTAAACCCCCCTGCACATGTGCAGATAGGCCACTGGTCTCTGCCAGTCTATGGGACCTAACAGACTCGGACTGAGCACTGAGTGAACTAGTGCAATTTCAAGCATGTGCAGACACAAAGAGAATATCCCATAAGGTCCTTTATGGAGAGAGACAGGGCTGAGAGGAACTTTGCACTTTAACCACTTCAATACCCAGCCATAGTCATATGACGTCCACAGATGGGATCTCCCATCCTGGGTGGGCATCATATGAAGTCCTGGGTTTGTAGGGGGATATCTGAATGATGCCTGCAGCTAGAGGCATCATTCAGATATCCTTTTGTTGTGCCGGCGATTCTGCACATGATAAGAATGATCATAGCGGCAGTTCCGCCGCTTGATCGTTCTTATAGGCGGCGGGAGGGGACATCCCGCCGCCATCCGGTGCTTCTCCGGCCTCTCCCGTGCCATCGGGGACCCGGAGAGAATCGTCCGGCGCCGGTGGTGGGTCACCAGTCATCTCTATGACCGTCGGAGGCCCGGGCGCGATGTGATGACGTCACGCTCGGGTCCTCAGATGTAAACAAAGCCGCCATTGTGGCTAGTAAACATGAGATTAGTGAAAAAAATTCACAATCTCATGTTTTCCAGCCTGGAGGAGAGATGTGGGGTCTTATTGACCCCGCATCTCTCAATAAAGAGGACCTGTCACACACATTCCTATTACAAGGGATGTTTACATTCCTTGTAATAGGAATAAAAGTGATCAAAAAAAAAGTAGTAAAAGTGTAAATAAATAAATTAAGTAAAAAAAAAAAAAAAAAAATTAAAACGCCCCTGTCCCCGGTAGCTCGCGATCAGAAGCGAATGCACACGTAAGTCCCGCCCACATATGTAAACGCCGTTCAAACCACATATGTGAGGTATCGCCGCGTGCGTTAGAGCGCGTGCAACAATTCTAGCACTAGACCTCCTCTGTAACTCCTACCTGGCAACCTGTAAAAAAAATTAAAGTGTCGCCTATGGAGATTTTTAGGTACCGAAGTTTGGCGCCATTCCATGAGTGTGCGCAATTTTAAAGCGTGACATGTTAGGTATCTATTTACTCGGCGTAACATCATCTTTCATATTTACGCAAAAAATTGGGCTAACTTTACTGTTTTGTTATTTTTTAATTCATGAAACCATTTTCTTTCCAAAAAAAAGGCGTTTGAAAAATGATTGCGCAAAAACCGTGCAAGAAAAAAAAGTTGCAATGACCGTCATTTTATTCCCTAGGGTGTCTGCTAAAAAACATATATAATGTTTGGGGGTTCTGAGTAATTTTCTAGCAAAAGAATGATGATTTGTACATGTAGGAGAGAAGTGCTAGAATAGGCCCAGTATTGAGGTGGTATAAAAGCCCTGTATTGAAGTGGTTAAACAGTGCTATCTGTCATCTCAACTGACTTCTGAAAGAAGGTCCATGCAAAAATGCAATATTTCCAAAGACAGGCATCTACCCATGTTGGAAACAAAGGCTGCATAGTACAGGAGAATCTTAACAACTTGGGAAATCATGGAGACAGTAACACCACGAAAAAAAAAAAAAACCTAACAAGCTACCAGAGTATAAATTTTAGACTGGAAGGGAAGCCTGGATTAAGACTGTGAGGAAGGAAATTATCAAAACGTCCCAACTGGGGACTACAGGTCCTTCTCAAAAAATTAGCATATTGTGATAAATTTCATTATTTTCTGTAATGTACTGATAAACATTAGACTTTCATATATTTTAGATTCATTACACACAACTGAAGTAGTTCAAGCCTTTTCTTGTTTTAATATTGATGATTTTGGCATACAGCTCATGACAACCCAAAATTCCTATCTCAAAAAATTAGCATATCATGAAAAGGTTCTCTAAACGAGCTATTAACCTAATCATCTGAATCAACTAATTAACTCTAAACACCTGCAAAAGATTCCTGAGGCTTTTAAAAACTCCCAGCCTGGTTCATTACTCAAAACCGCAATCATGGGTAAGACTGCCGACCTGACTGCTGTCCAGAAGGCCATCATTGACACCCTCAAGCAAGAGGGTAAGACACAGAAAGAAATTTCTGAACGAATAGGCTGTTCCCAGAGTGCTGTATCAAGGCACCTCAGTGGGAAGTCTGTGGGAAGGAAAAAGTGTGGCAGAAAACGCTGCACAACGAGAAGAGGTGACCGGACCCTGAAGAAGATTGTGGAGAAGGACCGATTCCAGACCTTGGAGGACCTGCGGAAGCAGTGGACTGAGTCTGGAGTAGAAACATCCAGAGCCACCGTGAACAGGCGTGTGCAGGAAATGGGCTACAGGTGCCGCATTCCCCAGGTCAAGCCACTTTTGAACCAGAAACAGCGGCAGAAGCGCCTGACCTGGGCTACAGAGAAGCAGCACTGGACTGTTGCTCAGTGGTCCAAAGTACTTCTTTCGGATGAAAGCAAATTTTGCATGTCATTCGGAAATCAAGGTGCCAGAGTCTGGAGGAAGACTGGGGAGAGGGAAATGCCAAAATGCCTGAAGTCCAGTGTCAAGTACCCACAGTCAGTGATGGTCTGGGGTGCCATGTCAGCTGCTGGTTTTGGTCCACTGTGTTTTATCAAGGGCAAGGTCAATGCAGCTAGCTATCAGGAGATTTTGGAGCACTTCATGCTTCCATCTGCTGAAAAGCTTTATGGAGATGAAGATTTCATTTTTCAGCACGACCTGGCACCTGCTCACAGTGCCAAAACCACTGGTAAATGGTTTACTGACCATGGTATTACTGTGCTCAATTGGCCTGCCAACTCTCCTGACCTGAACCCCATAGAGAATCTGTGGGACATTGGGAAGAGAAAGTTGAGAGACGCAAGACCCAACACTCTGGATGAGCTTAAGGCCGCTATCGAAGCATCCTGGGCCTCCATAACACCTCAGCAGTGCCACAGGCTGGTTGCCTCCATGCCACGCCGCATTGAAGCAGTCATTTCTGCAAAAGGATTCCCGACCAAGTATTGAGTGCATAACTGAACATAATTATTTGAAGGTTGACTTTTTTTGTATTAAAAACACTTTTCTTTTATTGGTCGGATGAAATATGCTAATTTTTTGAGATAGGAATTTTGGGTTGTCATGAGCTGTATGCCAAAATCATCAATATTAAAACAAGAAAAGGCTTGAACTACTTCAGTTGTGTGTAATGAATCTAAAATATATGAAAGTCTACTGTTTATCAGTACATTACAGAAAATAATGAACTTTATCACAATATGCTAATTTTTTGAGAAGGACCTGTATATGTCCCAGTGGCAAAAATGTAAACACACCTTCAAGCAGATTTTTGGGTTTAAGATCTGTAGCTCTAGAAGGGGGCAGGTGCAGAATGTCTACAAGGTACTAAAGCTGTTGTAGATGAAGAATGGTCTGTTTCTCTGTTCTCCACATATCTTCTATGTTGAGGCAGGGGCAGTGTAAGTACCAGTAGGATCAGGAATGCCACTGTGAAGTGTATGGCCAAAGACACACCCTCCTTAAAATTGCATGTGAATAAGGTGTTCTTTAAATGCATCTTCTACATCTCATGCATGTAGCCAAAGTGCGCTACGCATTAGAAAATACATCATTCCCCAGAGAGAGACAAATTTAGATGCCGGTAAAAGGCCATGATGACTGAAACGCAGAGCTCTTGCATTTAACTCAAAATAAGACTTGAATAAACTGTGAAGAGTCCAAAAGTCTTTCAGTAAAGTCTCTAAAGGTAAGAACACCATCAACCCCATTGATAGTAGCAGTCTACCTGTTAAGGTGGATTACAGGAGAGTCCACAGTAGTTAACAATCAATTAGCTGTACATTCATTACCGTAGAGAAAATTCTTGTTTAACCTGTCAGGAGAAATCCATGATTGCATGAGTTGTTCCCTGTCCTCAAAGAGAAAAGTTTCAAATACTGAATGTATTGGGAAGGTCTTTGCAGTTGCACAAACATTAAATGACTCTATATCTGGTACAGCAGGTTGACTGTCTACATACATACATACATGCATAGTAGAACGTACTGCATCAGCCAATGTGTTAACGTATTCAAATATAGTTCCCACAGGAGTAGGCTGTAAGGTTTCTGAATCTGAATCAGAAATTGTAATAGAGGCCAGGTAGAAAAAAGATGATATCCAAGCAAGGACAAAATGAGACTGCCATTGATGGCACCAGCGTGTGTTCAGAGATCGCTCCATCAATTGTACACAAACCAATACAAACCTAGAAGTGGGTATAAGAGGCCTTGCAGACACAATGCAAGTCTGAAGCCTCGTACACACGGCCGAGATTCTCGTTGAAAAAAACATGTCGTTTTTTTCGACGAGATTCTTGGACAAGAAACTTGCCCCGGCCGAGTGTACACACGCTCGATTCAAAGAACCCGCGGTTCTTTGAATGGAGCGAACGCGGTGACGTCATCGAATACGACGAGCATGCGCTCATCACATTCGATGCCGTTGCAGCCATCTTGGTTCACCCTACCTATGCCTAGGAAGCTACCGCGCATGCGTCAAAGTCATTTCGAGCATGCGCGGGCTTCCCGGCGAAAAGGTAAGTGTACACACACACAATTTTCTCGTCGAGAAACAGGCTGACGAGAATCTCGACGAGAAAATAGAGAGCAGGATCTCTATTTTCTCGTCGAGATTCTTGTCGCTTTTCTTGACGAGAAACCATACACACGAACAAATTTCTCGGCAAAAAATCTCTGCCAGCAAGTTTCTTGCTGGTTTTTGCCGAGAAACTCGTTCGTGTGTACGAGGCTTCAGGCCCATTCGGCAAAGGTATAGAAATTGGTGATGACAAGCTTATAGACATAAAATTCTCTGGATCCTAAATTCAGAAATTGGTTCCTCGAACACTGGTGAGCTGTTACCTCAATTCTAACAACTTTCTTGATCCCTTACAGTCTTGGCTTCTGCAAACAACACAGTAGTAAAATCGCTCTCCTAAAACTCACTAATGACCTACTAACAGCAAAAATAAATGGCCACCACTCCATATTTATACACTGAAGCCTAGTACATACGGCCGGGATTCTCGTCAGGAAAAAACCCATCGGTTTTCCTGACGAGATTCCTGGCAAGCTTTCTTGCCAGCCGAGTGTACACACGTACGATTCAAAAGAACCGCCGTTCTTTTGAATGGCACAAACGCGGTGACGTCATCGACTACAACGAGCATGCGCTCGTCACATTCAATGCCGTCGCCACCATCTTGCTTCACCCTACCTATTCCTTGGAAGCTACCGCGCATGAGTCAAAGTAATTTCGAGCATGCGCGGATTTCCATGGAGGCAGGTAAGTATACACACGCTCGGGTTTCTCATCGGAAAACAGGCTGACAAGAATCCTGACGAGAAAATAGAGAGCAGGATCTCTATTTTTCTCGTCGAGATTCTGGGCAGATTTCCCGACGAGAAACCTCAAAGCCTCGTACACACACACGGTTTTCTCGGCAAGAAAGCTCTCCCAGCAGTTTTCTTGCTGAGAAAACTGGTCGTGTGTAAGAGGTTTTTGACCTTTCCGCCGCCCAAGGTTGACCACTTACTTCTTCTCAAAATACTAAATTCCCTTGGTCTCCGAGACTCTTTCCTGGTTCAGTGTACCTTCAGTGTCAACTACGACTCTATCTCTTCCTCTCTTCCCCTCTTTCCATAGAGGTTCCCCAAGGCCTCCTACCTGGGTCAGTTGATAAATTCCATCACTATCACGACAACACCCAAATCTATTTCTCTACATCTCCACTCACCCCTTCGGTCTCCTCACAGCACTTCCTCAAACTCAACCTTTCAAATACTTAGCTCATATTACCCCCCCCCCCCTTGTGCCCTCATGTCAGGCTATCCCTCCTTCAGTCTATCATAAATGCATCCACCTTACCAACCGGTCGGGGACCACCCTTCTCTGTCATTCCCTCCACTGACTGGCACTAGCATCATGTGTAAAATTAAAAACAGTAACAACAACAACATACTGGATAAAACCAACCACAACTCTGCTCCCAACTACATCACCAAACGCATCTCAAAATATCATCCAAACTGTCTGCTCTGCTCCTTCCAAGACCCTCTCCACTCGAGCTCTGCTGTCATCTCCTCCCTTGCTTGCCTCCAGGACTTTTAAAGAGCCCTCCCATCCTCTGGAACTCCCTACGGCAACCTATCTGGCTATCTTCCACTATGTCTGCCTATGGAATTCCCTACTCTTTTCAGGAAAGCTTATTCTGCCTCCTCCTAAGATTTCTGCTTCTACTTTTTCCATCAGCTAATCTCTGCAGTATCACTTGCCCCTTCTTGGAGATTGTAAAGTCTCAATAGCAGAGCCTTCCTAATCCTCTTGAATTGAATTGTATTGTAACTGTACTGTCTCACTGTCTCCTATTACATTGTAAAGAGCTGTTCAAACTGGCACGATAAAAATCCTGTACAATAAAATGAATAATAATCTCCCACAGAAAAAGGAGGGGAGTATGGGATAAGGTCTCTACCTTTCAGTGTTAGGCCAGCTATACATGGTCTGAACCTCGGCCAGTTCAGCAGGAACCCGCCGAGAGCAGACCATGACTCGGCAAGAGGGATTCCCCTGTCAGCACTGTCAGTGTGGATGGGGGAATCATGAAATTCGCACCATGTATGGCGGCCTTATTGACCTATGAGCATCTTTGAAAATACATAATACACTGCTTATCTGAGAAAAAACAACTAAGACCCAAAGTGAGTTAAGGTATACTCACATGCTCACATACTCACAAATCCACACAATTGGAAGAGATAAGAACAAGAGGTAGACAGAGATGACCTAGTCACTGCTGTGATTAGAGAGTGTAACAAGTCTGATGATCTAAAAAGTTCTTCCAAGCAGAAGCAGTAGCAGAATAATGCTTCCTCTAAGCCAAAAAGGCTGAAAAGCATGGATCATGGAGCATGCATGCACAACACTGCCCTTAGTGAATGATGTCAGCACGCAGTTCCCGCAGACCTAATGGTTGCCTACAGATCCCACTACAGATTAGGGTTGCCACCTCATCCCTTTAAACCCGAAGACACACATGAATTACACAGGTTCTGAGGCTAATTTAATGCAGATAAGGCACCAAGTGAGTTTAATTATCACCTTAATCAGGCACAGAACCTCTGTAATTAATGCGTTCAGTTTTAAAGGGAGGAGGTGGCAACCCTACTACAGATCCCACTGTAGTTGCCTTATCAAACATACATGTAGCAGCAAGGGGTTATTATCTAAAGTATCCTAAAGATTACGTTGTGTTCCTATAATGAGGTTGGCTCCCTCTAGGGTTTGTTTATGTTGTGACATTGAAGCTCGTTCAGTCCAGTTGCACTATGGCGCAAAGCATGGTGGGCATTGTAGTGAGAGAGGAAGTGACTCTATTGCCGTGGGTTGGATTGAGACTACAATACCCACAGTGCAACTGTGCTACCAGAAAACAGTACGCCACCGCACAGCCTGCTGGGGAATCTTATGTAGCGATACCCCCAGCTAAGAGAGCCGCTGGTATGATTTTCGGGCCTGTAACGCACCGCTGTCAACCCCCAGTACCCTCTCTCAGCACAGCTAGTAGGGGATCATAGGATTGTGGAACCTGTAGCTTTAGGTAACACAGTCCGGCAACAAAGGCACACAGTGATATTATATGGCTGACACTAACCATCTCTTCTGCACAGTAATAACACCAAACAACTTGTCTGCTTAATCCTAATACTTTTACTGAATGAAATAGATCAGCAGATAAACAGTACACAGTAATATATGCAGTGCCCTGCAATAAGAGGTATTTATCAAGCAAGCAGATATACAATCCTGTACACATACAGCTAACGAACCCCGCTTGCAGCTCCCCTCCCTCGTGGGCAAGATGGCGCCTAGCAGTGTCTAAACTTAGAAGTCAGGCCTGACTGTTCTATATGCAAGTTCCGTAGAGAAGGATCTTCGCTAGCAAATGGTGGTGCACTTTTTTGAAGATAAATTGTAATCCACAGGAATAGGTACTGGTAACTCGATGGATAACAGAAAGTAACTAAGCTACTCAATGCACTGTCCCTCCGGCGTGCAAATGCAGACTCTAAACGGTGGGTCCTGAACAACAGACACAAGGCCTAGAGATCCTGTAATAATCTGTGAGCAGGTGCTCTCTCACCCAATCGGATCAGTCAGTGTCAGTGTCTTCCGTAGCTGTTTCTCGGTACACAGGTCCCACGACACCCGGGTCTTTGGTCCCCCTGGAAGTAGTAGACAGGCGGCAGGATCAGACGTCCCTCGGGCTCCTCAGTGGAAAAGGAAGGCTCTTTGGAAGAACAGGGCCCACACTTCAGGCCCTGTCAGGAAAAACAGACTCAGCACAGAGTTCCATTTGCTGGGCGGGCGATGTCCAAAGAGACCGTTCTCCGGTCCTCCCCCTTCTTAAATAGCCCACCCCAGCAGTCCTTGCGCGGGGCAATGCACCGTGGGTGTCCCGCTGTACCCTGAGTACGGTAGTCTCTGGGTCCTTAAGGCAACACCCCGCTACACTTATATAACAGACGAGTGAGGCCTCAGCACGCTCTCTCTGGACGCCGTCTTCAACAGGCAAGAGGCCTGCTGTGAGCGCGCCTAGGCCGGGAAAAAGCCTGGGCCTAAAGTTGGAGAGCGGGTCACCGACGAAGGGATCCTTGTGGACTGCATCGCTGACTGAGCCAGAGAGGGTACCGTCCTATGTTCCACAGCATCTGCAACCATCCGTCCATTTGCACCTTGTGAGCAGCCGCGCAGCGAACCCGGCGACATCTTATCTGACGGGGATACCAGTGATCCGAGGCCTCCAGCCGGGTGAGAGGGCACTTGCCTTCCAGCATAGTTGACTGAGTTACAGGAGAGTGGTCTGTATAATCCCACTTGTAGTTGCTGACACTTGCAGTGCCACAGATAGGGATCCCTTGTAACCGCGTACAGTATAGCGGCCTGGGAGGACTAGCGGTTCTTCCGCTCCTATTTTACTTTCATTGACTGATCACTTTTCCTTTTGTTACATACTGATTGGAATACAATTTAAGTGCACCAACAGAGCTAGCAGAAGACAAGTGAACTTAAAGGAACAGTCATCACTTTATTTCTCTGCAACGTTTACTGTGAAGGGATATGCTCCAGTTTGAACTGTCCACTAGAGGGAGCCATACAGCCATATGAACTATAAGGGCTAATGTAACTGTTTGCATTGTATTTGTCGTTTATTGTTTTAGTGATTTGTGTGAGCCTTGGTGGAGAGGTGCTCCAGTGCTGGTGCTATAGTATTGGGAGATTCCTCCACCACACACTCACTCACATCTGACTCAGTATATGGTAATTGGGTCTCGTGTTATAGAATTCTTGAAACAGTTAGGCTACGTTGACTTCGCAGGGATCTGTGTACATTCAAATGTTTATTTGTATAACCACTCTGTTACTCTTTTCCATGTTAAAGTATTTTGTTGAATGAGATATAACAGAAATGTACAGAACATACATTTATAATGGTTGTAGAACATTGACTACATATTTCTATTATAAAGAATAAGTAGTAAATTCATGGTCTACAATGTGCATATTGCTGTATAGTTTCTAAGGGCTAAGCAGAAATCAACGGTGGATACATCCACGCACTAGATGTATGTTACAGTAGATGGTAAGATAACGAACAAACAAATATTATTTGGTTTAGTACAATTAAGAACTAATTACATAGTGCAATATTATAATGCCGCTTAGATAATGCTTTTCAAATAAAAATAAAGATCTAAGTGAACTTTAAATGGACGTAAAAGATAGCGTAAAAATGACATGAAAATAGAAATGGATAAGTAGGTAACCTAAAAATAAGTAGAATAGGATTGTAGGAAAGTAGAGGGAGGGGGGGGTATAGGAGTCCACTCGGATGGCTCGAGTTCATTGGTCTTTGACCTGTGTATTACAACAGGATAATAGAGTGTTCACGATATGATCCACCTGCTACCATGGCATGAGAATCAAGTCTTCGCGGAATGAAGATAGGTGATATTTAATCCATGGGTTCCATAACTTTTCAAAGATTGGAATTTGATCTCTTTCTATGGCTAGCATTTTGGCATGAGCCATAAATCCATTGACTCTACGTATAGTCTCGGCTATTTCCAGTTTAGGGGTCTTCCATGCTTTTGAAATTGTTTGTTTGGCTGCCGTAAACAATTGAGTGAGAAGTTTAAATTGTTTATATGTGATGTAATCTGGTTTTAAATTGAGCAAGGCCGTGGCTGGGTCAGGATGTATAGTGAAGCCAAATATTCTGGAGGCAGTTTCAAATATCTGTTCCCAGTATAATTGTATCAACGGGCAAGACCGCCAAATGTGTAGGTGGGTGCCCGGGTCGGGACAGCCCCGGAAGCATTGGCCTGTTTGGTTTGGCGTAAATTTCGCCAATCTATAGGGAACGAGGTACCAACGGGTTAGAACTTTATAGTTGGTTTCTACCGCCAAAACATTTGGTGAAGAAGATTTTGTTATAGACCATATTTTGGACCAGTCAGCCACATCGAATTCTCTTTCCAGGTCCTCCTCCCATTTACGTGCATAAGGTGGTTTGTCTAAACCTGGGTAAATTGTGATGTGGGTGTATATTGACGATATTAGTCCTCTTGAATGGAGGTCTTTTAAACATGCAGATTCAAATATTGTAAGTTGGGATAAAGGGGTGTCAGTAATTAACAAAGGTGCGTAAAAGTTTTTAATTTGGAGATATCTGAAAAGTTCCAAGTTCGGCAAGTTATAGGTGTCGCAAAGGGTAGGAAACGTATGAAAAGATGATGTAGAGGTTAGGTAATTAAGCCGAGTAATATTCAATGAATTCCATACCCTAAATGACTTGGGTGAGACCCATGCTGGGTAAAAAGCAGGGTTTTTAAGGAATGATAAGAGAGGGTTGTGAGGTGATTGTAGCTGATGTTTAAATCTAAGGTTATCCCATACGGCTAAAAAGTGTTTTATAATAGGGTTACTTAGGGTTTTTCTTTCTTTAGGGAGGAGCCATAGTACATTGGATATAGATAGAGGGTCACATTCTGCTGCTTCTATTATTACCCATATAGGTATATCGTCATTAGTGTGATATTTAGTGAGGCTGGCAATATGTGCCGCTCTATAATAATTAGCAAAATTAGGGAACCCAAGGCCTCCCTTAAGTTTCGGTAAATAAAGTGTATGTAACGATACACTGGGTTTTTTGGAGCCCCAGACATAGTTTGATGTTTTTCTTTGGAGTATTCTAAGATAATAAGATGGGATAGGGATTGGTAAGACTCTAAATAAGTAGAGTATTTTAGGGAGAATTGTCATTTTGACTGCATTAATTTTACCTATCCATGAAATTGGGAGATGTGTCCATTGTTGTAAAAGAGTTGTTATTTGTTTGAGGAGTGGGGGATAGTTTGCTGCAAAGAGATCTAAGTTTGAGGCTGTTAGGTGAATCCCTAAATAGGGGATTGACCTCTCAGTCCATATGAAAGGAAGTGCAGTTTTGGCCGAGTCTGATTCTATTTTAGTGAGGGATATATCTAGGGCCATGGATTTTTTGGGGTTTATTGTAAGTCCCGAAATCACTGCAAATTTATCTAAAACGGATAGAAGATTAGGTCCAGAGACTTGTGGGGATGATAGAAATAGGAGTATGTCATCCGCAAATAGGCATAATTTATGATGGTATCCAGCTAATTCGATGCCTGTGATTGTCGGATCTGTGCGGATTCGTTGAGCTAGGGGTTCTATTAGGAGGGCGAATAGGAGGGGGGAGAGTGGACATCCCTGGCGCGTTCCTCTTTCTATATTAAAGGAATTAGATTTATAGCCTGCGTATTTTATATATGCAATTGGTTTGTTATAGAGTGCTTCTATCCATGTTAGGAAGTGAGGGCCAAAACCCCATTTTTGTAATGTGTAATTAAGGTACGGCCAGGCTATGGAGTCAAAGGCCTTTTTTATATCTAGGGACAGAAAACAGGAGGGTATACGTCGTTTTTTGGCTATGTGGACTAGCAATACGGCCCGACGGACATTGTCTCCCGCCTGCCGCTTTGGCATGAATCCTACTTGATCCTTATGGATGAGCTTGCCTATTATTCTATTTAGTCTTTTGGCCAATATTTTGGCTAAGATTTTGATATCTAGGTTCAGAAGGGAAATTGGGCGAAAGTTTGTACATAGGGTTCATCCGTGAGAGGTTTTGGGATCATACAAATAATGGCGGTCAGGGTTTCCTGTCTAAAGGATTCTCCTTTCAATAGTACATTGAAGGCGTCTGCTAAGATTGGTGATAATATGTCTGTATAGGTTCTGTAATATAAAGCTGAGTAGCCATCTGGGCCTGGTCTCTTGTTTATTTTTAATTCTTTAATAGCCTTGGCGACATCTTCTGGTGAAATAATTTCTTCTAGGATTTTATTTTGGTCAGGGGAAAGTCCTGGCAAATGTAAGTCGGAGAAAAATGTATCTGCAGCTAGCGGGTCAAAGTTATTAGATGAAGCATATAATGAGGATAGGTGGGAATGACATTTTTTGACTATTTTGTGAGGGTTGCTTGTGTATACTTCCTTTGCTAGTTTTAGCCGAATTGGTTTAAAGGGTTTGTTTAGGGAATTGAGTGTTCTTGCAAGGTATGTCCCGGGCTTTTTAGCTTTCATGAAGCGGTTAAATCTTGAGCGTTTATAGGATTTTTCTACGGCTTCTGTGAGAAATAAGTTGTATGCAGTACGGGTCTTGTCTAATCGGGATTTAGTTAATGTGGATGGATTTTCTTAATGGGATATAAAGGCCGTGTTAAAATCCATTTCCAGTTTACGGGCAAGGGTTTTCCGTTCTCGTATAAATATAGCTGATTGTTTCTGGATTGTGTTGCGTATCACAGGTTTATGGGCTTCCCATAGAGTTAGCATACTAATTTCTGGGCTAGAGTTAAGGGTAATGTATTCTTTTATGTCTTGTTCAATAGTTTGGCGATAAGCTGGGTGTTTGAGTAGAATGTCTGGGAGATTCCAAGTACGATCATGGCCTTTGGGTAATAATGATTTAATGGAGGTGAGTACAGCATTATGGTCGGACCATGGAATGGGGACTATGTCTGCAGCAATGATTTCAGGGAGCATGCCTATAGTTAGAAATATATGATCAATCCTTGAAAATGTTTTGTGGGGATGGGAATAGTATGTGTATTTCCGTGTAGTGGGGTTGGCTTCTCTCCATGAATCTACTAAATTATGTTTGGATAGGATTTGTGAGAAGGACTTCTTGACATTTGTTTGTGATGGTGTGTACGGGGATTTATCCAGAAATGGGAGGAGGACCTGGTTGGAGTCACCACAGAGCATAACTGTTCCTATTTTATGATCATTCACTACTTGCAATAAATGTGACATAAATGGATTGGGTTGTTTATTTGGTGCATAATAAGAAACTACAGTTATTGCGGTATCCACTATGTGACCCGTAAGAATTAAGTATCGTCCTTCAGGATCTTTTATTTGTGATTGGAGTATAAATGGGGTAGAACGATGGAAGGCTATGAGAGTACCCCGTTGCTTGGAGGCAGCCGAGGCCGTGTAGGTTTGTGGATAGAAATGGGATATAAATTTGGGTGTGGTGGTTTTTGTGAAGTGAGTTTCTTGTAAACAAACTATGTGTGCCTTTTTGGCATGAAATACGCGGAAGGCCTTGGTTCGTTTTTGAGGAATGTTCAGGGTGAGGATAGAGCAGGAATTGGGGGTCCTCCTTTACACACTAGGAGTAATAACTAAACTGTCGGCTAGGGGAATTAATAAAAAAGATCCCCAGAGGTAAATAATACTGTTGTTCTAGTAGTTCCCATTCAGTAATATAAGATCAATCATTTGACTTACAAAGAGGGGGGACTGGTAAAATAAGTATGACCTATGTTCTTCAATAGTCTAGTGAACGTCAGGAGAAACTATATAATGTTCTTCTTCAAGAACCAGAAAATCTAGGATAGCAGGACTTTTGCTTACCCTAAGTCATGCTAAAAAAAATAAAAAAATAAAATAAACTAGATCAAAAAAGACAAAAAAAGATAGAAAAAACTTCAACCGTATGCTGGTTAGTATTTTTAGTATTTAAGCTTAGTATTTAAGCTTAACTGGAAAACTATGAGCAATCAGTATAAGTGAAAAGGGACTGCATCTGGGGCAACACTTATTATTGTGCATTAGTTTGTAAATGAGTGCTATGTGTTGCACAATATGTCTTCAAAAGGTCCATAGCAGGGTAAAAGCGAACAGGTTGATTTCTTTGAGGTTTCTGTCAGTCCATTGAATCTTCTCTTTCCTGAGGAGGAGATGTATGACGACTTCTCTTGTGGGATGGATGATTTCCATTTTCCAAATTGGGTTGGGAGTGATGCCCTTTGGATGAAAGGGGCATTGCTCTACTCCGCAGAGAGGTATTTCTTGGATCTGGATCCATTAAATGTAGATCTATGAGTGTTTGTTGAAGTTCTTCATAGGTTCTGCAAGTGTATCTTTTCCCTTTATAGGCGAATCGTAAAGAGAATGGGAATCCCCATTGATATGGGATATCATGGCTTTGGAGTTCCTGAAGAAGGGGTTTTAATGCTCTTCTCTTAGAAATTGTAGTTTGGGACAAATCAGCAAACAGTTGGTATTCATGTCCTTGAAAATGTAACTGTTTTTTATCTCTGGCTGATGACAGAAGCATTTCTTTTGTGCGGTAGTAGTGTAGTTTCACTATGATGTCCCGTGGAGGACCGTCAGGTTTTTTAGCAGCAAGTGCTCGATGAATTCTGTCAAATTCCATTCTTTCAATGGGAATGGCTGGTTGCAATTCCTGGAACAGTGCAGTAATTGTAGATTGCAGGTCAAGAATTGCCTCAGGGATACCCCTGATTCACAAATTGGACCTCCTGTCCCTATTCTCATGGTCTTCTAGCTTGTTGTGAAGCAAGATATTTTCCTCTTTGAGATTTTCAAGTTCCATTGAATGTTCCAGAGAAATATTTTCTAAGTCCTCAGTTTTTATCTCTAAGGCAGCTGTACGCTTACCAATTTCCCTTATCTCTCTTGTGAGGTGTGAGGTAATTTGATCAGATGTCTGCTTTAGTGCTTTATGGAGCATATTTTCAAATTGTTTAAATATGGCTGGAGTTATTTGTGAGGTCTGAGGAGAGTCTTGTATGGTAAATAAATCATTGTCAGAGTCAGCTGAGAATATAGGCTGTGACAGGTTTAACTGGTGTGAGCGCATAGATGCTGTGAATGAGGCAGAGGATTGTGCCCCTTTAGTCACGGTTCTCCCCTTAGGAGCTTTCATGACAGGATTTTTAAACTTGGTACCGCTCCCTCTCTGAGCCATAATTCTGCCCACAAAATGGACTACAGGGTCTCTGGTACTTGTTCTACCCCTCTGGTATGTAATTATACTTGCGGGTTAACGCTGGATACCGGCTCTCCCCACAAACGGTACGGAGCTCTAGCTCTGCATTACCGCACCGCTAGACTCCGCGCATGCGCCCCCCTGTTACTCTTTTCCAAGTAAACATTTTACAACTGGCTAAGTACTACCTGTGTGGGACTCTGTCTATTTCAGCTGTGAACCAGGTGTCCAGTGCCAAGGTAACAATAACTATATACATTACAGCGTGGCATTGTTGTGGTCCCCTCTGCTATTGGGTTCCACATTTATATTATTGTCCAGTTGTGCCAAGGAGGGTTCGAGCCAAATTTCTGGGGTTGACAGGCAGAGTACGGACCCAAAATCAAACCAGCAGCTCCTGCGGGGCTAGTGCTACATACACATTAAACTAGTTATCATAGACCTAGTCACACCAAAAGTAATGTCAAGGCTACGGATCTGAAAAGCACTCTTTCAATAGCTAGTACCACACAACTTTTTGCTGAAAGCCACACCAGTTTACATTAGTGACACTCAGGTGATTTATTCACAGAATTAATTATCAGAGACTAGTACAGTATACACAATCCAGGATAACTAAGTGCACTAAGGTCTGCAGATTGCCACAATGTAGAGACCAGTGCTCAAAGGTCACATTCCAGGCCATTTTCACCATGTCCATAGGTTTTGTTTACAGAGTGAGTTTTCAGAGATGAGATCACACCAGAGGCTGTGCTACAGTTCTCAACCAGGAGAGAGCTCTGCAGATTGCTAACACAGTAAACCTTGCACGCAGACTGCTCAAGGTAACACCTACAGTGATGTTGAGCCCCCATGAATAAAAGATCTGAAAACCAACAAATGAAATAGTAGGGAGTAAAGGGCTAAAGAATGCTGAATGTCCTCCAGCTTCTAATTCACACTGAGCAAAGCTCATAGTGTGCAGTTAAATCAGAGTAAGCAACTACAGTATAGGACAGGAGCTTTAACAATCGTTCAAGGCTGAAGGTAAGGATGAAGTTCATCTTTAATAAGAAGTACATGTAGGCAGGTAGTGGTTACTGCTGCTCCAGTGGGAAGTGTGTAATTAACTGTGTGTTTTTCTTGGCGGGTTTTGCCTGGTGTTACCCCTGGTCTTGTGTGATATAAAAGGGACTGAGGTCCAACCCAGAGAGAGATGGTGCGGAGGTAATTAAAAGGAAGGAGAAGAAGGAGTTTGGTTTAGGCCTGCCTGATGCCGCTCTGGACTCTGGATGGCCAGTACCATGCTGAAGTCAGAGCTAAATTCCAGACATGGACTCAACCAGTATTAGATTTTTGCTTCAACAGGTAGGCCATGGCAGCTACAAGCTTGAAGTTAAAGACTAGGGATGTTAGGAAATGTTGGCACTTCATCTTGGACTGTGAATTGTCTCAGTCAATATGTTAATTTATTCTTCAAGTAAAATGTTCGAAAGTTTGCCTTTTCCTGATTTGAAGTTACTAAAGGGGTGCAATGCAAGTAACATATAGTCTACAGCTCCCACTAAACTCACTGGGTTATGAAGACATCAGTACAAGAATTAATACAGTGTGAAGATACAGTGGTTACCAAGGGTAACAAAGGTTTCTCCAGCAGCCTGTCATTAAGCGTGTACATGTGGCAGGGGGGAAAGCCTCTTGTAGCAAGGGAGATGTTGTCAGAACTCCTTTGGCCACAATCCGTCTCCCATAGAACTGGAAGCAGATCTGCACTGCCGGGGCTCTCATCCTGTATACAGGTACGGAAAGGGAAGTGTTAAGTCAAGTGCCCACATGTAGTCTGCGCTAGGTGCATAGCGGCATCCAATACAGTTACTGGGAGTGAGGTAGTGGTAATACGCTGGACAGATGAAGAGGGCAAGGGCTCTGTGTGTCCCTCCTATATGCACAAGCAGTGGCGGCTTGTGAAGTTTTAGCATGGGGGGGCGCCAGAACCCGCACTTTAATTTTGACCACTTCCACTTCTCATAAGCCACACCCCTTATATAATCCACCCACTCCGTCCCCTGTATTCCACTTGCTTCCACCCATAGTGTCAGGAGTATACAGCTCAGCATCACAGGACAGACTATATAGCCCCAGTATCACAGGGCAGAGTATATAGCTCAGCCTCACAGATCATGGTATATAGCGCAGCATGGTATATGATGTACAGAGTCCTGTGTATAATGTACAGCCTGATATGACAGTGATGTGCACGAGAGCAGCAGCTCCCACCATTGTCTCCCTCCTCACAGGGCAGATTGATAGCAGCTGCTGTCAATCAATTGTAGCGCCATGCAAGCAGGGGGTGTCAATAGATGCAGACAGGACAGCTTGGGAGCGAGCATGCACGGGGTGCCCCCATTAAAAGAATGTGAACACGCTCCTATTATTCTAATATGTAAGCAGGGGATTTGGGCTTGGACATTTAGTTAATGATAAGTTTCTAAAATTCCTGTATAAGCTACAAAATGTGCCAATGACAGTATACATTTAGCTTATATACATAAACGGATCTTGATTATGCATCAGTCGGAATTTACAGCTGTTCCTGTCTATTGTACCATTGTTTTCCCACACATCCGATTTGACTTGTTAATCTATAATAAACATTTTTGTCCAAATGCATTAAATGTGCGACTTGTGGTAATCCATACATATCGCTAAAATGCTGTGCCCATTATGAGGGGTTCCCACCATCCCTGTGCTGAGTTCCCAGGTCTGTACACCTTCTGTGCCCATTAAGAGGGGTTCCCACTATCCCTGTGCTGAGGTCCCGGGTCTGTACACCCACTGTGCTCATACTGACATCATCCCCCCCCATACTGACATCACCCCTCCATACTGACACCATCACCCCCCATACTGACACCACCCCCACCCATACTGACACCACCCCCACCCATACTGACATCACCCCCCCATACTGACACCATCACCCCCATACTGACATCACCCCCCCATGCTGACACCATCACCCCCATACTAACACCATCACCCCCATACTGACATCATCACCCCCATACTGACATCATCACCCCCCCATACTGACATCATCACCCCCCCATACTGACATCATCACCCCCCCATACTGACATCATCACCCCCCATACTGACACCATCACCCCCATACTGACACCATCACCCCCATACTGACACCATCATCCCCCCTCATACTGACATCACCCCCCCATACTGACATCATCACCCCCATACTGACACCATCCTCCCCATACTGACATCACCCCCCATACTGACATCACCCCCCCCATACTGACACCATCATCCCCCTCATACTGACATCACCCCTCCATACTGACACCATCACCCCCATACTGACACCATCACCCCCATACTGACATCACCCCCCCATGCTGACACCATCACCCCCATACTAACATACTAACACCATCACCCCCATACTGACATCATCACCCCCCCATACTGACATCATCACCCCCCCCATACTGACATCACCCCCCCATACTGACTTCACCCCCCCATTCTGACATCACCCCCCCATACTGACATCACCCCCCCATACTGACATCACCCCCCATACTGACACCATCACCCCCATACTGACACCATCACCCCCATACTGACACCATCACCCCCATACTGACACCATCATCCCCCCTCATACTGACATCACCCCCCCATACTGACACCATCCTCCCCATACTGACATCACCCCCCCATACTGACATCACCCCCCCCATACTGACACCATCATCCCCCCTCATACTGACATCACCCCTCCATACTGACATCATCACCCCCATACTGACATCACCCCCCTCCCCATACTGACACCATCACCCCCCATACTGACATCACCCCCCCATACTATGCTTGGAAAGTGCACAGACTTTCCAACCACCCTTAGAACCAGTAGTTGGTGTGACTGTGTGACTGTGTGCTGTGTGATTGTGACTGTTTCCAAATGATAAAAAGCAGAGCTGTAACAGGAAGAGACTTACCATGTGGCCACTCCGCTCAGGCCGTGCGTTCCACTGACGTCACTTCCGGTTTATCACTAGTACAGATAAACCAGAAGTGACGCTGCCTAATGCCGAGGAAAAGCACCACCCTATAAAACAACAGGGTAGGCCAGGCAGGCACTGTGGACAAAAGAGAGCAATGCGGCGCAATCAATTGTGCCGCAGGGCACAGTTATAACGGGCAAATGAAGCGGCACGTCTGCAATCAGGGGATTGCACAGACGTCACATTTCCCATGCTGCTCTGTGTCCGGCGCCAGAACACAGTGCACATAGTGCAAAGCACAATTTTTTTTATATTTCTTTTATTTAAAGGGCCCGTTTTTTGTTTGTTTGTTTTTTTGACTGCCTTGGGAGGGGGGGGGGCAGCGCCCATGCGCCCCTTATGGACGGGCCGCCACTGTGCACAAGTAGCCATGGTGATGCTTAGTACATCAAGAGAGTTTACTACAGTCCGATCATGTTTGATCAACTGCCCGGTTTGTGAGCATGGCTCAAGAAAAAGTACTCCATGTGTTGTGCGGTGGCACTGTACAAAGTGCCTAGAGTAGCCCAGAAGAACCCACCCCAGGCTAGGCCTCCCATGTGACCCTTACTTGACACCCAATGAGGAGGGACCCATGGAGGATGTGACGACCACTACCACAACTCCTACCCTACTACATACATTAGCTTTAAAACAAACCCTCTCTGACCTCTGTAGCTGTGTGCATGGAGGAAAAATTAATTCTTAAAATTCCCAGCAGAAAGTTGCCCAAGTCCTTTCGGCAGCTTACTTCATCCTGCTTCCTCCTCACAGTAGTGATTCACCAGCCTTCGAGCCTTCTGATCTCTAATGTAAACGCAGTGCAGGTGCTCTGGTAGGAAGGGAAGGTGAGTTGCACGAGAGAACTACTTCAGTGCTTGCCCTGTGAATTTAAAAGGTAAATCCACTTTCATGGAAAAAAAGATGCTGCTTGCAGGACTTTTCAGAACGTCCCGCAAGCGCACCGCCCCAGTGTGAAAAGTCACAGTGAAATTAATGGGGGGGCCGTTTTCAGGCGTTAGTTTGAGGCTAGTGTGAAAGCAGCCTGAGGGTTAATTTGCTTCCAAAGCAATGCAGGCACTTTACCCTTTCTCATCAGAGCACCAAGCTGATTTAATAAACCAGTCACTTCCATTCAGAATCAATATCCAAATAAAACGGTCAAACAAACAGCTAATTCTTCAGAGCAATACAGGATGAAATCTGCAACAAAGTTTGTTAAACTGTACATTGATCAACAAGAGGGGATTGTTTTTTTTTCTCAACAAAAACTGAGTTACTCTCTCTTCAAACTGTTAGCAATTGTTTTGTGGACAAAAAAAAGGAAACAAAAAATGCAGCTGTGGTATTAATTTGTAATCAACGTGAATAGACAACAAAGTACACAGCTGTAATGCAGCTGGGCAGACCTTTTCTTTTTTTTCTAAAAATGTTATCCGCCTTCTTGTTAAAAAAAAAAATGTTATCCGCATGTTATTTCTATACCTTTGACTAGAAAATGTGCCTGTTTCAGAATTGGTAATGCGGGGGATATTGCAAACAAAACAATGTCAGAAACATTGGGAAAATACTGTATGAGGGAAAGGAGTCCAAACAGTATGCAGGCAGAGTGAAGGATAGGAATGCAGTATGTGCAGGAGAGGAGAGTGAAGGATAGGAATGCAGTATGTGCAGGAGAGCAGAGTGAAGGATATGTATGCCGTATGTGCAGGAGAGGAGAGTGAAGGATAGGAATGCAGTATGTGCAGGAGAGGAGAGTGAAGGATATGTATGCAGTATGTGCAAGAGAGGAGAGTGAAGGATAGGAATGCAGTATGTGCAGGAGAGGAGAGTGAAGGATATGTATGCAGTATGTGCAAGAGAGGAGAGTGAGGGATAGGAATGCAGTATGTGCAGGAGAGGAGTGTGAAGGATATAAATGCAGTATGTGCAGGAGAGGAGAGTGAAGGATAGGAATGCAGTATGTGCAGGAGAGAAGTGTGAAGGATATGAAGGCAGTATGTGCAGGAGAGGAATGTGAAGGATATAAATGCAGTATGTGCAGGAGAGGAGAGTGAAGGATAGGAATGCAGTATGTGCAGGAGAAGGAGAGTGAAGGATATAAATGCAGTATGTGCAGGAGAGGAGAGTGAAGGATATGTATGCAGTATGTGCAGGAGAGGAGAGTGAGGGATAGGAATGCAGTATGTGCAGGAGAGGAGTGTGAAGGATATAAATGCAGTATGTGCAGGAGAGGAGAGTGAAGGATAGGAATGCCGTATGTGCAGGAGAGGAGAGTGAAGGATAGGAATGCAGTATGTGCAGGAGAGGAGAGTGAAGGATATGTATGCAGTATGTGCAAGAGAGGAGAGTGAGGGATAGGAATGCAGTATGTGCAGGAGAGGAGTGTGAAGGATATAAATGCAGTATGTGCAGGAGAGGAGAGTGAAGGATAGGAATGCAGTATGTGCAGGAGAGAAGTGTGAAGGATATGAAGGCAGTATGTGCAGGAGAGGAGAGTGAAGGATAGGAATGCAGTATGTGCAGGAGAAGGAGAGTGAAGGATATAAATGCAGTATGTGCAGGAGAGGAGAGTGAAGGATATGTATGCAGTATGTGCAGGAGAGGAGAGTGAAGGATAGGAATGCAGTATGTGCAGGAGAAGAAGAGTGAAGGATAGGAATGCAGTATGTGCAGGAGAGGAGAGTGAAGGATATGTATGCAGTATGTGCAGGAGAGGAGAGTGAAGGATAGGAATGCAGTATGTGCAGGAGAAGGAGAGTGAAGGATAGGAATGCAGTATGTGCAGGAGAGGAGAGTGAGGGAATAGGAATGCAGTATGTGCAGGAGAGGAGAGTGAAAGATAGGAATGCAGTATGTGCAGGAGAGGAGAGTGAAGGATAGGAATGCAGTATGTGCAGGAGAGGAGAGTGAAGGATAGGAATTCAGTATGTGCAAGAGAGGAGAGTGAAGGATATGTATGCAGTATGTGCAGGAGAGGAGAGTGAAGGATATGTATGCAGTATGTGCAGGAGAGGAGGGTGAAGGATAGGAATGCAGTATGTGCAGGAGAGGAGTGTGAAGGATATAAATGCAGTATGTGCAGGAGAGGAGAGTGAAGGATAGGAATGCAGTATGTGCAGGAGAGGAGAGTGAAGGATAGGAATGCAGTATGTGCAGGAGAGGAGAGTGAAGGATAGGAATGCAGTATGTGCAGGAGAGGAGAGTGAAGGATAGGAATGCAGTATGTGCAGGAGAGGAGAGTGAAGGATAGGAATGCAGTATGTGCAGGAGAGGAGAGTGAAGGATAGGAATGCAGTATGTGCAGGAGAGGAGTGTAAAGGATATGTATGCAGTATGTGCAGGAGAGGAGAGTGAAGGATATGTATGCAGTATGTGCAGGAGAGGAGAGTGAAGGATAGTGTTGTGGAAAAATGTATTAATGTATGTTGTCAGATGCCCCCCCCCCCCCCCCAATGTCAGTTTTGCTGTAATGCGCTCATCTGAGCGTATTTGCACATACAGACGTTGGTGGAAGATCGGTGGTGGGAAAATCTTCCTATGGAAACAGCGATGTTTGCTCCATTTAGAGATGTTGTTTTACGCCTCGTCGGGGGACTGGCCACCTCCTGACGGGAGGCGTTAAATGACTCAGAGCGCACAGATCTGTGTCCACAAGAACAGTAGCATAACTGTACGACAGTTGTGGTCCATTGAGGCATAATTGTCGTATAGTTCCCGTCATTGGTAGCAGTGAGGTTGGTTTGCACACGGCTTTGTACAAAGCCATGCTTTCTACTGTTCCTTTGTCTCACAGAAAGCATGACCCCTGTACACAGCCGTTTGCACACCTCACTGCTAGGATCATATTTGAATTCAAACATGTCTGTGATTGGTTCTTTTAAAAATATACAAAATGTCTGAATGGCTGTCTTGTGAAGCCAACACCTTCTTTTGTTGCCCATGTTGACTATAAATAAAGAGAGCTGGCTATCCCAGGGACACTCTGACCATGGGATGACCTGATGATAAGACCTGTGATGATGGTGCTTTCCTTGAATGAATGATGGAATGAATGGTGAGTGGAACTTAGCTAAAGACAACATTATTGCAAAAAGATGAATCTAAAGTGTGTGCATGTTTAGCACAGGAAATATAGGCTGTGTGCTCTGTACACAACCAATAATTCCACGACAATAGGAATGCAGTATGTACAGGAGAGGAGAGTGAAGGATATGAATGCAGTATGTGCAGGCAGGGCCACTGATTGAAATTATGGGGCCCCGTACAGCCTACCTGATGGGGCCCCTTTCAGCTCCACCCCTGGTCCCGCCCCTGGTCACTCCTTCAGCCCCAACCCTGGCCCCGCCCCCTGGCCCAGCATCTTGACAGCGGGACATGCCAATGCCATAATGTACTGCAGAGACAGTACCACCCATGCTGCCAATGCCATAATGTACTGCAGACAGTGCCACCCATGCCATGCCGCCAATGCCATATTGTGCTGCAGACAGTGCCACCCATGCCGCCAATGGCATAATGCCATTGGCAGCATGGGTGGCACTGTCTGCAGCACATTATGGCATTGGCGGCATGGGTGGCACTGTCTGCAGCACAATATGGCATTGGCAGCACGGTTGGCACTGTCTGCAGCACATTACGGCATTGGCGGCATGAGTGGCACTGTCCCTACAGGCAGCACATGCGTTATGGGCCTTAATGCATGTGCTACCTGCAGAAAGTGCCACCCATGCCACCAATGCCCTAAAATGTGCTGCAGACAGTGCCACCCATGACCCAATGCCATAACGCATGTGCTACCTGCTGACAGTGCCACCCATGCTGCCAATGCCATATTGTTCTGCAGACAGTACCACCCATGCCGCCAATGGCATAATGCCATTGGCAGCATGGGTGGCACTGTCTCTGCAGGCAGAATATGCTTTATGGCATTAGCGTCATGGGTGGCACTGTCTGCAGCACATTACGGCATTGGCGGCATGGGTGGCACTGTCTCTGCAGGCAGCACATGCGTTATGGCCCATAACGCATGTGCTACCTGCAGACAGTGCCACCTATGCCGCCAATGCCATATTGTGCTGCAGACAGTGCCACCCATGCCGTAATGTGCTGCAGACAGTGCCATCCATGACGCTAATGCCATAACACATGTGCTACCTGCTGACAGTGTCACCCATGCCACCAATGCCATATTGTGCTGCAGACACTGCCACCCATGCCGCCAATGGCATAATGCGTTATGGCATTAGCGTCATGGGTGGCACTGTCTGCAGCACATTACGGCATTGGTGGTATGGGTGGCACTGTCTCTACAGGCAGCACATGCGTTATGGGCCATAATGCATGTGCTACCTGCAGACAGTGCCACCCATGCCGCCAATGCCGTAATGTGCTGCAGACAGTGCCACCCATGACCCAATGCCATAACGCATGTGCTACCTGCTGACAGTGCCACCCATGCCGCCAATGCCATATTGTGCTGCAGACAGTGCCACCCATGCCGCCAATGGCATATTGCCATTGGCAGCATGGGTGGCACTGTCTCTGCAGGCAAAAAAATAAAAAAAAGCAAGGGGAGAGGCGCCTCTGAGTGCAGATGTTTAAAACAATTTAATAAGAGATTGCAGTACAAGCAACTCACATTTTACTGGATAAAAACAGGCATTGTACGATTTCCATATGTAGAAGAGGGTATCATCAGGTCAGTCATCAGCCTCCTTCTCCTGCTGGGGCGCTGTGTTGCTGGTTCTTCCTATCTGCACCGCTTTAGATGGATGGAATAGCCGGCGGCGGTGGAGATACTGCAGAGCACGGCCTGGGTGATGGTTTTTCCGGCAGGCGAGGGCCGATGACGTCACTGGCATGCGACGCGTTTCCTGAGCCGGCGTGCTGCGTGTGACGTGGCAGTCGCGCTCCTTTGTCAAGCTGGTGGATGGGTTGGAGGAGCTGGTATTTGATGGACATGGAGGGGGCGGAGAAAGGACAGAGGGGCGGGGCTAGGGCACAGAGGCGAGAGGAGTGTCAGCAGAGAGAGCTCTGGTATTTGATGGACATGGAGGGAGCATAGAAAGGACAGAGGGGCGGGGCTGGGGGACGGAGGTGGGAGACGTGTCAGCAAAGAGAGCTATTAGTCATGGCATGATGGTAAAGCCAGATAGAGTATATAAATAGTGGTTTTAGAACGGAATAAAGAACACTATGAGTAGGGGTACTGTGAGTAGGGGAATGCAATAAATTATGTGGTATGAACAAGAATAAGAATAATTTTAAAGAATTTTAGAGAAATTTAGATAAATTTAAAAGAAAGGGCAATTACTTGGAAAGGGATATGTTGAGGATGTAATGAGTATATATATATATGTAAAAGTCCATATACATGCATATATACATATGAAAGAAGGGGGGGGCAGGCAAAAAGGTATCCCTATACATACATGTGTACATATAAAAGGAAGGGGGGGGGAAGCAAAAGGGTATATAATAATAATGATAATAATGGTGAGGGATGGAATGGGAATGGGAGTGGGAATAGAGTGAATATAGATAAGTACTAATAAATTATTAAAATTTAAAGGGTGAGGGAGGGGACGATGTGTGCGAATGGAATAAGGAATGGATGGGTAAAAAGGGGGGAGGGGGGGGGAGATCACATAGACACATGCATGTATGCGCCCATGGGAGTATTAGATGGGGTGACAGGTCAGAATGGTCACAGAAAGAGGGGGGCGGGGGGGGGGGAGAAAGAGGAGAAGAACTGCTGGACCTATATACACATGCGCATGTATGTGCGCATACACACTCACATGTATACGCGTATACACACACACCCGCATGCGTACATTCGAGGGGGGGGGGAAAGAGGTTAGTATAGTCAGCACAGTTGCTAGCAGGGGGTATGCGTGTACATAAGTTTATGATGGGGGGGGGTGGGGTTAAATGAATGGAACCGTAAGGCCTCTGGTAGAGGAAATGTCATCATAAGTAATAAAATAATATACTATATACATGATACATATAAAATATATAAGATATAAAAGGAATGGTATACAATATATATAGATATGTCTGCAAGCACATAAATATATGATTGAGGCAAAGGTGCGAAATGCAGGGTACAAAAAATACAAAAATACAAAAATACAAAACTACAAAAATACATATTAACGATAACAATGAAAATGATGTTAATGGGAACAATCAATATAACGGGAGTGAGAAGAAGAGGGGGCGGGGAAGGGGAGAGGGAGAGGGAGGGAGGAAAGGGAGGAGGGAGGGGGGGGAAAGGGAAGGTAGGACAGGATGGGGAAGGGGGGAGGTTTTGATAATTGGGGCAGGGGAACTATACTTACAGACACCCGCCACCCCCAAGTTTGGGTAGAGCAATATACGAAAACCTGTGAGATATATATAATTTGAAGAGTGAAATTACATATCAAAGATGTTGAGATACTGCTAAAATATATATATATCAGGGATATGCAATTAGCGGACCTCCAGCTGTTGCCAAACTACATGTCCCATCATGCCTCTGCCTCTGGGTGTCAGGCTTGATGCTGTCAGAGTCTTGCTATGCCTCATGGGACTTGTAGTTTGGCAACAGCTGGAGGTCCGCTAATTGCATATCCCTGATATATATATATATATATATATCTAAAGGAGGGGGCTGGGGGGGGAGATATTACAGGATAGTATGGACTTCGATGCTCTCATTGATTCCTCCATGTGAGAGGAGTAGGTCTCACGGGCGCAAAGTTTTTTGAATCTTTCGGCTGCAGGGAGGGATCTGTCGATTTGCTCGATGACCCACACTTGGAGTCCTGTGGTGGATTTTTGATGTACTTTGGCAAAGTGTTTGGGGACACTGTGAGGGTCTGTACCACCCTCTTTATATCTGCGGTGTTCCCCAAATCTCTGTCTTAGTGGGCGTATGGTGCGGCCTACATACATTAGGCCGCATGGGCAGCTAAGGCCGTACACCACAAAGTCTGAAGAACAGTTGAAGAATTCCTTCAACTGGTATGTTTTTCCTTTTGTGCTGAAGCATTTTTGGCCATGTTTAACAAATTTGCATGTTTTACAGAGTGGTTTACGGCATTGGTACATACCTATGATTGGTATGAGAACTGGTGTGGGTATGGATGAAGTGGTGGGTTTTAGTCTGCTAGGGGCGAGTTTGTTCTTTAAGTTTGGAGCCCTGCGGTAGGTAACTCTGGGGTAGGGTGGCAGTTCAGATTTCAAATGTGGGTCCTGCTGGAGAATATTCCAATGTTTGAGTAATATTTTTTCCATGTTCTTATGTCTAGAGTGGAAAGTGGTAACGAATCTGGTCGAGCAGTCACGTGTGGCTTGCTCAGTCTTTGGTGGCTTACCATGGAGGTAGAATCTGTGTGCATCATCAACCAGGTGTTCAGGATATTGTTTGTCCATGAATTTCTTTTTGAGGTTTGTACTAAGTTCGATGTAATCATATATTTATGTGCTCGCAGACATATCTATATATATTGTATACCATTCCTTTTATATCTTATATATTTTATATGTATCATGTATATAGTATATTATTTTATTACTTATGATGACATTTCCTCTACCAGAGGCCTTACGGTTCCACTCATTTAACCCCACCCCCCCCCCATCATAAACTTATGTACACGCATACCCCCTGCTAGCAACTGTGCTGACTATACTAACCTTTCCCCCCCCCCCCCTCGAATGTACGCATGCGGGTGTGTGTGTATACGCGTATACATGTGAGTGTGTATGCGCACATACATGCGCATGTGTATATAGGTCCAGTAGTTCTTCTCCTCTTTCTCCCCCCCCCGCCCCCCCTCTTTCTGTGACCATTCTGACCTGTCACCCCATCTAATACTCCCATTGGCGCATACATGCATGTGTCTATGTGATCTCCCCCCCCTCCCCCCCTTTTTACCCATCCATTCCTTATTCCATTCGCACACATCGTCCCCTCCCTCACCCTTTAAATTGTAATAATTTATTAGTACTTATCTATATTTACTCTATTCCCACTCCCATTCCCATTCCATCCCTCACCATTATTATCATTATTATTATATACCCTTTTGCTTCCCCCCCCCCTTCCTTTTATATGTACACATGTATGTATAGGGATACCTTTTTGCCTGCCCCCCCCTTCTTTCATATGTATATATGCATGTATATGGACTTTTACATATATATATACTCATTACATCCTCAACATATCCCTTTCCAAGTAATTGCCCTTTCTTTTAAATTTATCTAAATTTCTCTAAAATTCTTTAAAATTATTCTTATTCTTGTTCATACCACATAATTTATTGCATTCCCCTACTCACAGTACCCCTACTCATAGTGTTCTTTATTCCGTTCTAAAACCACTATTTATATACTCTATCTGGCTTTACCATCATGCCATGACTAATAGCTCTCTTTGCTGACACGTCTCCCACCTCCGTCCCCCAGCCCCGCCCCTCTGTCCTTTCTATGCTCCCTCCATGTCCATCAAATACCAGAGCTCTCTCTGCTGACACTCCTCTCGCCTCTGTGCCCTAGCCCCGCCCCTCTGTCCTTTCTCCGCCCCCTCCATGTCCATCAAATACCAGCTCCTCCAACCCATCCACCAGCTTGACAAAGGAGCGCGACTGCCACGTCACACGCAGCACGCCGGCTCAGGAAACGCGTCGCATGCCAGTGACGTCATCGGCCCTCGCCTGCCGGAAAAACCATCACCCAGGCCGTGCTCTGCAGTATCTCCACCGCCGCCGGCTATTCCATCCATCTAAAGCGGTGCAGATAGGAAGAACCAGCAACACAGCGCCCCAGCAGGAGAAGGAGGCTGATGACTGACCTGATGATACCCTCTTCTACATATGGAAATCGTACAATGCCTGTTTTTATCCAGTAAAATGTGAGTTGCTTGTACTGCAATCTCTTATTAAATTGTTTTAAACATCTGCACTCAGAGGCGCCTCTCCCCTTGCTTTTCTTTTCAGTACTTTTGGAACACGGTTTCTGTTTCTCCTTGATGGCAGCCCTGAGACTGTATATGTGACTGTTTTTACTACTCCCCGCCCGGCTCCCTCCCCTTCATTCATTTATCCATTTTTTCTCTCTCCCCTCCACATGCCCCGAGAGCCTGGTCTCTATGTTTACCGATTGTACATGCATTGTACATACACTATCCTAAACCCCATACTCTAAGGATAACAGCGATTTGGACTCATGCGCATATTTACTTGTATAATAAACTGTCTCTGCAGGCAGAATATGCTTTATGGCATTAGCGTCATGGGTGGCACTGTCTGCAGCACATTACGGCATTGGCTGCATGGGTGGCACTGTCTCTGCAGGCAGCACATGCGTTATGGCCCATAACGCATGTGCTACCTGCAGACAGTGCCACCCATGCCGCCAATGCCATATTGTGCTGCAGACACTGCCACCCATGCCGCCAATGGCATAATGCATTATGGCATTAGCGTCATGGGTGGCACTGTCTGCAGCACATTATGACATTGGCGGCATGGGAGGCACTGTTTGCAGCACATTACGGCATTGGCGGCATGGGTGGCACTGTCTGCAGCACATTACGGCATTGGCGGCATGGGTGGCACTGTCTTCAACACATTACAGCATTGGCGGCATGGGTGGCACTGTCTCTGCAGGCAGCACATGCGTTATGGGCCATAATGCATGTGCTACCTGCAGACAGTGCCACCGATGCCGCCAATGCCGTAATGTGCTGCAGACAGTGCCACCCATGACCCAATGCCATAACGCATGTGCTAGCTGCTGACAGTGCCACCCATGCCGCAAATGCCGTAATGTGCTGCAGACAGTGCATAATGCCATTGGCAGCAGGGGTGGCACTGTCTCTGCAGGCAGAATATGCTTTATGGCATTAGCTTCATTGGTGGCACTGTCTGCAGCACATTACGGCATTGGTGGCATGGGTGGCACTGTCTCTGCAGGCAGCAAATGCATTATGGCCCATAATGCATGTGCTACCTGCAGACAGTGCCACCCATGCCGCCAATGCCATATTGTGCTGCAGACAGTGCCACCCATGTCGCCAATGCTATATTGTGCTGCAGACAGTGCCACCTATGCCGTCAATGCCATATTGTGCTGCAGACAGTGCCACCCATGCCGTAATGTGCTGCAGACAGTGCCACCATCCATGACGCTAATGCCATAACGCATGTGCTACCTGCTGACAGTGCCAGCCATGCCGCCAATGCTATATTGTGCTGCAGACACTGCCACCCATGCCGCCAATGGCATAATACGTTATGGCATTAGCGTCATGGGTGGCACTGTCTGCAGTTAGCGATCAGAAACAAAAAAACCAAAAAATAAAATCTAAACGGGGGGTGGGGGTTTGAGGTCAGGGGTCCGATCGATCGACGTTGAGGGACATGGCTGAAAGATTTTTTTTTTTACATTAAATTATTTATCTGATCAGGTTGCCGGGCCCCCCTGCTGGCCTGGCCCGGTACAACAGGGCCAGTTGTACTGGCCTATCAGCGGCCCTGTGTCCAGGAGAGGAGTGTGAAGGATATGAATGCAGTATGTGCAGGAGAGGAGAGTGAAGGATATGAATGCAATATGTGCAGGAGAGGAGTGCAATTATATGACAAGAACTATTTAAACAGAGGGCACTGGATTATACAGATGAAAATGTTTAAATGAGAAAAATAGAGAATATCAGCAGCTAAGGAACATTCCTCCACTCTGAAGGAGCAGGGCCAGAGGCGTACTAAGTGGGGGGTGGGGGGGCGGGCCGCACCGGGGTGCCACACACTGGGGGGGTGTCAGGCCGGCGCCCCCCGTGACTTAAGCGCACAGACAGCATCAGCGCCGCGGGACTTAGGCAGCGGCAGTCAGCGGCGATACGGCGATACAGGGGGGGAGGGGTGCGGGGTGACACCGCTGCACCATTCATCCCCTTCTTTCACGGCCGCGGGCTGTGAGCGGTGTTCGGCACAGTGGCACTTGCTTCACCTGTGACTAACTTCACAGAAGCACAGCCGAATGAAGCCGCCTCCCCCTCCTCTCTGTTTATGTGTACGGAGGGGGAGGGGACCCGACCTTCTGTCCATGTGCCGCCGCTGTGCTGATCTGAGGTACTGAATGGGGAGGGGGAGTTGCACTGAGGGGGGTCTTGCACTGGGTGGTGTTTGCACTGGGGGGTCTTGCACTGGGGGGTGTTTGCACTTTGGGGTCTTGCACTGGGGGGTGTTTGCACTGGGGGATGTTTGCACTGAGGGGTCTTGCACTGGGGGGTCTTGCACTGGGGGGTGTTTGCACTGGGGGATGTTTGCACTGGGGGGTCTTGCACTGGGGGGTGTTTGCACTGGGGGGTGTTTGCACTGGGGGGTGTTTGCACTGGGGGGTGTTTGCACTGGGGGGTCTTGCACTGAGGGGGGTCTTGCACTGAGGGGGGTCTTGCACTTTGGGGTATTGCACTAAGGGGTGTTTGCACTGAGGGGGGTCTTGCACTGAGGGGTGTTTGCACTGAGGGGTGTTTGCACTGAGGGGTGTTTGCACTTTGGGGTGTTTGCACTGAGGGGTGTTTGCACTGAGGGGTGTTTGCACTGAGGGGGGTCTTGCACTGAGGGGGGTCTTGCGCTGAGGGGTGTTTGCACTTTGGGGTCTTGCACTGGGGGTGTTTGCACTGGGAGGTCTTGCACTGAGGGGGGTCTTGCACTGAGGGGGGTCTTGCACTGGGGGGTGTTTGCACTTTGGGGTCTTGCACTGGGGGGTGTTTGCACTGAGGGGGGTCTTGCACTGGGGGGTGTTTGCACTTTGGGGTCTTGCACTGGGGGGTGTTTGCACTAAGGGGTGTTTGCACTAAGGGGTGTTTGCACTAAGGGGTGTTTGCACTGAGGGGGGTCTTGCACTGAGGGGTGTTTGCACTGAGGGGTGTTTGCACTGGGGGGTCTTGCACTGAGGGGGGTCTTGCACTGGGGGGTCTTGCACTGGGGGGGGTCTTGCACTGGGGGGTTTGCACTTTGGGGTCTTGCACTGGGGGGTGTTTGCACTGGGGGTCTTGCACTGGGGGGTGTTTGCACTGGGGGGTGTTTGCACTGGGGGGTGTTTGCACTGGGGGGTGTTTGCACTGGGGGGTCTTGCACTGGGGGGTCTTGCACTGTAGGGGGTGTTTGCACTGGGGGTCTTGCACTGGGGGGGTTTGCACTGGGGGGGTTGCACTGGGGGTCTTGCACTGGGGGGGTTTGCACTGGGGGGGTTTGCACTGGGGGGGGGTTTGCACTGGGGGGGGTTTGCACTGAAGGGGGTGTCTGCACTGAAGGGGATGTGAACTGAAGGGGGTCTGTGTAACATGCAGGGGGTCCAGAGCTCTGGGGGCTGTATAATGTAAAGGGGTCCAGAGGTGCAGGGGGCTGTGTAATGTAAAGGGGTCCAGTGATGCAGGGTGCTGTGTAATGTAAAGGGGTCCAGAGGTGGTGACGGGGGCTGTGTAATATAAAGGGGTGCAGGGGGGCTGTGTAATGTAAAGGGGTCCAGTGGTGCAGGGTGCTGTGTAATGTAAAGGGGTCCAGTGATGCAGGGTGCTGTGTAATGTAAAGGGGTCCAGAGATTCGGGGTGATGTGTATTGTAAAGGGGTGCAGGGTGTTGTGTAATGTAAAGGGGCCCAGAGGTGCAGGGTGCTGTGTAATGTAAAGGGGTCCAGTGATGCAAGGTGATGTGTAATGTAAAGGGGTGCAGGGTGCTGTGTAATGTAAAGGGGTCCAGAGGTGCAGGGTGTTGTGTATTGTAAAGGGGCCCAGAGATGCGGGGTGCTGTGTAATGTAAAGGGGTCCAGTGATGCAGGGTGCTGTGTAATGTAAAGGGGTCCAGAGGTGTAAGGTGCTGTGTAATGTAAAGGGGTCCAGAGATGCAAGGTGCTGTGTAATGTAAAGGGGTCCAGTGATGCAGGGTGCTGTGTAATGTAAAGGGGTCCAGAGGTACAGTTGTGGAGAGGGGGTACACAGTAGTGACAAAGAGATATTTGTTGATGCAGAGGTATGCCGGGGGCACAGTGGGGTGTTTTTACATTTTAATGTGGGGGGGTGCCAGATATAGGATTCGCCCCGGGTGCCAAATGCTCTAGGTACGCCCCTGAGCAGGGCCCTGATACATATCAGTGGAGAACTGTTTTCTCTAAGCTGCCTACTCGGTCCCATAATAAGGATGCCTGCTCAATCCCTAAGCAAGGAGGAGCAGTTTGCCTACTGCCCAGTGAAGTGCAAAACATTTGAAGAATCCAACAGCATTATGTACAGCTGAGGAATGCGGAGGGTACAACAGCAGGTAGCATGTACTGAAGAGAAGCGGAGGGTGCAGGTAATTATGACTTTGAAGTGTGAAATTCAAAGTCAATTATGGCGAATGAAAAGTGAGCAATTTAGATATAAAATTAAACTCCCACAAAACGTTACGCTCATCAGTAGCAGTAATAGGAAGGGATTGTAGAAGGGTGATCAGAAAGACTGTGGGGAAGGGACTGTGGCGTGGGTACAATAAGGATTGTATAGAGTCTAACATGGACTAAAAGCAGAGATAGGTGTAACAGCGATATACTTAAATGAAATGTTCAAGTTGAGCTGTAATAAGCTTTTCCCAGGTGGCTTAAATTGCCTTTTCCCTGGTCCATCTACAGCAGTGGTTCTCAACCTTTCTAGTGCTGTGACCCCTTGATAAAATTTCCCAAGTTGTGGGGACCCCTAACAGTAAAATTATTGTTGTAGCTCGGGTTGTCAGCACCCAAGGCAAGACAAGTAATTTGCGCCCCTAATCCACAGACATTTATCGCTCCCTGAGTCCCTTCCACTCGTACAGTATTAAAACCCTTTATGGTACATTTTGGGATGTACCATTCTTTCTTTTTGTTCTCCATTCTTTCCCTTTTATCTCTCTCTATGCTAACTTCATGTTTTCTCCCCCCCCCCCCCCCATCCCTCTCTCTAGCCGTCTTTCTTGTTCTCTCCCTTATTCTTTCTCTCCCCTTTTCTTTGTTCCTATCCCTTTTTTCCTCTCCCTTCCATGTATTCTCTATTTTTATTTCTTCTCTTACTACTTGGTGGGGGAATGGGATGTGTGACAGTCCTGGCAGGGAGTTGGGATGAGTGGCAGTCCTGGCGGGGAGTTGGGATGAGTGGCAGTCCTGGCAGGGAGTTGGGATGAGTGGCAGTCCTGGTGGGGAGTTGGGATGAGTGGCAGTCCTGGCGGGGGTTCTGATCAGCCAACTTAGGTGCTCTTGATCAAGGTCTTCTGCTGATCTGAGAACTGAAGTGGGGACTTTTAATGGCAACTCTAATCACAGGTAGTGTTACTCACTGTGTCTCCGACTGTGTGGTGTCTTGTAGCAGTGACACCTATGCCAAAATCAGGAGATAGGGTCTCCTCCAGCCCCTCCCACTTTACATTCCTCAACAGTAAGCTGACCTCTAGTCTCTGTCCCCAGCCATGCCGTGAACTGAATGGGCGGCTGCAAAAAGGCTGAGTGGGTGGCCGCAGGCTCCAGAAACAGCCCAGCTGAGCGGCCGCGAAAAGGCTGGGAGAGCAGCGTGGGCTTCAGGAACAGCCCAGGATTTGGTGACCCCTGGCAAATCATCATTTGACCCCCAGGTTGAGAACCACTGATTAACAGCCACATGTTGGAAAGGGCCAGGCTGCAGCTGCTGTCATGAAGATTTTTTTTCTCTGCCCCTTCAGCCCCTTTTCTGGTCCATATGCAGCCACTGTCAGCAGGTAGGGGTGGGGTGGAAATGAGACAGCTGGGGAGTAATATCTGTTTTATTTTTCCTCTAGGTCCATCAGGACTTCTGCAGGACTTACAAAATTCCTACCAGTACTTGTACCAGTATTTATATTGATTACTGAACACTCAGAAAAGTTACATCAGATATATCAGAACTTGCTACCCCTTGTCTGTGAACTATTCCAGAACTATTCCAGAATCCTCGCTCTGTCACGATCTTTACTAAGCTATACCTACGAGGAGCTTTCAACCTGAGAAGAATCTGTGAGAGGCATGGGCGTAGCATAAGGGGTTGCAGGGGTCACAATCCCAACCCCGCCCCTAGCTCCACAAAGTCCAGCTTCGATCTGCCCTAGGGCCCCACAGCCATGCTCCAGTACTGGGCTTCCACTTTGTCTTCCACAGTCCACACCCCTCTGTTCTCATTGGCTGGGGAGAAGCTGTGAGCCATTTCCTTAATGGAGAGGAGCATGGGGTGAGAACAACCCAGGATGGGGAAGTGTCTGTGCTGTGTGCTGGCAACATGGAATTGTAACCGAGCTCAGCGAGTTAAGAGGAGGAGAGTGCCGTCCTGTAGCCACGATGGGACCGATGTCACTGGTGAGGTAAGACACCGCTCAGTGTCTTCTAGTCACTAGCTGGGATTCTCTGTACCCCACCCCCACCCGAGGAATGTCCGCTTACCCCACTTTCCTGACAACTGGGGAAAAGACACGCACCTCCGGGAGGTGACCTTCCCCCAACACCCGCCAACACTGACAGAGAAACCTTCAGAAATTGCTAAAACAAATCCTTAAACACTTCCTGAGGGGGCCCTGGGGGTCTGGAAGCTCCAGATTTCATGTCACATGGTTTTGCCTCCCCAGATCTAAGTTCCCCCCCCCAAAGCCCCCTGACCACCCCCTCTGCCCTGGATGCTATGCCTGCTGCTGAGCTTCTTTCCCAGTACAGCACTCTATACTGCTCCTCCTCCGCAGGGCTGAAATCACATTCCTTTACAACACAGCCAGTCAGCCATCATCTGCATAGGGTGTATTTGCCTACTGCAACTACACTGCCGTTCTGACCAGGGAATTTCACAGGTCAGAACGGCAACATAAAAGCCAGATACACCCTGTGAAGGCTGATAGACTGTGTGTAAAGGAATGTGATTTCAGTCCTGTGTATTGTGGGTGGGGGGGGGGGGGGGAGCTGGTTACAGTGCTGGAATGGGAAAGGAGCTCTGCTAAATGGCCTGCCAGGGGTCCCTGTCCTCTGATTCTCCAGCAGTGATCCCTGTCCTCTGATTCTCCAGGGGTGATCCCTGTCCTCTAATGAAAGGATGAACTCTAAATTCTTATGCCACTTTGAGTATCTTGGCGTGCGGTGGGTGTATCTGCACACACGATGAAAGTGGTGGGTGGTAGTGGGGGGGCCCAGGTCAACTTTTGCACCGGGGCCCACAAGCTTCAAGCTACGCCTTTGGTGAGAGGGACAAGTGGAAGACAGCTTTCCATACCAGATTTGGGCATTTTGAATACCTTGTAATGCCTTTAAAACTTTATAATGCCCTGGAAACTTTTAAACACTTAACTTTTCCAGGATTTCATTTACATTATTATGGCCGATTATGGTCAATTATCTGGATAATATTCTGCTCTTCTCTACCTCCTTGGAAGACCACAAGGTCCACGTTCGGAGAGTCTTGGCCCATAGCCTTTAACTTTATACCAAGCCATAGAAATGTGAATTTGAGAGCACAACTATCCAAATCTTGGGACTTATTATCTACAGTACATGGTCTCTATTGACGGTCTCTTCCAACAGGATGAGAATTTATAATTTCCTTGGTTTTGCTAACTTCTACCACAAATTTACCCAGAACTTCTCTGCCACAGTGGCTCCTCTGATCAAACTCACTAGTACCCACACTCCCCTCTTCTCTACAAAGCCCAGTCTGCTTTCAACAAGCTCAAACTCCTGTTTACCTCATCTCCATCTGACACTAACCTTCGTCTTGGAGCCTGATGCCACTGAAAACACAGGGGTTGTAGTCCTTTCTCAATGGTTTGGTCCAAAGATTCACTTGCACCCTATCACCTTTATCTCCCAGAAAATGTCCCCAGCAGAGAAGAGTAATTATATGGATGACAGATGGCATTATTTGTTAGAAGGAGTTGCTCATCCTACATCTATTTTAACTGGCCAGAGGAATCTAGAGTTTTAAAGAACCACAAAATGCCTTAGGCCTTGACAGGCCAGATGGGCACTCTTTTTTTTCTAGGTTGGAACTCTCATCTGACCTCTAATACTGAGACCGAGAACATTAAGTACAATGCCCTCTCTTACTGTAAGGGGTACCGAATGCAGGTATCCATCAGGGATGACCAGATCAATGGGCTACACCTCAAAGAATCATGAACTAAACTAAGTATGATTAAATAAAGTTTGTTAAGATAAATAACACCCTTCCAACACCAACAAACCATGAACAAGGTAAAATTTTGTAATAAATGTGAAAGTGCAACAAGCCCAGAACAACAACCTAACTAACATACAATATGTACAAAAATGGAGAGCTCACATGTAGGGTAATTTTTTCATTCCCCCATAGTTCAGCTTGAAGTATTGCCCAAAATTTTGGTCCAATACAATACTTACCTTATTTACCAAAAAGTATCAGTACCTAAGTATAAAAGTCCCATGCTAAGAAGTACAAGCACTAAAATTATAGCTCTTATAATTATTATAGCCCTTCCTAACCAATAATACCACAAAGCTCCTAATGTACTCCCTGGTTATCTTTTGCCTCGACTACTGCAACTTCCTTCTCTTTGGCTTACTTTACCCTTACATAGGCTATTCCCCCTTCAGTCCATCATGAATGCTGCTGCCAGACTCATCCACCTTACCAATGGCTCAGTGTCTGCCACCCTCTCTGCTAATCCCTCCATTGGCTGCCACTCACCCAACAAATTAAATTTAAAATACTAACAATAACTTACAAAGCCATCAGCAACTTGGCCCCCAGCTACATCACTAACCTAATCTCAAAACATCAAGCTAATCATTCTGTTTGTTCCTCCCAAGACCTCCTGCTCTCTCATTTCCTTGTTATCTCCTCCCATGCTCGTCTTCAGGACTTCTCCCGAGCCTCCCCCATCCTTTGGAATTCCCTACCCCAATCTGTCTGACTATCTCCTACTCTGTCCACTTTTGGGTGATCCCTGAAAATCTTTCCTATCCTGCCTCCACCTAACAACTGTACTTTTCCTTTCTTCTGTCAACTTATCCCCCACAGTTATTACCTTTTTATCACTAGACCCCCTCCCCCCCTTTTAGATTGTAAGCTCTAACGAGCAGGGCCCTCTAATTTCACCTGTATAGAATTGTATTGTAACTGTACTGTCTGCCCTCACGTTGTAAAGAGCTGTGCAAACTATTGGCGCTATATAAATCCTGTATAATAATTCCTGATCTGTTGTGCTCACTGCAACACTTTACAAGCTTCCAAGTTACCCATAAATATTTCCCAGCTCATTTAGATTTACAAAAACATACAAAAATATTTTAGTATGCTGTTGTGAAAAGAACCCTAACATTTTCTCCTTGACATTTATTTTGTGACCTTCAGAAAAATAACATACATAAATCACACTGATCATTACCATTGCTTTATTACCCAGGCTAGTGGTCTCAGGAAACATTCACCGCATAGAAGCAAGGCTGATAGGCATCATCAAGACAGCCCTCCATCCTGGCATATTCTCTGGGGGACCAGTTTACATCCTCCCTACAACAGATAAGAGACTCAACATCAGATAAGAGGACAGTCTGATCTTGGGAAAAAAGAAAAAGGAAATGCTACATTGAGATTCAGCTCAGCATATGTCTTGAGTTCTGCCAGATTATTTCCGAGCATGTCCAGAACTACATAAAATATCCACATTAATATTTTTATGTACCTCTTCTAATTCACCCCTTCATTTCTCCACCTCACTTGCTATTATCTTCTCAGTTTGACTTGTGAGTTGGTAATAAGACCTACTGTATTTCGATAACATTATATAAAAAAAATATATTTAAATACAGTATTTGATACCCAATTTGAGCTTTCTGAGCTACAGTTGCAAAACAAGTTGTGAACCTTTTGTATTTTTGCAAGAATGGTTTATAAATTGTATACTTTTTGAATAGATTGCTTAGGTTTGTCCTAATATTACACTGACTCTAACACTAAGACATGCGGCTATTACTCTGTAAAGCAAACTGCATTAGATCACTCTTCAAAAGCGTTTTGAGAGATGGCGTTTTAACCCTCAAAATGCCAACACACCGAGCCACACCCATGTGCATTGTATGTCATTCATTTGAATGGGTCACGTTCTGCAGTGTTACCACCTGATGAATTTCAACATGCCAGCCACAAAGTCTGTGATTGCTTTTTATACATAACATTTTTTTATTTTCCGACGGTGCATTTATCAATATGGTAGGTCTGCTTTTATTATAACATGGAGGTCAGGGATATCAGCACCCTCATTTCTACTCTTAGCACAAGAACAGCATCAGCAAAATGACTTGAGCTGCCTCTGGGTCCCAGCAGGCATCCATCATAACTATCTTAATCAGCAGGGGTCTCCAAACTTTCTAAACAAAGGGCCATTTACTGCCCTTCAGACTTTAGGGGGCCGGAACTGGCCATCGGGAGTACAAAATGTTCCAGCATCAGTGGAAGTAAACAATCCCCAATGATTGATGTCAGTGGGAGGAATTGTGCCCCATTATTGATTTCATTGGTAGGATTTGTGCGCCATTGTTGGTGTCATTTGTAGGAATTGTGCCCCATCATTGGTGTCATTGGGAGAAATTGTGCCCCATCACTGGTGTCATTGGGGGAAATTGTGCCCCATCATTGGTGTCATTGGGAGGAATTGTGCCCCATCAATTGTGTCATTGGGCTCATTGTTGGTGTCATTGGGAACAACTGTGCCCCATCATTGATGTCATTGGCAGGAATTGTGCCTCATCGTTGGTGTCTTTGGGAGGAACTGTACCCTTCATTGGTGTCAATGAATAAAATAGTGCCACAAGAGCTGGATAAAAACAAGCAACGGGTCGCATCTGGCTCCCGGGCTGCAGTTTGAAGACCACTGTTCTACAGGACTAATGAACTGTGGATGATGATCTATCATGGCAAAACTTTCAGGTTGTAATTATTTCCTAACGCTGAGCTTTTGGAAATATATAATAAAACTGAGAAAAATGTGGCACTACACTGATGTGTTTTTTTTACTTGGGATTAATACCAGATTTGGTAATATGGTATTTAGTTTACTTTAAAGGGGAGTAACCCCCTTTGATTTCAATTATTTATGAAATAGCATGATACTTTTTGTAAACTTCTAAAAGTGGGGGCGTGGCCAAGACAGGCATGTGAGAGGACGCATCTCCCACAGCTCCTATCAGTGATCCGGTATTGATCCTCCCCCAGCCGCCCAATCGGTCTGACGCCGACATATGCTTGCAGCCTGTGATCCGGGGACCACCGAGGTACCACCGCCGGCTCTCTGCACCAGGGTGATGACCCGCAAAGGACAGGCGGAAATCGCGGGGCCGGAGCTCCAAGATGGCGCCGCCGCATCTGCAGTGAAGGGGACGCCGCGCGGCCAGGACAAGCAAGGCCCCAAGCCAAGTAAGCCGCCTAAAACCCCCAAGGATCCCCCTAAAGACATGCTCTATTATGCCCAGAAGTTGTCTGGGGCTGTGGGGACAGAGCTGCCCGCCCGATCGGGGGACCCTAAACATATGCTGCCTGATATGCAAGCAGACGCTGCCCCAGATCAGTGGGGAGAGGAGGAGTTGGGCCAGGCAGGCTCCATGCTGCAGGGCACTCAAGCCCCAGATTCACAGGTCGCAGTGCAACCCACTCTGGCTGATATCCTCAGGGCTGTGAACAAATGCACAGCCTCTGTTGACACTTTGAAAGAGCAGTTTGGCTTGCTGAGGCAAGACATGCAGAAGATCCGTGAACGCACCACGGCTGGGGAGAGTAGAGTTAGTGAGGTGGAGGACCAAATGCAGCCCATAGCCCAGGACACAAGAGCAGCCCTGCAGATGGCTAGAGATGCATACGATCGTGCTGAGGATATGGACAACCGTCTCAGAAGGAACAACGTTCGTATAGTGGGTCTCCCGGAGAGGGTGGAGGGCAGGGATCCTACTACATATGTGGAGAACTGGCTGATTGAACTTTTTGGCAAAAATTCATTCTCACCATTTTTTGCGGTGGAGCGTGCGCACAGAGTGCCCTCTCGCCCACCCCAGCAGGGGGGTCCTCCCAGATCTATTCTTGCGAAACTACTGCACTATCGGGACAGGGAGGGGGTGCTACGCCAAGCTCGGGAGCGAGCAAATGTACAGTACAATGGCACCAGGGTGTCTTTCTATCCGGACTTTTCGGCGGAGGTCCAGAGACGCAGAGCCAAGTTTAATGATGTGAAACGCCGTTTGCGACTCCTACAACTTCCATACGCCATGCTTTATCCTGCAAAGCTCCGCATAGTGGTGCGGGGCCAGGCACAATTCTTTGAGTCTGCCAAGGAGGCCCTAACCTGGCTGGATCGGAACGAGCAATCACTTCAACGACGAGCAGGAGGATGGAGAATAAGGCTTGAATTCTGATTGTGCCTGTTGGCACGGATTATAGGCTGCTAGAAGTTACCTTACGTTCACCTTACCCAGGGGGGATCCCCTATTATTGTTTGTGGCTACTGTTTTATGGCTGGGGGACATTATATCGCTATAAAACGCAAGGAGAGCAATTTACACCACGCTGTCCAATACGCTGATGTTACAATTGACTGAACTGTGGCGACGCTCTGTCGCGAAAAGAGTTGCTGCTGCCCTGTTGGTGGATTGTGTAGCTCCAGGACCCGTTAGGTCCACTGTTTTTACTAACTTTTCCTTTTTCAGCAGTTATACTTTCAAAGAGGTACATTGCAGCAGACTTGAGTCATTAATCTTATTGAGCCATGATGCGGGGTTCAGGACTGGTACGAGGGGGGGGATGTCATCCCTGCCCCGGGGACTATATTTTTGTTTCTACCCACGATTATCCGACCACTTATCTTTAGTCGCAGATGCTCATGGCTAAGGTTCCTATTGTTTCTTGGAATGTGAGGGGTATGCAATCCCCCTTAAAACGTACAATGCTTACTATGTGTTTGAAGAAATTCCTTCCTGGGGTAATCTGTTTCCAAGAGACTCACTTAACAGCAAAGACAGTATGTTGTTTACGGTATTCATGGGTGGGGAAGGCCTACCACTCTACACATACCTCCTTTTATAGGTGGGTGAGTGTATTGGTACATGCAGCCCTGGATTTCCAGGAGTTTGACAGTGTCATAGACCAGGAGGGGCGATATGTATTTCTTCACTGCAAGTTTGGTACATTGATATGTGTGTTGGCGTGTATATATATCCCACCACCGTTCACGGCGGCGGTGCTCCGGCTCCTCCTTGCGTTTTTGGATGGTAGGCCGGATGTGCCGTTGCTAGTGGTCAGTGATTTTAACTGCTGTTCGGACCAGGTGGCGGATAGACACCCGAGCCCTAGGCCCTCTGCCCTCGCCAGGAGTTCTCCCTTGGCGCGGTTGTTGCAAGAGGTGGGCTGGGTGGATATCTGGCGACACCGCAATCCGGGCGACAGACAATTTACCTGTTTTTCGAAGTCCCATGGTTGCCTGTCTAGGATTGATTTGGGGGTGGGGAACCTGAGCATACTCCCGTTTGTAGCAGACATTACACATAGACCCCGTAGCGTATCGGATCACTCTGCTCTAGTGGTACAGTTACTGGTGGCTCCGCCAGCGAGATTATCTAGGGCGCCCTGGAAGTTTAATGCATTTTGGCTGAAATTGTTTTGTTCCCATGAGGAGATAGTGGGGGGCATGAGGAGGTTCTTTGCTGACAGGGATGGAGCTGAGTTCAATGTGTTGCACTGGGATGCCTTTAAGGCGCATCTCCGGGGCCTCCTGATAGGGGAAAGGAACAAGGTTAAAAGAGCCTCCTCTGAGCTCCTGATAGAAGTAGAGGCCAGGGTTCAGGAATTAGAGAGGGTATATGTTACGGATCCTTCTGATCTGACCAGAGAAGCATGGCTGGCCGCTCAATCGGCCTATCAACATTTACTTTCCTCTTCAGCTGAGAAGAAAAGGTTTTTTGTGAAACAGGCATTCTTTGAGGAGGGTGAGAAGACCGGCTGACTATTGGCACGGATTGCGAACTCCCATCAACGCTCGCCTGCTATAGGAGCCATTAGGTCCAAGGCAGGGAGTGTTGTCTCCCAACCAGAGTTGATTATGGAGGAATTGGCGGGTTTCTATGAGACCCTGTACAGTCCTGGAGCGCCCTACACCCAGGAGGTTTTGGAGTTATACCTGGCCCGATTGGCCTTCCCTGCGCTGTCCGAGGGTCAGCGTGCCCAGTTGGAGGCGCTGCTTACTGTCGGGGAGCTCTGGGGGGCTGTGGGTGCATTCCCTAATTGTAAGGCCCCGGGGGAGGATGGGTTGCCAATGGAGGTGTATAAGCAATACTCAGAGGAACTACTGCCCCAACTACTGAGAGTCTTTAACGGTGCCAGGGAGAGAGAGACCCTTCCACCCTCAATGTCTAAGGCAAACATAGTATTATTGCTTAAACCTGGTAAGGATCCTGTAGACCCAGGGGCGTACCGCCCCATCTCCTTGCTGCAAGGCGACATTAAGATATTAGCCAAGGTACTGGCCATTCGGCTGAATGGGGTGATTACCTCTATTGTGCATGGGGACCAGGCTGGGTTCATGCCAAATAAATCCACAGCTGTTAATTTGCGGAGGTTGTTCCTCAATATACAAGCAAGGGCAGATAACATGGGAGGCAGGGCACTCTTGTCCCTGGACGCCACAAAGGCGTTTGACAGCATAGATTGGAATTATCTTTGGTCAGTGCTGCAGAGGTTCGGGTTTGGTCCAATTTACATATCCTGGGCGAAGTTGCTATATAGTCAGCCGCAGGCCGCCATAAGGACCTTTGGTTCATTGTCTGGGAGCTTTGCGTTGAGGAGGGGGACTCGGCAGGGGTGCCCCCTGTCGCCCCTCCTCTTTGCTTTGGCTATTGAGCCACTGGCCATGGACATTAGGGCAAATTCTGGCATCACTGGTTTCTGCTATGGTGACATGCAGGAAAAAGTCATGCTATATGCCGATGACACTTTGCTTCTTCTGGGGGACATGGATTCTTCCCTCAGGGAAGCTATGTCGACCATATCCAAATTTGGAGGATTTTCCCGTTTACATATAAACTGGTCAAAGTCGGCGCTGCTCCTGTTGGATGGGGACGACACTCAGGTGATTAACTCTTCCTGCCCTATTCCCATTACCACTGCTTTCAAGTACTTGGGGGTTCAGATCACAGCTACGCCACGGGACTTTATCCATCTTAATATCTCCCCCCTGTTACTAAGGTTTAGGGACAAAATCAAAACCTGGAGGCTCTTCTCCTATCTGTTGCCGGCAGGGTGAATCTCATAAAGATGATACTCATGCCACAGCTACTATACTTCCTTCATAACACTCCTATGGTTATCCCCCTCAAGATATTCCGTACGGTAAACAGTATTTTTCGCAGCCTCATATGGAAGGATAGGCTCCCTAGAATCAAGCTGGAACATTTACAGCGGCCCAAAGACTGCGGGGGCTTGGCGTTGCCAAACCCTTGGCTGTATTACTTAGCTTCCCAGTTACAGCATCTTATAGGCATGTTCCCATAGGCGGCAGAGAGGACGCCCACCTTGCAAACCTCGGCTCATAAACTATTGCTGCTTACCGTGTGCAGAGGTCCGGTTCCTGTGGCGTTGGAGGCTCAGGCCTTCGCAAAACCACATAAAAAGTTTCCAACTTATAGCCTAATTCAGAAGGTATGGAACAAAGTTAAAATGTCGGAGCTGCTTCCGGCCCACTGACATCACATCCAGTGCGGGCGCCACCACTCAGGCGCATGTGCGATCACACCGCAATCCATAGAGCCATTATTGCATCCAGGGCCGCAATGGAATGCACATGCCACCCTCTTCTCACCGGAGGCATTGCCTGCAACAGGGTAAGCGACAGGGAAGCCCACATTTTGCCTCCCTGTCCCTCAGGGGCGCCTGAGTGTCTATTAACAAATTGACTAGGTCAAACTCTGTACAGCCAATTCTCCTTCCATCCTAGAGCAAAGCATATTAATACATAATATGAAAAAATATCAATTTACATAATACTCAAGTGATAGCAGTTACATATAAAGACACAGCTAAAAGACACAGTAATATGTAATTCTCCACGAAAAAGTCCAAATTGAACATATTCAAGCCAGATAAGCAATGTATGTTAACCCTATAAGAAGGGCTTAAAAGTCAATGCTGTATTTAACCCTGGGAGTAAGGTCGCTTTTTGATTATATATCCATTTGGTCTCCTGTTTTAAAATGTGTTTATCAATATCACCTCCATTTGGGGAATCTTTTCTAGGACAAAAAAGGAGATCACTGTGGCATCATAGCTGTGTCTCAGACCTACATGTTTACATATAGGTGTATACAGGAGACCCAAATCAATATAATATAGGTGATCCTGTACATGTTGACATATACCACTCCCACCATCTGGGAGTCTGCATAGGACTTAGATTTAAAATTTACCACCTCTTGGGAGTGGGAGTGTATTTCCTTCCCTTATCCAGGGACATTCATCACAGCTACCACATCGATATGTCCCCATGCCCTCCACGGCTCATTCCAGTGCATCTGGGGATTAGGGATGAGCTTCGTGTTCGAGTCGAACATACGTTCGACTCGAACATCGGCTGTTCGATCGTTCGACGAAGATCGAACGATTTGGGCCGTTCGCGCCAAATTCGAGTGACGCGAACGGCCCACAATGCACTACGCCATCACAGTGTCATCCAGGCGCTGTGATTGGCCAAGCATGCACTGTGACCCCGCATGCTTGGCCAATCACAGCGCCGGCAGCGAGGAGAGCAATGATTGGCCACAGGCAGGATGCCTGTGGCCAATTATTGCTGAGGGTGTTTAGTACACGCCCCACACTATAAAAGGCCGCCAGCACGGCGGCCTAGTGTAGTGTGTTCCGGAGCAGGGATAGAGCAGCATAGGCAGGGACAGTGACTGTTATTTCTTTCTTGCTTAACCTGGATTCCTTTAGTTTAGGGAAAGAGAAGGATAGGTAGGGAGAGTGTCAGTGTGTTTTGTGCTTGTGCTATAGTGTGCTTAAAAAAAACATTTATTCTAGGGACAGAAAACTGTAGGTAGGGACAGTGTCAGTTTCTTTCACTCTGCAAGTCCTTGTTTCCAGGGACCTGGAAGGACAGTGAGTGAATTGTCCTTGTGCTATATTGTGCTTAAAAAAAACATTTATTCTAGGGACAGAAAACTGTAGGTAGGGAGAGTGTCAGTTTATTTCACTCTGCAAGTCCTTGTTTCCAGGGACCTGTAAGGACAGTGAGTGAATTGTCCTTGTGCTATATTGTGATTAAAAAAAACATTTTTTCTAGGGACAGAAAACTGTAGGTAGGGAGAGTGTTTTTTTTCTTTCACTCTGCAAGTCCTTGTTTCCAGGGACCTGGAAGGACAGTGAGTGAATTGTCCTTGTGCTATATTGTGATTAAAAAAAACATTTATTCTAGGGACAGAAAACTGTAGGTAGGGAGAGTGTCAGTTTATTTCACTCTGCAAGTCCTTGTTTCCAGGGACCTGTAAGGACAGTGAGTGAATTGTCCTTGTGCTATATTGTGATTAAAAAAAACATTTTTTCTAGGGACAGAAAACTGTAGGTAGGGAGAGTGTTTTTTTTCTTTCACTCTGCAAGTCCTTGTTTCCAGGGACCTGTAAGGACAGTGAGTGAATTGTCCTTGTGCTATATTGTGCTTAAAAAAAACATTTATTCTAGGGACAGAAAACTGTAGGTAGGGAGAGTGTCAGTTTATTTCACTCTGCAAGTCCTTGTTTCCAGGGACCTGTAAGGACAGTGAGTGAATTGTCCTTGTGCTATATTGTGATTAAAAAAACATTTTTTCTAGGGACAGAAAACTGTAGGTAGGGAGAGTGTTTTTTTTCTTTCACTCTGCAAGTCCTTGTTTCCAGGGACCTGTAAGGACAGTGAGTGAATTGTCCTTGTGCTATATTGTGATTAAAAAAAACATTTTTTCTAGGGACAGAAAACTGTAGGTAGGGAGAGTGTTTTTTTTCTTTCACTCTGCAAGTCCTTGTTTCCAGGGACCTGTAAGGACAGTGAGTGAATTGTCCTTGTGCTATATTGTGATTAAAAAAAACATTTTTTCTAGGGACAGAAAACTGTAGGTAGGGAGAGTGTTTTTTTTCTTTCACTCTGCAAGTCCTTGTTTCCAGGGACCTGTAAGGACAGTGAGTGAATTGTCCTTGTGCTATATTGTGCTTAAAAAAAACATTTATTCTAGGGACAGAAAACTGTAGGTAGGGAGAGTGTCAGTTTATTTCACTCTGCAAGTCCTTGTTTCCAGGGACCTGTAAGGACAGTGAGTGAATTGTCCTTGTGCTATATTGTGATTAAAAAAAACATTTTTTCTAGGGACAGAAAACTGTAGGTAGGGAGAGTGTTTTTTTTCTTTCACTCTGCAAGTCCTTGTTTCCAGGGACCTGTAAGGACAGTGAGTGAATTGTCCTTGTGCTATATTGTGCTTAAAAAAAACATTTATTCTAGGGACAGAAAACTGTAGGTAGGGAGAGTGTCAGTTTATTTCACTCTGCAAGTCCTTGTTTCCAGGGACCTGTAAGGACAGTGAGTGAATTGTCCTTGTGCTATATTGTGATTAAAAAAAAAAAATTTTCTAGGGACAGAAAACTGTAGGTAGGGAGAGTGTTTTTTTTCTTTCACTCTGCAAGTCCTTGTTTCCAGGGACCTGTAAGGACAGTGAGTGAATTGTCCTTGTGCTATATTGTGATTAAAAAAAACATTTATTCTAGGGACAGAAAACTGTAGGTAGGGAGAGTGTCAGTTTCTTTCACTGTGAAAGTCCTTGTTTCAAGGGACAGAGAAGGACACCTGAAGGTAGCCCTTATTGCTTTTTTCCCATCTCCCTGCAGGCCATCTATTAGAATGTCTGGAAGGCAAACAAGGAGAGGCAGACAGTCAGGAGGCAATAAAAGAGGGCAAGCAGGCTCTGTGTCTGGGGGCAACAGTGCTGGTCGTGGACGCGGTGCATTGTCATCAGCACATGGCCATGGGACACGCTTGTCCTTCTTTTCGGCAGCTGGACATGTTGAGCCACATCATGCCGAAGACTTGGTAGAGTGGATGACCAAGCCCTCCTCCTCCTCCTCATCCTCTCTCACCCAGGCTCAGGGTACTGGAAAAGCAGCTGCCAAAGCGTCGTCTTCCCTGGTATCAATGTCAGACAAATCATCAGTCACTCCTTCCCTAGACCCACCATGTCCTCCTCCTGAGGAGTCCCCCGAACTGTTTCAGCACAGTGTTGGGTACATGCTCCAGGAGGATGCCCAGCGTTTCGAAGGGTCTGATGATGAAACCCAGCTAGAGGAAGGCAGTAGCGTGAGAGCAGACAGAGGGGATGCTCAAGAAGGACACCAATCTGGCAGTCATGTTCCAGCAGCTGCAGCATACTGCCAGATTGGCTCCAGTGATGAGGAGGGAGGGGATGATGAGGTCACTGACTCCACGTGGGTGCCTAATAGGAGAGAGGAGGAGGAGGAGGATGAGGAGGAGGCACATCTCCAACGAGGCAGGATGCCCTTTGGTGGCCAGCGTAAGGGCAGTACACCGACGGAATCACACCGCAGAGCTCCGCCTGTGCAGGGCGCTGCCTCTGCCCGTCATTCAAAAAGTTCTTTGGTGTGGGCCTTTTTTGAGGCTAGTGCATCAGATCGCACAGCTGCTGTTTGCAACATATGTCTCAAGCGTATATCGCGTGGCCAAAACATCAGCCGCTTGGGTACCACATGCCTGACCAGACATATGTTGACCTGCCATGCAGCTCGTTGGCAAGCCTACCTCAAAGACCCACACCAAAGAACAAAGCGGACCTCTCCTTGCACCGCATCAGCTGGGATCTCCAACCCCACTATAACTTCAGTCCTGTCTGAAACATGCACTGAGAGGAATGAAGGTGTAGAATTAGGTGTGTCACAGCCAAGTACTTGCGGCCACTCTGCTAGCAGTACACCGACGTCCGATTCTAGCAGGCAAATTTCCCTGCCCCAGCTGCTGGACCATCGAAAGAAGTTCACTCCCAGCCATCCACATGCCCAGCGGTTGAATGCTAGCTTGGCTAAATTGCTAGCGCTTCAACTGCTGCCTTTTCAGTTGGTAGACTCGGCCCCCTTCCGTGAGTTTGTGCAATGTGCGGTTCCTCAGTGGCAGGTTCCCAAACGCCACTTTTTCTCACGGAAGGCTATTCCGGCTCTCTACCGGCATGTGGAAGGCAATGTCTTGGCCTCGCTGGACAGGGCGGTCAGCGGTAAGGTGCATATTACCGCTGACTCATGGTCCAGCAGGCATGGACAGGGACGTTACCTTTCTTTCACGGCCCATTGGGTCACTCTTTTGGCAGCTGGGAAGGATGCAGGACAAGGTGCAGTAGTGTTGGAGGTTGTCCCACCGCCACGCCTCCAAAATGCTACTACTGGTTGTGACACACCTCTCTCCTCCACCCCCTCCTCTTCTTCTTCCTCCATGGCCTCTTCCTGTGGTTTGTCCTATGAACCAGCGGTGCTCCGTAGCCGTTCACAGGGCTACGCAAGTACGCAGGCAAAAAGATGCCATGCCGTGCTTGCGCTGGTGTGTTTGGGGGACAGAAGCCACACTGGGGCAGAGGTCCTGTCTGCTCTGCAGGGCCAGGCCGAGAGGTGGTTGACGCCACGCCAGCTTAAGCCAGGAATGGTGGTTTGCGACAATGGCACCAACCTCCTCTCCGCCCTCCGACAGGGACAACTGACCCATGTGCCCTGTGTGGCTCACGTCCTTAACCTGGTGGTGCAGCGGTTCTTGGGCAGGTACCCGGGCTTACAGGATGTCCTGAGGCAGGCCAGGAAAGTCTGTGTGCATTTCCGCAGATCTTATAATGCCAGTGCTCGCCTGGCTGAGCTGCAAAAGGAGTTGAACCTGCCCAAGAACCGCCTTATATGTGACATGCCCACCAGGTGGAACTCAACGTTGGCCATGCTGCAGCGGCTGCACACGCAGCAGAGGGCCATCAATGAGTACCTGTGCGACTACGGCACCAGGACAGGGTCAGGGGAGCTTGGTTTTTTTTCTCCACGCCAGTGGGGCATGATCAGGGATGCATGCACTGTCCTGGCACCATTTGAGGAGGCCACGAGGATGGTGAGCAGTGACAGTGCATGCATCAGTGACACTGTACCTCTTGTCCACCTGTTGGAGCACACGCTGCGTGGAATAATGGACAGGGCACTTGAGGCAGAACAGAGGCAGGAAGAGGAGGACTTCCTTGCCTCTCAAGGCCCCCTTTACCCAGACAGTGTTCTTTCTGTCCCACCCATCGCACAGGAAGAGGAAGAGGAGGAGGAGGAGGAGGAGGAGGAGGAGGATTGTGTCAGCATGGAGGTGGAGGCTGGCACTCAGCATCATCAGCAGCAGTCTTTTAGGGATGATTTACAGTCCCAAGAAACCAGTGGACTTGTACGTGGCTGGGAGGAGGTGGCTGCGGATCATGTCGTCCTTAGTGACCCAGAGGACTCCGGAGCGAATGCCTCAGCAAACCTACGCTGCATGGCCTCCCTGATCCTGCAAAGTCTGCGGAAGGATCCTCGTATTCTTCGGATCAAGGAGAGGGACCATTACTGGCTGGCCACTCTCCTTGATCCACGGTACAAGGGTAAGGTTGCGGACCTTATGTTACCTTCGCAGAGGGAGCAGAGGATGAGACAACTCCGGGAGGCCTTGCAGAAAGGTCTGTGCAACGCGTTCCCAGAGACTGGGAGGTTACAAACTCCTGGTCCTGGACAACGAGTTGCTGAGGCTTCGGCCAGTCAAAGAAGGAGCGTTGGGGAAGGTGGCCGTCTGACCGATGCGTTCAGACAATTCTTTAGTCCGCAGCCCCAAAGTATGATCGGTTCCAGCAACCATCGCCAGCGTCTGATAAACATGGTGCAGGAATATCTAGGGGCAAGGTCAGACTTGGACACCTTCCCCACCGAAAATCCTCTGGCTTACTGGGTCTTGAGGATGGATCACTGGCCAGAGCTTGCACAGTATGCAATTGAGCTACTGGCCTGTCCTGCATCCAGCGTTCTTTCGGAACGCACATTCAGTGCTGCTGGAGGATTTGTCACGGATCACAGGGTGCGCCTGTCCACCAACTCGGTTGATCGACTGACTTTCATCAAGATGAACCAGTCTTGGATCACCACCAGCTACCACACACCTGATGCTGATATAACAGACTAATTGATTTTAACATGTCACATCCCTTCAAGACTGATGCTGATGCTGAGTGTCTGTGCTGTTATGTTGACTGGCTATCCTCCTCCTCCGAGTCCTCAATGATACCATTGATGATGATAGCTTGGAAGATCATTTTTGTTTATGGGTGCCGCCACCAGTGGCTAAGGCCCAATTTTTCAGCCCCTGTTTTACAGGGGCGTGTAATTACAATTTTTTTAGCAATAATTTGCCATAGGGCTCATTGCTGTGCTCCAAGTACAGTATCTGTGAGGGGTTGGAGTGTTGTGGCACCAGTGCCTAAGGCCCAATTTTTCAGCCCCTGTTTAACAGGGGCGTGTCATTACAATTTTTGAAGCAATACTTTGCAACAGGGCTCATTGCTGTGCTCCAAGTACAGTATCTGTGAGGGGTTGTAGTGTTGTGCCACCAGTGCCTAAGGCCCAATTTTTCAGCCCCTGTTCAACAGGGGCATGCAATTACAATTCTTGATCTAATAATTCACAGCAGGGTCCATTGCTGCACCCACCAAGAGTAACTCTGAGGGCTTACAGTCTTGTGGCAACGCCACCACCACCACCACCACGAAAGGCCCAATTTTTCAGCCCCTGTTCAAAAGGGGCATGTAATTACAATTCTTGATCTAATAATTCACAGCAGGGCCCATTGCTGCACCCACCAAGAGTAACTGTCAGGGCTTACAGTGTTGTGGCACCAGCACCACCATCAAAGCCCCAATTTTTACTACCACTGTTCAACAATTATATGTAATTAAAATTCCTGATATAATAGTTGACAGCAGGGCGTTCCAGCACCAACCAAGAGTAACTGAGTGCTTACAGTGTTGTGCCAACACCAACAACTAAGGGGCCTATTTCTGCAGAGTATATACGGCAGGTCCCTACTTTCAAACATCCAACTTACAAACGACTCCTACTTGCAAACGAAAGAAGACAACAGGAAGTGAGAGGAAATCTACCCCTAGAAAGGAAAATTCTCTCCTGTAAGAATAAATATGGGAGAAAGGGGTCTCATCTGTACTGATGCTTTATCAGCAATCCTTGTTTCAAGAAAAACACCACATTTCAAAAACAGTTGTCATTGGGACGGAAAGTGAGGTGAAATGTTCTGAACAGGGGCACAGACAGCAAAACAAATGTTACAGGGGTGATAACCCTTACCTATGTTTCCCAAAAAGTTTAAAAATAGATTTTTGGGCTGGAGCTACACTTCAACAATGTACCTGTTCAAAATTACAAACACATTCTACATAAGAACAAACCTACAGTCCCTGTCTTGTATGCACCGCCTGTATACGGCTGTTCAGAGTATATAGGGCCTTTTTTATTTTATGTGCGGGGTTCCCCTTAATATCCATACAAGACCCAAAGGGGCTGGTAATGGGCTGGGGTAGGGGGGGGGTCATGGGGTAGCTATGCCATTTTTCTTAAAGAATTTCATCCATATTACCGGGACCAGACATTACATTAAAGCCGCAAGCAGTTTTAAATGGCTTTTTTTTCCTTTAGAAGTGTCATTTTGTGCAGGGACAGTTCTAAACACGGGAAACACGTGGCACTTCACAGGCATACTTTAGACACCCCCCAGGTACGATATTTAAAGGAATATTTGACTTTTTTTTTTTCACTTTATGCATCATTAAAATGACTGCTCCCGAAAAACGACCGTTTTTAAAACTTCTTTTTGCATTGATACATGTCCCCTGGTGCACAACCCGGGTTCCCAAACCCTATTTATGACAATAACATGCATAATAGTTGTTATAATTAGCACTTTAGAATTCGAACGTTCGCATCCATTGTATTTAATAGGGTTCTAATGTTCGTTCGAACTTTCGGTCCGTTCGCGGGTTCTGGTGCGAACCGAACCCGGGGGTGTTCGGCTCATCACTACTGGGGATGTATAGTGGCTGTGAACCAGACTATTCCTCATTGAGCGGGTTCTCTGGAACACCACCTCAGGGCGATTCTGTACATATTTTGAAATACTGCTATCTTCAGCCAGAAAATGGCAATTCTGAGCAAGAATTCTTTGGGAATGCTCCTGCTCAGAGCTAAATGCTGTAATTACTTTAGTGTAGTGTTATTGTTCTTGTGAGTTTTGGGTATGTAGATAAGTTGTTTACTTTGATTAGATTTTGCTCTCTGATAGGCACGTTTGAGCACCTTCTTGCTATACCCCCGGGTGAGCAAACGATTATATAGGGCTTTGGCTTCTACCTCAAAATCTTCCTCCTTGGCACAGTTTCTCTGCAGCCTAAGATATTGGCTGTATGGAATACTCCGTACCAGGGAGCGAGGGTGGGCACTGGTATAGTGTAGTATAGTATTGCCTGTAGTATCTTTGCGATAGAGGGTAGTGTGCAATGATCCATCTGGGTTCAAAAACAATCTTAGATCTCAAAAAGAGATACTATGGGCATCAAATTCCATGGTGAATTTTATATTGAACTCGTTGTTAGAGATAAATTACATGAATTGTGTCAATTCAATCATAGTACCTGTCCATATGACCAACACGTCGTCTATATACCGTCGCCACAGGAGAATGTGGCGAAGATAAGTCGACGTGGCATCACTTTGAAAACAGGGATCTTTCCCATCCCCCCAGGTACAGGTTGGCTTACGATGGGGCACAACATGTCCCCATTGCAACTCCCTGTACCTGGAGGTAGGTGAACAGAAAAGTATTGGAAGTTTGAACATGATACAACAATCTGATAACAAAATCTCCAAGAGGCCAACTTGGTCGATACTGTTCCCTAAGAAAGGTGGATACAACCTCCACACCCTTCTGATGGGTAATTCTTGAATATAATGCTTCACTGTCAATCGCCACTAGTAGCGCTCCTGTTGGGACATTCAGACCTTCAATGACTTATCCATTTATTCTTATACATTTAATATCATAGTGACCGCGGTTAATGGCAGTGTATATGAGTAGTGAGGGGGATGAGGGTGGGGATGAATTAGGTGTGTATTGTCAATTGGTATGGCTGTGTGTGAGTTGCTACAGGCATGGGATGGATCACTGACCGATGTGATTTTTGTCTGTGCTAGGTATAGTTGGTTGGTTTGGGCAGTGGTTATGGCTCAATATACATGGGATGTCATTATGTGATGGACCATTGTATTCAGTTGGGTGGTTGGTTGGGTGTGTTGGTGTATAGATGGGGGGGGTGTTACATTGTGTGGGTTATGTGGCAATCTGTCTGTGTTGTTACTGTAGTTAGCAGGAGTGCAGTTGGATGATTTGTTTGGGTGTTGTATGTCCCTGGTGTTATGGATGTTAGGTTGGTCACCTATGTATGTGTTTTTCTGGGTTTTTGTGAGTGTTGGATATGTGTTTGTTATGACTGGATGGGTTGGGGCCGTCCGCGCTAGCTGTGCGTCGTTCACTTAGACTATTATGGTACATATGGGTTGATCTGACTTTTTGAGACGGGTCCCTTATATTTTATTATTTTAGACATGTGAGTTGTATCCGCCTGAGTCCGCCTAGGGTGTGATCCAGTGTCTGTCAGACGTGGTTCTAAGTTCTGGCACTATGGACCATATGGACATATGTCGGCATAATCTCCTTTCACACCGGAAACTATACATAGCCAAAATTTGATGAATTGGGTGAGCACACTTTTTCTATTGCAACATTGGTTTGGTTGTAAAATGATGAATTGATTCATATATTGTTGTGATTATAATGATGTTCTTTTTAAATTTAATGATAATATAGATGTGTAGCGCCCACCCCATTTAGGGGGGCTCTATACCCAAATTTAGGGGCTGGTCTGAGTTGGTAGTTAGACTCAGACCGTTCTCATTGATAGGTTGTGCTATTTTGTTTCTCCAGGTGGTTTACTGGTGTGCAGTTCCCTGTGGCCTGTAGGTGGCGCTGCCATGTTTGGTCAGGGTTGAACCACTGGTAACAGTGCTGTGCTTAGGGTGTCCTCTCTCGGCAGCGGTACGGTGGGCGTGGTTGGCCTGCTGTGCATGCTGGGAGAGGATACATAAGGGGCAGAGGCTGCCTGAGAGGTGGCGCTGTCTGTGGGTTCCAGAGGAGGAGAGGAGTCGGAGTCCAAGTGTGTGGCGCATAGCCCTCCAGGCCATGGGGCTGCGTGCGCATCAGTCCCAGGCACCTTTAGCCCTGGGGCTGCATCTTCAACATTGGGCCCAGCACCTTTAGCTGGAGCCCACTTCTGGAAAGAGGAATTCCAGGGTGCCCCTTGCGAGGGGGCCCGCTTCTAAGAAGAGGAGGCCGGGGGAGGACCTTTCCGAGGGACCGGTGAGAGTTCACGGTGAAGGAAGGGGCCCGGTAACTTTCTGGAGGGATTCATCTATCCACCAAGGGCCTAGTAATGTGCTGTTGCTGGCACCTGTCCTTGTATGGCAAAAGCTAAGAAGTTCGGGACATGATAGATTCTGTAACAGAGGATCTCCCGATCGTATCTAAGGAAAAGAACCCACTTAAGCGTCAGAGCATCACTTCGGCTGCTAGGATCCACTTTTGGAGGAGACTATCCGGGTGAGCTAAACCCACTCTGGGATAGAGTGGTGATTGTGACATTTACTTGTGCCTGGACCTACCTCCCAAAACCTTGCTGTCCTGTCTCCTATCCACCCTTTCCTATCTTCTTACATTGAAGAAAAATAAACTCAAAGTTGGAGTTTAGAGTGGTTTGGACATTGAAATTACTTGGGGGGAAAACAGAGACTTGTCCCTATATCCTAGGAGATGAGAACCAACTGTGGGAGAACCTAGCTGTGGGACCCAAATACATGACACCGCTTAACCTCTTCAAACAAGAGGGTACGGGCATATAGTACGGTGTGCCCTTTTTCCTGCAAGTGAGCCAAAGATGGGAAAAAAGGGTCCATGTGCTACAGATGCATATTGAGTTTCCCTGAAGAACCGGGGATACTGCTCTGGATACTGCTCTGCAAAATGCGTTGGACTACTCTATGCCAGTGTTTCTCAACTCCAGGCCTCAAGGCGCCCCAACAGGTCATGTTTTCAGGATTTCCATTAGTTTGCACAGGTAATTTGATCAGTTTCACTGCCTTAGTAATTACCACAGCTGTGGGAAATCCTGAAAACCTGACCTGTTGGTGCGCCTTGAGGACTGGAGTTGAGAAACACTGCTCTATGCACATGAACTCATCAATGCTTTTTCTGCAAACAAGTAGTATCAGCTTACGTTAGCCCTGTGATATATAAACATCTATATGTTTGTATGATATATATATTTTTTTTATGTTTTGTACAATAAAATAACCTTTTAACTTAATTCGTTATTTGTGCTCACCTCAGTGACAATCTCACACCCTATAAAGTCCTATCTGCCCTTTGGGAGTGCGTGGAATCTCCCAATTATTCCCATTTCTACTTAGTTCTTACTGTATGCCAAGTACACACGTATTAGTTGTTCTCATTCAGTAAACTCATTTTGGTCAAATATGGGAAATATCAATCTCGATATTTTAATCCCAGCATCAGATGAAAAAAAAAAAGATCTGCAAGGTTGAAAAATTCCAGATCATTTGTCCCAGCTATAATTTAGGGGTCGATGTCCAAATAAAAGAGCATGTATAAAAGCAAATATGAAACCGCACAGTGAACAAATATAAGTAAGAACACTGCTTTAAAAAAAGAACATGTGCTACCTCTCCCCTCTTATGAGCAGAGAGATGAAATCTAAGGGAAGGGTGACCTGGAAAAATAAGAAATATACGTGGGTAGAATGAGTGCGATTAATCTCCTCCTGAATGCAACAAGATCAAAATGAAAAAAATGAGAAATTTAGAGTGCACTATTAGGCCTCATGTACACAGGGCAGTTGATAACCTTTTCTGAATGCTGGAAACTGACAGCTGATAACCGACAGTGAAAAACGTCCATTTTGCAGGTTTTACATACTGAGTTTATGCGAGTTTAGCAAAAGTTATGAGCACTTGAGGTTAGAAGCGTTTGTTAAAGATAACCTCAGGAGACCCTTCCAAATGCCCAAAATGCATGAAAAACAAGTATTATTAACTACTTCCCTACCGCCCACCGTCAAATGACGTCCTTGACTTTGTGCGGTGATATCTGAATGATGTTATAAGAGGGTACCTATGCGCCTACCAATAGGTACAACTAAACTAATACATAAAGTGCTGCTATAAAGTGCTGAATATAAAGTGCTAGTAAAAATACCTGGTAAATATATAATAAGACATACAGCAGCTAAATTCTATGGTGTGACCAACACAAATAAATACAATAAAAGAATGTTGAAGCAGCGCTAAATGTCCATGTGCAAGGACAATAAAATAAAGAACATGCTATAAAGGTGCTATAAATATGATAATACCAATTTCAGTACATGTGCTATAAAGAATCCAGTAGATAATAATAATAACTATAAACGTGTATAGTGTGCAAAAAAATTAAAAAATATCCAAAAATTGAAGTGTCCCAAAGAGATATGTAATAAAATTGTAGAAAGTTCACACATAAAATGATGGTCTTCCCAAAAAAGTAAACGTATCAACAACCAAAAGCAGGAGAGAGGGAAAGGAACAGGCGTGGGAGTCCAGCTCATCACATCAAAAGATGAATCAATAGGGAATCGACCATAATCTGTATACATACACAATCCTCCCCCGTTGACACCAGCCTCTCACCTTACTGATGGACCCCAAGGGGTCGGATACAGCCTATGAATCTCCACCGCTCCGGATGATACACTCCAGTTCTTGTACACAAGCAGGGATTGCTGCAACCTTTTTCACCACTTCCAACCATAGTTTCCTAGGATATATCTTGCTTCAGGATTTCAGGAATAAAACAAGAGGGACTCCATGGTGAAGAAAGTATATAAAAGCCAAAAAACTGCGTTTATTTAAAATAAAATGGCTTAAAAACGTCAATGGAGTACACACTTCCGGTTCACGGCCGTAAACCGGAAGACAACGTCACTAAGCTCCTCCTCCCGACGCGTTGCGTCAATTCTCACGTGACTTTATCAAGGGAGTAGGAGCCAAGTGACTGTATTGAGCTTAAATACATCCTGGTGGTCATGGAGACCATATGCAAATCAATGACAAGCAAAGGAGTCTGGGAATTTGGCCAGATCAATCCAAAGTCTCACTAATCTTGACCATTTCCCTGAAAACATGATATACGGTAAAAGGAGGCTAATATCCTTGAAGGTAAAACAATAATAATATGAATATACAACAGACCAATATAGTCAAAACGTCAGGTAAAAAAACTAAAGAATATATATATAACTCCAAAAATAATGATAAGTAAAGATAAAAATAAATAAAAAAATAAACTAATAAAAAATGTAAAGCAAAAAGAATCAGATAAGAAATGAAATAAAATTAAGAATTATATATAATAAATAAAAATTAAAATGAAAATAGCAATAACATTATGAAAAGAAAAAGGAAAGAAAAGAAAACAAAAATAAAAATAGAAATAAAATAAAATTAAAATAAAAATATCAAAAGAAAGAAAGGAGAGAGAGATAAAGAAAAAAAAAACCCAAACGAAAGAACATATCATCTATCATATATAACATAAATAACTAATAATTGGAAATAAAACAGTTCAAAACTCAATATTAAGACCTAGAGGGGCAAACGACTGTAACTCATATTTATAGCACCTTGATATCATTCTTTTCAGCCGGCGATTCTGTGCACAATAAGAACGATCATAGCGGCAGTTCCACCGCTTGATCGTTCTTATAGGTGGCGGGAGGGGACGCCCCCCTCCCGCCGCCATCCGGTGCTTCTCCGGGCTCTCCCATGCCATCAGGGCCCGGAGAACGAATCGGCCGGCGCCGGATGGGAAGCATAGAGATGACTGGTGACCAGATGGTCACCAGTCATCTCTATGACCGTCGGAGGCCCGGGCGCGACATTATGACGTCACGCCCGGGTTCCCATATGTAAACAAATCCGTGATCTCGGTTGTCAGTATGAGATCGGTGAATTTATTTTACCGATCTAATGCTTTCCAGCCTGGAGGAGAGATGTGGGGTCTTATTGACCCCGCATCTCTCCATAAAGAGGACCTGTCACAATAGATTCCTATTACAAGGGATGTTTACATTCCTTGTAATAGGAATAAAAGTGATCAAAAAAATAAAAAAGTAAAAAAAAGTGTAAAAATAAAAAAAATTTAGTAAAAAAAAAAAAAAAAAAAATTTTAAACGCCCCTGTCCCCGGTAACTCGCGTTTAGAAGGGAACACACACATAAGTCCCACCCACATATATAAACGCCGTTCAAACCACACATGTGAGGTATCAATTTTAGCACTAGACCTCCTCTGTAACGTGAAAATGGTAACCTGTAAAAAAATTGGAGATTTTTAAGTACTGAAGTTTTGTGTCATTCCATGAGTGTGCGCAATTTTAAAGCGTGACATGTTAGGTATCTATTTACTTAGCATAACAACATCTTTCACATTATACAAAAAAATTGGGCTAACTTTACTGTTTTGTTATTTTTAAATTCATTAAACCCTATTTAAAAAAAAAAAAAGGTGCTTGAAAAATTATTGCGCAAATACCGTGCGAGATAAAAAGTTGCAATGACTGCCATTTTATTCCCTAGGGTGTCTGCTAAAAAAACATATATAATGTTTGGGGGTTTTAAGTAATTTTATAGCAAAAAAATTGTGATTTTTACATGAAGGAGAGAAGTGCCAGAATAGGCCCGGTGCTGAAGTGGTTAAATATTTCAGCCATTCTGTGAGAGAAGAGAGAGCAGTGTGCTTTACCTATGGATTCTCTCTCTGTCTCTCTCTCTGTATGTCTCTCTCTCTCTCTGTCTGTATGTCTCTCTGTCCCTGTCTGTCTGTGTCTCTCTCTCTCTCTCGGTCTGCCTCTATCTCTGTTTGTCTGTCTTTCGGTCTCTCTGTTTCTCTCTCTCTCTGTCTGTCGCTCTCTGTGTCTGTCTTAGGGCGACCACGTGTCCCGGATTGCCCAGGACAGTCCCGCATTTTTCAGGTCTGTCCCAGGTCCCGGGCACCTTCATTCCAGGACAATACAGTGTCCAGCAATGTAGCTGATACAGCCACCCCCCCTCCCCTCTATCTGTTGCCCCCAAAAAAGGCCACCACATCGCCACTTTACTCACTGACAGCAATTTGTCCTGGCCAGGAATGTCTGGAGAGGCACAATCCCCGCCCCCTGCTTGTGATTGGAGAAATCATCTTGTGTCTAATCACAGCAGGGAAGTATAAAGCCAGCGTTGGAACAAGGTAAAACGGGTCTCGGACTGTCAGGACAAGTGCTGTCAGTGAGTAAAGTGGCGATGCCACTTTTGGGGGCGTGATCAGTTCTTCTGGGTAGAGCGCGCATCCGCTGCCCCAGCTGTGCTGTGATTCATTACAGCACAAGCTGATTTTTGGGAAGGTGGTCCCTGAATGGCCCCTTGGAAATGTGGTCACCCTAGTCTGTCTGTCTGTCTGTCTCTCTCTGTCTGTTTCCCTGTCTCTCTCTGTCTGTCTGTCTCTGCCTGTCTCTCTCTGTCCGTGTGTGTGTGTGTCTCTCTCTCTCTCTGTCTGTCTCTCTTTGTCAGTCTCTCTCTCTCTCCCTGTCTGTCTCTCCTTCTGTCTCTCTCTCTCTGTCTGTGTGTGTCTCTCTCTGTTTCTCTGTATCTCTCTCTGTGTGTCTATGTGTGTGTGTCTCTCTCTCTCTCTCTGTCTCTCTCTGTCTCTCTCTCTGTCTCTCTCTGTGTCTGTGTGTCTCTCTCTCTGGCTCTCTCTCTGTGTTTGTTTGTCTGTCTGTCTGTCTCTCTCTCTGTCTGTCTCTCTCTCTGTCCGTGTGTGTCTCTCTCTGTCTGCCTCTCTGTCCTTTTGTATCTCTGTCTCTCTCTGTCTGTGTCTCTCTCTGTCTGTGTGTGTGTCTCTCTCTCTCTCTCTCTGTCTGTCAATTCAATTCAATTCAAATAAGCTTTATTGGCAGGACCAAATACATTTTTAGCATTGCCAAAGCAATTGAGTTTGTGTGGGAAGAGGGGGGGGGGGTGTAATGGGTAATATAAAGTCTCTCTCTGTCTGTCTCTCTGTCTGTGTGTGTGTGTGTCTCTCTCTCTGTCTCTTTGTCTGTGTCTCTGTCTGTCTGTCTCTCTCTCTGTGTCTCTTTCTCTCTGTCTGTGTCTCTCTCTATGACTACCTCTCTCTGTCTCTCTATGTCTGTCTCTCTCTGCCTGTCTCTCTCTCTCTCTCCCTCTCTCTCTCTCTCTGTCTCCCCTTCTCCTCCTCTGGTAGGCAACAGCATGTAGTGAAAATTTATTTTTTTCCATATCTTACACGTGCCCTCCTGAATCCTTAGCACCACACCCACCTGAACCCCCAGTGCCATGCTCTCCTGACCCTCAGCGCCATGCTCTTCTGACCCCCAGCACCATGCCCTCCTGACACCCCAGCGCCATGCCCTACTGACACTCCAGTCCTCCTGCCACCCCAGTACTATGCCCCCCTGACACCCCAGTCCTTCTGATCCCCTCCCAATTCCATATCCTCCTGCCCCCCCCAGTGCAATGCCCTCTTGACACTCCAGCCATCCTGACCCCCCAGTACCATGCCCTTCTGATCCCCTAATACTGTGTCCCCCTGGCCCCCTATACCTTGCCCTCCTGACCCCAGCCCTACATACTGATGACCTCCCTACACTGCCCTATAGGCTACCTCTGTACACTGCCCTACATACTACTGACCCCTGTATGCTGCCCTACATACTACTGACCCCTGTACGCTGCCCTACATACTACTGACCCCTGTACACTGCCCTACATACTACTGACCCCTGTACACTGCCAAATATACTACTGACCCCTGTACACTGCCCTACATATTACTGACCTCTGTACACTGCCCAATATACTACTGACCCCTGTACATTGCCCTACATACTACTGACCTCTGTACACTGGCATAAATACTACTGACCTCTGTACCCTGCCCTACATACAACTGACCTCTGTACACTGCCCTACATCTTACTCACCGCTGTACTCTGCCCTACCTACTACTGACCCCTGTAAACTGCCCAACATACTACTGACCCCTGTACACGGCCCTACATATTACTGACCTCTGTACACCGCTCAAAATACTACTGACCTCTGTACACTGCCCAACATACTACTGACCTCTGTACACTGCCCTACATCCTACTGACCTCTGTGCACTGCCCTACATCCTACTGACCTCTGTACACTGCCCTACATATTACTGACCTCTGTACGCTGCCCTACCTACTACTGACCTCTGTAAGCTGCCCTACCTACTACTGACCTCTGTTGACTGCCCTACATACTACTGACCTCTGTACACTGCCCTACATACTACTGACCTCTGTACACTGCCCTGCATCCTACTGACCTCTGTACACTGCTCTACATTCTACTGACCTCTGTACACTGCCCTACATATTACTGACCTCTGTATGCTGCCCTACATACTACTGACCTCTGTGCACTGCCCTACATCCTATTGACCTCTGTGCACTGCCCTACATATTACTGACCTCTGTAAACTGCCCAATATACTACTGACTTCTGTACATTGCCCTACATACTACTGACCTCTGTACACTGCCCTACATCCTACTGACCTCTGTACACTGCCTTACATCCTACTGACCTATGTACACTGCCCTACATCCTACTGACCTCTGTACACTGGCATAAATACTACTGACCTCTGTACACTGCCCTACAGACAACTGACCTTTGTACACTGCCCTACATCTTACTGACCTCTGTACACTGCCCTACCTACTACTGACCTCTGTACACTGCCCAAAATACTACTGACCTCTGTACACTGCCCAACATACTACTGACCTCTGTACACTGCGCTACATCCTACTGACCTCTGTACACTGCCCTACACATTACTGACCTCTGTACGCTGGCCTACCTACCACTCACCTCTGTAAGCTGCCCTACCTACTACTGACCCCTGTACACTGCCCTACATCCTACTGGCCTCTGTACACTGCCCTACATACTACTGACCTCTGTACACTGCCCAACATACTACTGACCTCTGTACACTGCCCTACATCCTACTGGCCTCTGTACACTGCCCTACCTACTACTGACCTCTGTAAGCTGCTCTACCTACTATTGACCTATGTACACTGCCCTAGCAAAATACTGATCTCTGTACACTGCCCTACATACTACTGACCTCTGTACACTGCCCTGCATCCTACTGACCTCTGTACACTGCCCTGCATTCTACTGACCTCTGTACACTGCCCTACATATTACTGACCCCTGTATGCTGCCCTACATACTACTGACCCCTGTATGCTGCCCTACATACTACTGACCCCTGTACACTGCCCTACATACTACTGACCTCTGTACGCTGCCCTACATACTACTGACCTCTGTACGCAGGCCTACCTACTACTGACATCTGTACGCTGGCCTACATACTACTGACCTATGTCCGCTGCCCTACCTATTACTGACCTTTGTACACTGCCCTACCTACCACTGACGTCTGTACACTGCCCTACATAATACTGACCTCTGTACACTGCCCTACCCATTACTGAGCCCTGAATGCTGCCCTACAGCCTACTTACACTGGACGTAAATCAGAGCAGATAACCAGGCCTGAAACTAATCAAGAAAATCAGCTTGCAGTACCAGATGGTCTGCCTTCGTGATGGACTCCGGCATCAGACCTGTGGGAGTGACCAATTACTCCCCAGACACGAAAAAATAAAAAAATGTGAATGAAAGTGAATACCGAGATTCTCACTGAAGCTAAAGGTAGGCTAAGTTTATATTTTTACAGTGACATTAGTGTTAGTAGTTTTTCAAGGTTTTCTTCATGCCGTCTTTCCTTTTTATTAGGGGTTTGCTAGTTAATTTCTGAAAAAAAAGGGGCCGCTGCACCCCGGTGATCTTTGATCTCTTTAATGTTGTTCAGGTAGATCCCCATCTCTCAAAGGTTGCCTACCCCTGCCTTATTGGGTATGGTCCTCAACCCTGATACTAGCGATAATAACAATTATGTTTGTATAAAATGTAGCTCAGTGTTATATAAACATTTCATTAATTTAGTCTGCACATAGTTCCTGGAATCTATTTCTGATATGATCAGACTGTTAAAAAAATGTCCATTTAATGGTACAACAGACTATACAAAAATCCATTTGCATAGTTACATTATTTTTAGAAATAAGGCTGATATATACAATTTCATCGCAAGCTGTAAAAGTTGGTCCAACACTTCCACATAGAGCTATAAAAGTAATATTTTATTTATTTATTTATTACAGGAAATTATATAGCGCAGTCAATTCGTGCAGCGCTTTACATATATATTGTACATTCACATCCGTCCCTGCCCTCAAGGAGCTTACACTCTAAGGTCCCTAACACACTATACTAGGGCCAATTTAGACAGGAAGTAATAATTTATGATCCCATATAATGCAGCATGGCATAAGCTGCACCTTACCAATGTCTACTATATTGTCAAAAGTATTGGGTCGCCTGCCTTTACACATGAACTTTAATGGCATCCCAGTCTTAGTCCGTAGGGTTCAATATTGTGTTGGCCCACCCTTTGCAGCTGTAACAGCTTCAACACTTCTGGGAAGGCTGTCCACAAGGTTTAGGAGTGTGTCTATGGGAATGTTTGATTATTCTTCCAGAAGCCCCTTTGTGAGGTCAGGCACTGATGTGGATGAGAAGGCCTGGCTCGAAGTCTTTGCTCTAATTCATCCCAAAGGTGTTCTATCGGGTTGATGTGAGGACTCTGTGCAGGCCAGTCATGTTACTCTACCCCAAACTCACTCATTCATGTCTTTATGGACCTTGCTTTGTGCACTGGTGCGCAGTCATGTTAGAACAGGAAGAGGCCATCCCCAAACTGTTCCCACAAAGTTGGGAGCATGAAATTGTCCAAAATGTCTTGGTATGCTGACATTTTAAGAGTTCCCCTTACTGGAACTAAGGGGCCAAGCCCAACCCCTGAATAACAACTCCACATAATAATCCCCCCTCCCCCAAATGATTTGGACCAGTGCACAAAGCAGGGTCCATAAAGACATGGATGAGTGAGTTTGAGGTAGAGGAACTTGACTGGCCTGCACAGAGTCCTGACCTCAACCCGATAGAACCTCTTTGGGATAAATTAGAGTGGAGGCTGCGAACCAGGTCTTCTCATCCAACATTAGCGCCTGACCTCACAAATGTGCTTCTGGAAGAATGGTCAAACATTCCCATAGACACACTCCTAATCCTTGTGGACAGCCTTCCCAGAAGAGTTGAAGCTGTTATAGCTGCAAAGGGAGGGCCAACTCAATATAGAACCCTACGGACTAAGACTGTGCGTGTAAAGGCAGGTGTCCCAATACTTTTGACAATATAGTGTACGTTGATTTATAATTATTGCATGGTTGGATCTCATTGCGTGCCGACATCTTTAGAAGAATCAGAGATCACGCAATAATCGCACACATACTTCATATTTTTCATTTGTATATAGCAGTTTAATGTCAGATCCCTAAACACAGCTCTCAGTCTCTCTATAAATATGGTGGTTCTAATTTTCAGGAGCCCTCTGTGCGATGCTGAGATTTAAAGACCTTTCATTTTCTGAAACAGTCAGACTTTAATCTGGCCAAAAGCAAATTGCTGGAATCTGTGGCCTGGGACATGATTCAATGACAACCTGCATCAGGAGGAGCTACAATTTCAAAGTGCTATCCTTATTTTATCCAAGCAAATTACAGAGCAGAGAACAGGCAACACAGTCTGCTCAGTGTCAAAATAACGAGCTGTGCAAATGCCACAAGTTACACTGGCATAGTAATGTATACTGTGGGTAAATGTACTCTGTATAGCAAAGGCATATACAGATATAGACATTTGAAATATCTGGCAGTTCTTAAACCTTTCACTGCCAGAGGAGCGAGCAATAAACGGAGAATAGGTGGAATGTGGTGTATGCTGTGTGTTAACGGACAACACTAGTTATACTGTTTTAAAGATACATACCCAAAATTCTAATTTAAGATATTGTCAGGCATATTTACTATATCAGTGCAAAGACCTATGCATGAAAAAAGGAGACCCATGACAACCAGTTCTTTAATAACTTAGATTCATCTAAAAGGAATTACAGTTATATATTATAGTTCACTGCTCTTTCCAAATTGATACTTATTTGCTCCAACTCAGTGGCTGGTGGTGCTCAATACTATGGGCGGGGCCAACCAACGACACCTCCCTCAGCGGGAGACGGTAGGGGAGACGGTAGAGGGACTCTCCGCATCGCAGTCTGACGAGTCCCGGGATGACATTCTGATCTCCCCTCCTCCGCCCTCCACTCTCCGAAGCGGCAGGTAGTGCTGGATGTGGCTGCGGGTGAGCCATCCCTGGAAGAGGGAGCCGAGACCCGGCTGGAGAGGACCGCTGGCTTAGCTGCTCCCTGACTCTTCCAAGCTCCAGGGGGCTGTTGCTTCTCCTCATGGCCAAACAGGAAGTGGGTCCTAAGACTCCCTGGCCAGTCGGGTCTCAGGACCTGCTTCCTCATTGGCCGGGAGGAGAATAAGGAAGACAATAGCGAATATTAATTTGCTATTGTCATACAACTGGGTGGGCTTAGGGGCGCAGTGCTCTGCGCCCAAGCTCACTCTTTTTTGAAGCGAATTAGAGCCTCAGGCTCTAATCATGTGCTTCAATAAAAATAAAAAAAACATTGGGATCCATGCATCCGGTGCCCTGCATGTAGATTAGGGGAGCGGCGCCCCTGCGCCCCTAATGGACAGGCCGCCACTGGTCCAACTGTCTTTCTGTTAGGTACACAATAAAAACAATTTGTAAAACAGGCAGACACAGTACTAAATATATGTATAATATTATGCATTTATGATAATGTAGGCTGCAAATCCAAGCAAACAACTGGATTCACTTTGTGAACATAGTTGTAAACTGTTTAATCTTCTACAAGTGTAAATAAAGACAAAACTTTTGTTTTAGAAAGTTCAGGGAATAGTTAAAACGGTAACGTTTATTTTCTTTTGCTGCCTTTTCCCCCTTGGAGAAATTTCCCTTAATTTCCTGTCCCAAAGACACAGCAGGAAGTGAAGGGAAATCTTTACAATATGACAATGTTGAAAGATATTTCTTCAACCATTTTATCCAAAACTAAAAAACTTAGGGCTTAAAACGCATGCTTATGTAAAAAATATACAACATACCTGGGTATGTGATGCATGATTGTGCTGCATGAAGTGTTACTGGATCTAATATAGTAAGAATGATCACATAAATCACCGTGACCAAGGACCAGTTTCACACAATTCCACTTTGTAGTGTTTGGGCTTTGTGACCAAGTGCTTTTGGCGTGTTGCCAGGTGCCTGGTTAACAATGGAGAGTGAGAGAATCACTGGCTCTCTGTTGCTGCTACCCTGCAGTGCCAAACTAGTTAACAGTTATATCATTGAGAGGAAGGATCTACTGAGCAGTAAGAGTTCAATAGACTGAGTCAGGGAGCACCTCACTGTGGGAACTGTAGTCCTGAGGAGAGAAACTCTACTGTACTCAAGAGCTTTTGAACTGCATTTCCCAAAGAGAGACAGCTAGCAAGAGGGAAAAAAGTTGCATTTTCTCAAGCTGTTTCTCTTGCTGTGAAGGAGATCAGAGAGTGCACATCGCTGTCTAGTGTGCACCATCACTGCTACATATCAGCAGCCTGAGCGTGAAACAAAGTACTGAGTGCAAACAGAGTCACATGGGTGGAGAGCAGAGAGTATACTAATTGCTGTGTGTGACCGGATAGTGAGCTGCAATATCAGTGATACTAGTGAGCTGCTGCTGTGTGGATTTTCTATCTGCCACTTAGCCCTTTAGGAACTTACAATACAGCCATCTAGTAGCCTTATTTGCTGCCTGGAACTGTACTCTTGTGCACAAACAGTACAACTGGGCCCCAACGCTAGCTGGCTGAAGAGTGAGGACTAAAGACTGTCCCTTTACAGCTGCTGCACAGAGACCTATACCTATTGCTTATGCTAAGTGGCACCTCTCAGGGGACATAGCACCGTATCCTAGCCATTCTCCTAGAGTGCACTCTAGACTACTTATAGTATTATTCACATTGCAGTTAATGCTTTTATGCACTGTTGTTGACTTTGCTAATTTGTGAGTTAATCCCAGTCTAGTGGTACAGAACTCTATTCTAAGTTATCAATAGCTTGGCATAGTGATTATACTATTTAGTGGACTGTGTCTAAACCCACCTTCTATGTGATTATTTATGCTTAAACCACCATTTATTCTAACTCGTACCAATACATCAAGTTTATTTACCACTAAACAGTCTTGTCTATTTCCTGGTATCCTAACCCTTCTCCTAGAGTGCACTCTAGACTACTTATAGTATTATTATTCACATTGCAATTAATGCTTTTATGCACTGTTGTTGACTTTGCTAATTTGAGAGTTAATCCCAGTCTAGTGGTACAGAACTCTATTCTAAGTTACCAATACTTTGGCATAGTGATTATACTGTTTAGTGGACTGTGTCTGAACCCACCTTCTATGTGTATCTACACTTGTGTTGCCATAAGTACTTGCAGTAACTTTAACTTAACCAGGTGTGTCAGAGGGGCTGAGGTTATTCTTGGAGTTGTGGTGCAGAACAAAGAACCCAAATTACCAAGTGGTGGCCCTGTGGGGGTTGCGCTACAGGTTGTCAGAACCTTCTGTTTCCTTAGACCTCTTCATACCCTGCTAAAGCCAAACCAGACTCCTTTTCAAGGAAAGAGTGTTGTATGGAAGAATATTTCTCACACCTGTGGGCGGTTTGTGGCTACTGGAACTGGGTGCCTTTGACTGGCATATAAGAACCTTTTTCCAATTAAGTAAACAGTTAGCTTGAAGCTGATCAACCTCTCTGTCCAGTGTTGTGATGAACTGTGTGGCTCATTGGATGCTTGTAGAGGGAGGGTCCTTTATGTGACTACTGAGTCTATGGAGGGATAATGGCGGTCTGAGGTGTTGGCTCCTCACCTTAGGTGATAGTATATTACTCCACAAATAGGGGGATAATGGCAGCCTCCACCTCTGAATTATGCCTTTGGAATAGCTTAACATAATTTAAATTGTCTACCAGCCTAATAAAATGCATATATTGTGTAAAATGTGTGATAAAACTCTTTTGAACCATTGTGGGAGGTTGTGATTGTTTTTGGATAGAGTCTGGCAAACTGATGGATGCTTTAACAGGTAAAAAGTGGTATAATGGAGTGTCTAATCTGAGTTCAAGTTGCCCACTTGTATCACTTGAGTTGTTCAAGTAAAGATAATAGTGCAGTACAATGCATTTCAGCAAATGCTTCAGAGTTAAGATGTGTACAATTCTCTTCACACTGTAGCACACGGTATACTGTGCTCCATCCAACAGATAAGAATTACCGGTACATGCAATTTGTATCCACCCACGCCAAATCTGGACTTAAAGGACAAGTTTACTTTTCACCTAAGTCACCTTAGCCCCCAATCTGTATTGAGCTGCCAATTTTCCCCACCCAGGTTCCGACACAGGTACTTACCTACGTTCCCTGATAGAGGTGGCCTCCTATGTTGTTTACATCACAGTGACAAAAATCTAACATGGCTCTACATGTACAGTAGCACCCCATTGACTTTAAATGACATTGCTGTAAGTACTGGACATCCCATTCAAGGCTATGTGATGTTACTGTGGTAGTGTTGGCAGCACTGCGTTAGATTTTGACAAATGGATTGTAAATAGCACAGAAAGCAGCTGCTGTCAAAAGGGATAAGTTGGCACCAGGGTAGAGGATTTGTCCTTTTAATTATTTAGGGCTAGGGGTTTTTGGGGAAAACAATTAACTTTTCCTTTAAAGAAATATGTAGGCACCAATATAAAACCCCTCTTTCCAAAAAAAATACTGATTGCCTGGCTGTAATGATGTTTCAGATATTGTAATCACTCTGGAGCCACTGATCCGTAACAACTACACAAATAAGGAGTGCTGATTTAAGTCATTTTCAGAAGGTGGACAGCCATGGCAACTTACGTACATTCTTAATACAAATTTCCTTTTTAGCGTATGTGCCTTTTACAGAGTAATAATAGCTGTAAGAAGGGTTGGCAGACTTTGTCGTTGGCTCCCCAGCAGTTAGCCTCTGAGCTGAATCCAGACTCTGAAATTGAATTTCAGTGTGTTCAGCAGAAAATGAACCATTAAAATGACTTCCCTGTTTCTTTCTCCAAAGGGAATTTCTTTCTGCTCTTGTTGATGTCTCTGTGTAGTTTAAATAACAATTTCCTGGCTGGCTTTGAAATACAGATGCTCTGAGTCGAAGTCACCACTGTGCCATATCTAGACTGTTACTCACCCACAGTCCTGGACTTGTGCATGGCTGTCTCCTTCTAACAAAGTTATATTTTGTTGCCAGATGGGACTGGAACTCATCATTTGCAGCACATTGGCCATGGATTTATGAAATCAGCATAAAAAACACTGACTAAACAAAATGTAAATCGAATGTGATAGCAAAGTTTCAGTCATTATCCTTATTGGCCAAAACTCATGCATTGAAAACTATACGCATAACCTCTAATACATATGTGCTGGAACCTTACATTACAGAAAACAAAATGTGCTTGAAACATTATGACATCATATGGGAGGAAATTTTTTTCATGTTGTGTCCAGAATGCTAACAGAATATCAAGAGCACTATCTTGTATTTTCTGGTTTGAGTCTTGTGCGGAGATCAATATATCTTAACACTGTGTCATTTCACTGGTGGATCTCCAGACTTGCCTTGTTTTTAGAACAGTATGTCCAAGGGTGTAATCTATTAGATTGTAGGCTCTTATGTGCAGGGCCTTCTTAACCCTCTTGTATTTTATTGTATTGTAACTGTACTGTCTTCCTTTATATTGTAATGCGTTGCACAAACTGTTGGTGCTATATATATCCTGTATAATAATAATAATTTAAAGCATAGCAGTACTTTCTCTGTTGTCACTAGAACCTGTTACTGGAACACATGCCCTGGTCGCTGATTGGTGTCCTAGGTCAATGATGCACAGATTGCTGTGGGGCACCATCCAAAAGATTTATCCTTAAACTGATAGTATCTGCATACCAGTGTTGCCAGGAGCATGAAAGACAGAGCAGCAGGGAGCTGCAGGAAAAGGAAAGAGACAAGCTGACAGAGGTACAGCGTCTGTGCACGAGCACTGGGAATTCATGTTTGATGGTCAAGAGGACCAAGACATGAGCCCTAAGTGGAAGGATTGCCAAAGAGAGTGAGAGTGATTTGTTGTGCAAGTTACAATGATGGTGGAAACTCCCTGCGTGGGCAACTAATGTCTTTTGTTCAACTTTTCTTTGCGGTTTTAAATAAAAGTGGGCAGAACAAGCCCTAAAGATAGTTGCTGAAGTGGACTGGACTTACTGTTCTGTACTACCATTGGGTTAAACAACCCCCAACTTGTTACACCAGCTTTAACTTGTTGCCACCTATGCTATAGCCAAATGATGGCTACAGTGCGGGCTTACTTTGAGAGGAGGGCGTCTATTGACGTCCTCTCGTGATCGCGCTTCCGCGCGCCCCCTGTGGGCTAACTTTTTTTTTCTCTTTAAATCATTTTGTTTTGAAATTTTTTATACCACAACAACATAAACACAAAAAGCATTGATATCAAAAACACAAATATTCATATTATCACAAAAACATACACAAAGCCCCAAGGAGAAAAAGAAAGAAAAAACCCCCCAGCCTTTTCCCTATTACTTCCACAGTCCTCTTATCCTATAAATGAAAAAATGATTTTTCCTATACATCTATATTCTGACAAACATAACTCCTAACTCAATCCCGTGTCCATATGGTCAAGCCACGGCTTCCAGATAGCATCAAAACTCCTTAGAATAAATTCTCATAAAGAAAATACGGTATGTCTCTCATACAAAATGCATTTATTCAGCTCAAATATCCAATAAGATATAGTCAGAGGCTTAGGGGAGGTCCACTTAATAGCAATCTGTCTCCGAGCCACAAAAAACACTTGTGCAACAGTAATCCACCTTGGTGGTTTAAGCACTGAGCTATCAAGATAGCCTATGTAGCACCCTCTACTGTAGGTAGGTGCTAGAATAGGATTTTTCTAGGGAAACTGTCAGCGCAGCTAAATTTAGGCAGGCGTATGCTTCAGGCTAGGCCTGCTTGTTTTGATTTGGGGGCAGGGAGTGGTTAGTGTAGCAGTGGGTGTGACCCCCTGTGCTATAGTTCTGAGGTGCCTCCCCTGCTTCCAGGGAGATTGTTCTGGAAGAGGGGCAGGGCCTGGGACTGGAGTGGCAAGCAGCTCATGTGAGGTGCCCTGACCAATTCCCACTTGGTATTGGCAGGGGGCAGGCCTCCCATATAAGCTGAGGTCACATACCACTGAGGAGGAGTTGTCGGCCAGGAGAAGTGGAGAATGGAATACTAGACAGTGGCAGGGGCCACCACCCCCATCTGGGGGGGGGGTGCAAGGCCTAGTGGAGGAGCCCGGGAGAGCTGTGAGGGAACTTCATCCTTACACGGTCATGGATGAAGTCCTCATCTTTACACGGCCATTGATGGGGAGTCCCGGAACAGAGGAGAGACTGTGGGGAATTGTGCCAAATTGATGCGGCCTGAGGGCGCAGGATTTGCAAGATGGGCTAGCTGGGATCAGTAGTCCACCAATCAGTGCAAGCTGTTAAATCACTAGGCCTCCGGGAGAGGTACTGCAGGCCTCTGGCCTAGAAATCATGCAGCAACTACAGTCAGCGAGTTGGGATTATTCAGAGTGATTCCTCTTTGTCACAATGAAGATGATGGGACGGGATCTAATAGTTTTACAGTGATATAGTAGTTTTACAATGGAAGTTATGTGCAGGAGGAGAGAAGTCCTGGGAGAAACAGTCTGCAGGAGTTGGTGCAGAGGAGTAGGAGCAATAGTCTGCATGGTGATATGCAGGGGAAGAGTCTGTAAATGTTAGAAGTACATCAGTTCTTCAAGGCTAAACCGATTCATCAATGTTCACTAAATATGATGTTAAAGCAACATGTTCTATGGGCATCCCATAACCCCTTTACCCCAACCAAATAATATCCCCCAATAAACAAAAACAAAACAATGCAAATGACTGTTCATTGTCTCTGAGGTGATAGATGGAGGTCTGGCAGCAGGGTGATAAGGTCGATGTTAGTTACTAGTAGCAACCAAGTGCTACACCTAGTAGACATGTTAAGGGATCCACTGAAAGATTTAGATCTAAAATCCCATTAAGTGTGCCCACAACCTCTGCTAAATACCTCTGGAGTTTCGGGCAGCGCCATAATAAATGTATCAGTGACCCCGGATTGCCACATCTAGAGCAAGCCGAGTCAGTTGTTAAGCCAATGGTGAAAAATAATTCTGGGGTCCTATACACCCTATGCAATATATAAAATTGTGCTAATCTAGATGACGGTGAAAAAGATACAAGGGGAAGGGCCCGAAGAATCTTATCCCAGACATGGTCAGAGATAGGGCTGATATCACGCTCCAACTTCTCTCTAAATGGACAATGAAACTTATTAAAAGTGTATTCTAATAGAGACTTATACGTAGCAGAAATTAGGCCCTTAGTAGAGGTTGCCTGAACCACTCTTTCCAAGACTGGGTTCGGGGGAAACAAAACAGAAGAAGAGGAAAATTTTGCATATAAAGCATGACGCAGCTGCAAAAATTGATAGAACCATCTAGGGTTTAAAAACAATTCTCTTACCTGATCAAAAGTTTTAAGTACACCACTCTCATAGAGTTGATAGAGGCTAATAATCCCTGCTCGTTCCCATTGCTGAAAGCCCTGAAGGGTCAATATCTCAGGTAGCCTTTCATTGCCCCAAATAGGGGTATATTTCGTTAGGGAGGAAACCCCCACTACCCTCTTAACAGAATCCAACACTTTATATATATAAGTACCAGGGTGGGTATATCAGAGAAAGCAGAGCACCCCAATGCCTCCTCCAGGGCCAGAAATGGCTGATGCCCCTGAAACCCAAGGAGACTATCCAAAATGAGGGAGCAGCTAAGGCCTCTGATTCAGTGGCGTCTCCAGCTTTCATATTTAGGGGGGCACATGGGGGGATAGGAACAAAAGTAGGGGGGCCAACTATAAAATGCAATTTTATATATATATATATATATATATATATATATATATATATATCCTGGGGCCCTTTACTACGATCCCACAATGGGCCCTTTCACATGTTCTGCAGTGAGAAAAACAAGAGATATATGTCACCAGCACACCAAGAAAATATAAGGGTCCAAAGCAGTGGGAGAACTATCAGGGTTGCAAAGGTTGTCTTGCCACCAGGCCCTGGTGTTCTGCCACTGTGGGGTTCCCCAGCTGTCCTGTCCCTGTTATTGACAGCGCTGGTCTGGCATCGGTCTCCTTGGCACCGGCGGCAGTCTATTAGGACTTTGTGCTGGTGACATTATGCGTGCATGTAGGGGAAGGCTGGCACTATTGGTTATAGAGAGCAGAGCCCCCAGCTGGTCACCTAGCAGCAGTAATGCTGTATAACCTTCTCTATTGACATGCTGATCGGGATGTGATCCAGGTGATGCTCCCAGTCAGATCTAATAAACACAGTATTTATTAGACATGTGCACACTGAAATATTTCGTTTCGGAATTTAGTTTTCGTTAGAAAAATTAATTTATTTAGTTACTCCCGAAATTCGTTTTTATTTATTTCGTTTTTCGTTAGAAATTGCATTCGTCCGAAAATCTGAATTAATTAAGGTCGAATCTTTAAATTTAAATTACACAGTGAAGGAAGTTCCCCGCTCAAGCCAATGACGTAGGCGGGTCCGACATACCGAGGGGGCGGACCTGATGGGGAACTGCTCTCACTTTGGTAATACATGTATAGACCCGCCCCTTCTCATGTTCCGCATCTGGTCCGCTGCGCGGACCTGATGGGGAACTTTAGAAGGGGCGGGTCTATACATTTAAAATACTGAGAGGGCGTTCCCCATCAGGTCTGCTCAGGCACAACCAATGAAGGACAGCGCTGGACATCGGGATCGCCGCGGGACACTGGATTTCACCGCTGGAATGTTTTTTGTTTTTTTTTAAATAAAGGACTTTTTCAAGGTGTTTGTGTGTTTTTTTAAACATTTTTTTACGCTTTCTTCGTGAAATGGTAGGGGTACAATGTACCCCTACCAATTCACATTGGGGGGGCCGGGATCTGGGGGTCCCCTTTGTTAAAGGGGTCTTCCAGATTCCGATAAGCCCCCCGCCCGCAGACCCCCACAACCACCGGGCAAGGGTTGTGGGGATGAGGCCCTTGTCCCCATCAACATGGGGACATCCTCCCCATGTTAGGGCATGTGGCCTGGTACGGTTCAGGAGGGAGGGGGGCCGCTCTCTCGTCCCCCCCTTTTCCCCTGCGGCCGGCCAGGTTGCGTGCTCGGATAAGGGGTCTGGTATGGATTTTTAGGGGTACTCCACGCCATTTTTTTTTAAATTTGGGGTGGAGTTCCCCTTAAAATCCATGCCAGATCTGAAAGGCCTGGAATGGATATTTGGGGGAACCCCACGTCAATTTTTTTTTAAATTTGCGGCGGGGTTCCCCTTAATATCCATTCCAGACCTGAAGGGCCTGGTAATTGAATTCTGGGGAACCCCCACGCTTTTTTTTTTTTTTTTATCAATGACTTTTGTATGTATTGCCGGGAGCCGACAATTCATTAATAGCCGCGAATGAGTTTTAAATGACTTTTTTTCTTTCAAAAATGACACTTTGTGCAGGGACAGTTCTAAGCACGGGAAACATGCGCCACTTCACATGCATATCATACACACCCCCCAGGTACGAAATTTAAAGGAATATTTCACTTTTATTTTTTCATTTTAAGCATTATTAAAATCACTGCTCCCGAAAAAACGGCCGTTTTTAAAACTTATTTTTGCATTGATACATGTCCCCTGGGACAGGACCCGGGTCCCCAAACACTTTTTAGGACAATAACTTGCATATAAGCCTTTATAATTAGCACTTTAGATTTCTCCCATTGATTTTTCAAATTTGCCGCGAACACCCCAATTTGTTCGCTGTTCGGCGAACGGGCGAACAGGCAATGTTCGAGTCGAACATGAGTTCATCCCTACTAGTCAACCAACATTAGAATTCTTCTATAGCCTATGGGCCGAGCATTTGACCGGAAATGTACGATTGCAGCGTCGTACAGTTTATCTGCTCCATAGAATCTTCTTAGAACTTTCAACAGACACCATAAGCCTTCAATGACAGATTCAACGTTTGTATGTTTTTCGATGCTTCGTTGAATCTTCGTCGTTCATGTCGAATTGGCAAGTTAGTTCTAGCTATTTTACTGCTCCTCCTCTTTGGTTACAATCAGCCAATAACATTCATCATCATCATTTTTTTATTTTACTTCCCCCACCCAATTCCAGCAGTGATCTTTTCTCTCTATGTCGAATCTTTTCTCTCTATTATGTCAAATCTTTTCTCTCTATGTCGAATCTTTTCTCTCTATAATGTCGAATCTTTTCTCTCTATGTAGAATAATCTTGGACTAATAGAGTTAAGGTTAGGCACATTCGACCACAGGTTCGATGGACACAGATTGTTATTGTCAGCCTCATGTCGAATCTCCTATCTATATCGAACTGTTGTTGCAACGAAAACGAAAATTAAGCATTTGTTTATGTCGGATCTTTCGGTTTTCGGATTCTGCATTTTCATTTTCGTTTGTTAAAACGATAACGAAAATACCTGAAATTCGGACGAAAATGCATTCGGACGAAAACGAATGCACATGTCTAGTATTTATTAGCATCAAGAGTACAACCACATATATATAATCAACCGTATGTTCAGCAGCCATGTGGGCTCTATACCTGTAAAGTGTGGGCTTTGATCAATAAAATCACTGATATTTAACAGTAGGATATGACTAGGAGCATCATCTGGATTGCATCACGATCAGCATGTCAGAGAAGGCTCCACTGCTGCTAAGCAACCTGCAGGGAGCTCAACTGTCTACAACCAATAGAGATGGGCTCGGGTGTGTTTGAAATCCCACATGCCCGATCTCCCGCCAGGAAGCCGACACTCCACAGTGCTAATCACAGCCAGTGAGACATTTCCTGATCTGTGGAGCTGCGGACCAGGAAATGTCTCATTGCCTGTGATTAGCGCTGTGCAGTGTGGGCTTCCTGGCAGGCTCTGGCATGTGGAATTTTGAACATGCCCAGCCCATCTTTAACAACAAATTGTGCTGGCCCTCCTGTACATCAGCCCCATAAAGTATTCAGCACTGGGTTCCAATGTGCTGCCGCCGCTACCATGGAGACAGAGACCAGCGCTGTGAATAGCCGGGACAGGACACCAACTCTGGTTGTTCCAGCACTGGTCCACACTGGGAACATTCCCCCATCCACCTATAATGTGTAGATGGGGGAATTGGATCATTTCATTTTTTTTTCATTCAACCTAATAGTTGAATGAAAAAAAGTGATCAATGTATGGGCTGCCTAAGGCCCCTTTCACACTGGGGTGGGAGGTGCGCTGTGGGTATAGCGGCGCTATTTTTAGCGCCACTATACCTTTGTTTTTACCACGGTATGCGGCCGCTAGCGGGGTGAATTTAACCCCGCTAGCGGCCGAAAAAGGAGTTAATACCGCCCGCAAATTATTGCGGTCTCCCATTGCTTTCAATGGGCAGCAGCGGTAAAGGAGCGGTGAACACACCGCTCCTTTACCGCTGTAAAGATGCGGCTAGCAGGACTTTCGGAGCGGTCCTGCTAGCGCACCGCTTCAGTGTGAAAGCCTTTGGGCTTTCACACTGAAGACTGCAGGGCACGATTTTTCAGGCGGTATAGCAGCGCTATTATTAGCGCTAAACCGCCTGAAAAACATGTCAGTGTGAAAGGGGCCTAAGAGCTAAGACCAGCCATAGACAGTTTAAATCTCAGCTGGTTCAGCAGGAACTGGCTGAGATTCGAACCATTAATGAGCAGATTCTCTTATGATTATCACTAGTGATTGCTATAGACACTAGTGATAATCACTGTTTGTCGGGAGAATACAATTGCTGGGCAGGAGGGATATTCCCCTGTCAGCACTGTCTGTGTTGATGGGGGAATTATGCAAGTTTCTTTCCTGCAATCTGTGGATGCAGGAAAGAAATGTGCACCGTCTATTACCTGCCTAACTGAAAGTGAAAGTAAATTGTGAATGTCTTGAAAGAACAGGAGAGGGGGAGGGAGACAGATGGGGGAGAGAAGGGATGGAGATAATGCAGTTCAGTGATTACAGTGTACTGCAGTCTGCAGTGCACACACTTACCCACGGTCCAGGCTAGAATCTCAGGCATCATTCACACACAGCCAGGAATGCTGCTGATTTTCATATTTCCTGCACATCCCCTCTCTTCAGATACAGCACGCCGGGATAGTGTAGGCGGGACTGGAAGGAGGAGGAGGAGCTGTATTCCTCCCTGCTCGTATGTGAGGAGAGTGAGGGGGGTGGCTGGACTCGCTGGGCTGTGAAAGAGTGTCATAGACTGACACTCGGCTCAGCTTGCAGTCACCATTCTCGGAATTTACAGGCTGGTTCTCCTGTCCTAAGGATGGGAGAAATCAGTCTGTTTTTTCAGTAACTAAGATGAAGGCTTGGGCCCCCCTCCCACAGTGCTCGTGGAGTCCTTCCTGCAACTCGCTCTTCCCTGTGCCAATGAGGATGCAGGGAAAAGAGCAGATCGGGCGGCTGTGGTTGTGTGAGCGCTCGCATTATGCAGTGTCAGCGAGCAGAGGGAGGGGGGAGGAACCCCCCGCAGGAGCTGACTGGGGATGCTCTCCTTCTCAGGAGAGACTATGTTACCCCAGCAGCAGCCCGAGCGGAAAAAAAAATGCAAAAAAATGCAAAAAATTTTTTTTTGGGGGGGGGCACATGGTGGGGCACAGCATAATGTTGGTGGGTCCAGGGCCCCCTCTGGTCCCCCCCTAGGGACGCCATTGCTCTGATTTCCACTCTACCAAATGCTGCAACTGGGCAGCAAGAAAATAAGTTCTCGGGTTTGGGACCGCTAACACCCCAGCCTCCTTTGGATATTGTAGGAGATCTAGTTTCATACAGGGGGTCTTATTCCTCCAAATCAAATTTCTAAATATCCCATTGATCTTAATAAAATTCTCCAAAGGAATCCAAACTGGAGAATTATGTAAAAAATATTTATTCAGCTCAGCAATAGACCATATTTATTAAATTTATGTGGCCTATTACGGAAAGGGGAAGTTTACACCAAACCCTACTTGGAATGTGAAATCTTGTCAGTAAAGGGGCAACATTGTCCGCTATACTGTATATGACAGAGGTGATGTGATCATAATAACTCCCAGATATTTAAAGGAGGAAATAATTAAAAGTTGTGGCCATATTGATGGTAAACTCTTTGGGAGTGGATCCAGCGGCAAAAGCACAGACTTCTCCCAATTAATGGCAAGCTCTGAGAACTTAGCAAACTCATCTATATAGTTCACAACCGCTGGCACAGAGGGCCGAAGATTAGATAAAAATAAAATACCATCATCAGCATATAATGCTACCTTTTCTTCCATATTTTCTCTTACCAGACCCATTACATTCAAAGCCGCCCGGAGAAGGGATGCCAATGGTTCGATAAAAATGGCAAAGAGGAGGGTTGACAAAGGACACCACTGCCTTATGCCACGAAATAGCTTAAAGGAGGAAGACTGTACACCATTAACCCTAATCAAAGCCCTAGGGCTAGAGTATACTAACCCATTGACAAAATGTGACCCCAAAGGTAGGGCCATTCTACACTATGAAAAGCCTTGATGGCGTTATTAAGATAAGCTCGCCTAATATTAACAGCTGTTGACATGTTAGGGATAAAGCCAGCTTGATTAGGATGGATAATACGTGTTTTGGCTAATATCTTCACATCTGTTGATAGTAAGGAGATAGGCCAGTATGACTCTGGATATAACAGATCTTTATCTTTTTTCAGAAATTAAACATTTTAAGTAGGGCAGGTTACAGCACTTCACTATATTTTTATAAACTTCAATTGGAATACCGTCTACCCCTGGTGCTTTATTATTTGCAAAGCCCGCCACTGCGGCTTCCAATTCCAATTGGGTCAAGGGGGCATTAAGCATTTTCTGATCTTCCTGTGATAATCTTGGAACAGTTATCCTGTCAAGATAAGCAGTCAATTTAGCAGAGGTATAATTAACCTGTGATGTATATACAGTAGCTCACAAAAGTGAGTACACCCCCTCACATTTTTGTAAATATTTTATTCTATCTTTTCATGTGACCACACTGAAGAAATGACACTTTTGCTACAATGTAATATAGTGAGTGTACAGCTTGTATAACAGTGTAAATTTGCTATACCCTCAAAATAACTCGACACACAGCAGTTAATGTCTAAACCACTGGCAACAAAAGTGAGTACACCCCTAAGTGAAAATGTCCAAATTGGACCCAAAGTGTCAATATTTTGTGTGGCCACCATTATTTTCCAGCACTGCCTTAACCCTCTTGGGCATGGAGTTCACCAGAGCTTCACAGGTTGCCTCTGGAATCCTCTTCCGCTCCTCCATGATGACATCACGGAGCTGTTGGATGTTAGAGACCTTGCGCTCCTCCACCTTCCATTTGAGGATGCCCCACAGATGCTCAATAGGGTTTAGGTCTGGAGACATGCTTGGCCAGTCCATCACCTTTACCCTCAGCTTCTTTAGCAAGGCAGTGGTCGTCTTGGTGGTCTGTTTGTGGTCGTTATCATGTTGGAATACTGCCCTGCCACCCAGTCTCAGAAGGGAGGGGATCATGCTCTGCTTCAGTATGTCACAGTACATGTTGGCATTCATGGTTCTCTCAATGAAGTGTAGCTCCCCAGTGTCAGCAGCACTCATGCAGCCCCAGACCATGACACTCCCACCAGCATGCTTGACTGTAGGCAAGTGAAAAAAGTAATGGTGACTGAGCTGTGAAAGAAAGTGATAAGGAGGGGGAGGGGAGGGGGGGGAGAGGCAGGGCAAGAAACTGATGTCTTGCCTCCACAGGACAAAACAGAGTGTATGATATAAAAAATATTAATGTAAATCCTGGTAAATAAGGTGATACCATCAAATAATCTGAAAACGCATGTGATATATTTCAAGATGAGATCCTAAATGAATCCAATAATAAACAATGATGCAAGTGGTAACATCAAACAATATAAAGACGCATAATGTGCATTCCAGATTGGGATGAAAAGTTCCTGTGAATCCAGTGATAGGTAATCCCAGAATGAGTGATATATAGGAAATCCAAAATGTAAATCACAAATCACAAATATATGTCCAATTGATGTGACACAAAAATAAAAAATATAAAAATAAATGTAGTCTGGTGTCTAGTAAGTCCCGTCACCAACAAAGTAACATGAAGTGCTGAGCAGAACCTGTAAAGTGGGACACGTCTGTGCATGCAAGCAGCTCACCTCACTGCTGTCGGATAGACAGCATAAATAACTCCAAATATAAATGGAAGCAGTAGTTGCGGAAATATAGAGGTCTCCTTGCAGTGGTTTACAATGTTCTCAATGTCAAATGCATGTCATACATGAAAATAAAATATAAAAAGAATGTTCATCGCATAACTTTATGGGAATCCACAGTGGAGCAACGGCTGATCATACAGTATTAAACTCACTCTTATAAAGAGGAACGTGGGCCTCAATCCACGAACGCCGAGTTCGTCAGTCCCAGCTGTGTGCCTTTGGTCCACTCTGAAATCCTAGGTATGAATCCCCAGTATTACGTTGGGCAGCGGTATTTAATGGAAAAAATATGGAATGCTCATAGCATAAATCTGTATAAAAGCATATTTAATAGCACAATAATCACAATAAAAACTCACATTTGGTAGAAACTTCAAAGAAATAATATCCACGAGCACCGAGGGGGATCCCCAGATGAAGTTACATGACGTGACGACACGCGTCAGGATTGGAGCACTAGGTACACCAACAGCCTGACGGCAGGAGACGAGCTCGGCGCTCGTGGATATTATTTCTTTGAAGTTTCTACCAAATGTGAGTTTTTATTGTGATTAATTGTGCTATTAAATATGCTTTTATATGGATTTATGCTATGAGCATTCCATATTTTTTCCATTAAATACCTATGAGCTATGAGTAAGCACTAGATAATAGTGCGAAACGCGTCAGCTGTATGTCCCCACTCTTGCTGTGATTTGTAGTGCTTTTATCCTTTTTACAAATAAAGGCAACCGTAAAGGTTTTTTTTTTTAAGTGCGGCTGTCCATACCAATTTCTATTTTTTTGCCTTGTGTATTGCCGGCACCTACGATTTCCTGAGAAGACATTGATTGCTAAGCCTATCCACCTGGAGCGGTAACTCCCTTTCTTCCATCCTGATCCCTTACCGTGGTTACAGATGTAAGGCCATATTGCACGTGAACGACTTAAGCCAATATCTTACCAGCTGCCTCCCCTTCTGCCCAGGTCAGCCATTTCTGGAAGAATTGTGTATTTCAGGCCCTGTCTACCAGAAATGAATTTAAATTAGTCTGCAAAGTTTCTCAGGCTATTTTATTTTTAAACTGGTATCTAAAATAAATCTGGCTTCATCTTTCTCCCCCTTGACCTGTTCACGCTCTCTACGGGAGGATGTTTTAATACTACTCACTTGTTTAATCAAAAGTCCTCGCAGGTAGGCCTTAAGAGCATCCCATACTATCCTAATAGGTGCTGATCCTTCATTCTGAGTGATAAACATCCCCAGGTGGTCCGATAGGACTCCCTCCTGAGGAAATAAATCCAACCAGAATGGATTTAGACGCCAAGGGATATCAGCCTTTGAACGCCCAAAGGCAATAGTAAATATTACAGGGAAGTCGTCAAAAATACCCCTTGGCTCTATTACCACATCCTGAAAAGCCATAGCAAGGTCTGCGGAGCACAACACCAAATCGATTCTTGATAATGAACCAAATTTTCTAGAGTGACAAGTATATGAATTTTCAGTTGGATGTAGCCTCCGCCACATATCATGTAATCCTAGTTTCTTACATAGCCTCCCTAAATAAGAGAGGCCATCTATAGGTAAGGAGCAAGGAGATGGAAATCTATCAAGTTCTGGGTTTATTACATTGTTAAACTCCCCAGTCACCAAGACTGGAAGTGAGGGAGAGGCATTTACAAATGACATAAGCTAAAGAAGGACCTCAGGATTATATGGAGGAGGAATATAAATAGCAGCAATAATCAATTTAAACTCACATATCTGACACTAAATTTGCCATTTACGTCCACTAGAGTCCTAGTGCAGGAGAACGATACATTATTATAAATTAATATAGAGACACCCCCCCCCCCCCGGGAGAAAGATGAATAAACAGAATGGTAACCGTCCCTAATACCTCTTCGTTGGAGCCATCTAATAGTATTACCAGTGGCATGAGTCTCCTGTAGACAGACAATTGTAGCGGCCTCCACTCTCTCTCCCTGATATCACATCATCTGTCTCTGGCTTTTGTCTAGGGGTACCTTGGTTGAGAGAGTGCGGGGTCACCACGCCAAGTTCCCACCACAGATGTGTGTGTGGTGTGAGAAGATCCTCTTTACCTTCGGGTCGGTGTTCTGCATCAGAGCCTCCTCCTCCTTTTGCACAGTGTCTGCCAGAAAATGAGCCCCACACCACTAAAGTCCAACACTCCTTTATTCTTCTAATATCAGAGTAAAACACAGTCAGTTGGACTCCCTCAACGAGTAGAACAGACAGGGGGGGTGTGGATACGAGTAGGCCCAGACACAATGAACTCTTCTTCTCTCCTTCTAAAAGTGTATTGCGGTCCCTTGGCAAGGGAGATATCTCCGGAGGCTCACCCGTCACTGGCAATATGCTGCACCAGGTCTTCAGGCGAGTACCCCCTCTGGTCCCTTACGCCACTGAAATCAGGGAACCCACTCCCGAGGTTCCCCTAGGAAATCCATCCGAGTACCTCACCCAAGGCTAAAGGTGCCTGGGATGGAACACGACCTCCGAACGTCCTCTAGGCCTAGGCCGCCTAGACTCCCGACATGAACCACCACCCTCAGGCTGAAGGTGCCTGGGACTCGACCCCGTGACAAAGATGGCCGACCCCTTTATACCCTCTCCCAGCAAGCACGGCGGGTTCCCCGCCCCACCATACAGCTGCCGAGAGAGGTCAAAAAGGGGTACGGCACACAGCAATGGTTCAACCCCAGCCCAAGATGACAGTGCCACCCGCTGGGCTGCAGGGAACTGCACATTACTGGTGTCTCTGCCAGTTTTAAATACACAGGGAAAGTGCATGCCCGCTACACTCTCCCCCTGGTGGTTTGACACTGGTCCCCAGTGTCTGGAATAAACTATGTCCTCAATGGCTGACATAACCCAGTCCAGAAACCAACTATAAATTTTACAAAAAATAAAACCTTTGGAACTAACTAACTGAAGCAGTTGTGTCTGAGCCTCACATGAAAGGGGAGGGAAGGGAAAAAACAACACTTAACCATAACACTGAAAATCACATTTTCACATAACACTTCTCCCCGCCCATCCTGGCTAAGACCCACCCCATTCTCAGTGGTCTTGATGGGATGCTCTCCTGCAGAAGGGAAAAGAAAGATTAAACACACAAATCCCTGACACATATGTTTGTGTGAGAACGAAAAAACTCCGCAGAGAAATCCTTTCCTTCTAAAAGTGTGTGTGTGAAAAGTGAATGTCGATGCACGACACTGCCACCTGGTGACAGCGTCGCGGTAACTGCACTTGTGGAACTTTACTTCTTCTTTGGGCCCTATCTACCCCAGAGTCCATGATGCTTGCTGGAAAATTGAAGAACAAACAGGAACAGTCCTTCAACTCCTCTGGGTAACAAGAACAACAACCCCGGAAAGTTCAGCAGTGTAAAGACAACAAGAACGGAGTCTCTTTTCTCCTACAGATAGAAACGAGGGTGCGGCAGAACAAGGGGTTTCAGATGCTGATCCAGAGTCTCTATTTGGTATTCGGCATCTTCCCCTTCCTTTTTTCGAATCAACACCTTGTCCGCGTGGATATGCCGCCCCAACATCCACTCTGCCTTGCAGTCTTTGAAGCGCTGAGATGCCTTGGGGGAGCACGCAAGGTACCTGCGGGCGTATGGGACCTGAATGTGAGTCCACACAAAGTCATTGTACCAGCGCTCCCGGCAAACTTCCACTTCGTATAACAGTTCTTTGGACAAGTATGGGTACTGCCACCCATACTCAGCAGCAACCTTCTGGCAAAATAGGCGTTGTAGTCTCGCCAGCGGAGGCATAGTGGCTTTGTCCCCTTCGCCTGGCAAGACTATAGCATCTGGGTGACGAGGGACCTTGGCCACATCCAATCTGGGCATTGGTGCCCGCAACAACAGTCTCTTCTCCCCGGCACTGGCTGCAGGTGGCACCGGGTATGTGAGAGTAGGCTGGGGACGGGACCCCTCCTCAGGCGCTGGTGCCTCCACCCGGGTTGTACTGTCCCCTGTAGACATGGGTGGGTCTCTGGTCCTGCGGGACGAAGCAAGAGGTACTTTGTCCCAGCCCTTTTGAGCAAACAGTTTGTCAATGGCGACATTGTCTCCCATATCAGAGAGCGACTCCAGATCGGAGGTGTCACACTCCTCCGCGGGCAGGAAGCCTGCAATAGAGACTGAGCTGCCACCTCTGCCCACACACCAAGTCCCTCCGCCCGGCTTACCTCGGCCTTTACTTGAGAAGGGATGTCCGGAACTTCTCTCAACAGATCCATCCGGGCCGGGCGTAGGCGGGCGGGATGGTCCACCGCAACCGCTGGACGGGGCTACCATGCCGGTCTTTCTCTTCGGCGGTGGATGCTGTGAGACCGTGGTGACCGAGTCAGCATCCTCGGATTTCTCCCGTATTTGAGTGATCGCGACCTCCCCCGCGGTCGCTACAGTGCGCACAGGGATGGCTGTCAAAGCGGTGATTCCTCCAACTTGAGTGGTGTTGCCTGTAGTGCGGCCGGGGTAGATGGTTCTTGGCTTTTCGATGACCGAATCCACCTCGAATAAGAACTCCCCGTAGGCCTCACATCGCCCGAACGGCTTTAGCTGACACACCAGTCCCGAGCAGCCGGGACAAATCACACCCAGGGCCTCAACGTCCATGCACGAATACAAGGCGAATCGTCCCCGGGGCTTTAGCCGAATCCCCGTATCGGTCACCGGAGCAGCAGCAGTCAAAGTCGTGGTAGAAGGGTGAAGTGGAACCCACGATGTATGTCCAAACATGGTGACTTGCTGCTGATCAATTGCGCACTGCTAGTTTTGCGCCAAAGTCCCACGTGTAGTCCTTCACACGTATTGGGCTCCTCCCCTCTTGCACTCTAGTTCGCAGGCTTTCTCCTTTCCTGAGTCACGCCCATGAACTGAGCAGGGAGGGTGTGCCTCATGGCGCAGTGCAAATAGAAGTCCCTACGTGTAGTCCCTCACACGGCTGGGCTCCCCCCTCTTCTCGCTCTTCTGCGCGGGCCTTTCCCTTCACTGGGTCATGTCCACGACTTCGAGCAGGGATGCACTTTGGCCAATAATATGGCCGACCTACTCGGAACTCCTCCGGGCAGACACGTCCAAACTCTGTAGTAGCACGAATACCATCCTGGACCCGAGCCCCCACGTGTAGCGGCCTCAACTCTCTCTCCCTGATATCACATCATCTGTCTCTGGCTTTTGTCTAGGGGTACCTTGGTTGAGAGAGTGCGGGGTCACCACGCCAAGTTCCCACCACAGATGTGTGTGTGGTGTGAGAAGATCCTCTTTACCTTCGGGTCGGTGTTCTGCATCAGAGCCTCCTCCTCCTTTTGCACAGTGTCTGCCAGAAAATGAGCCCCACACCACTAAAGTCCAACACTCCTTTATTCTTCCAATATCAGAGTAAAACACAGTCAGTTGGACTCCCTCAACGAGTAGAACAGACAGGGGGGGTGTGGATACGAGTAGGCCCAGACACAATGAACTCTTCTACTCTCCTTCTAAAAGTGTATTGCGGCCCCTTGGCAAGGGAGATATCCCTCCGGGCGGTCTCTGGAGGCTCACCCGTCACTGGCAATATGCTGCACCAGGTCTTCAGGCGAGTACCACCTCTGGTCCCTTACGCCACTGGATTCGGGGAGCCCACTCCCGGGGTTCCCCTAGGAAATCCATCCCTCGCGGAACCCAGCGAAGGACACTGGGCCCCGGACCTCCATCCGAGTACCTCACCCAAGGCTAAAGGTGCCTGGGATGGAACACGACCTCCGAACGTCCTCTAGGCCTAGGCCGCCTAGACTCCCGACATGAACCACCGCCCTCAGGCTGAAGGTGCCTGGGACTCAACCCCGTGAAAAAGATGGCCGGCCCCTTTATACCCTCTCCCAGCAAGCACGGCGGATTCCCCACCCCACCATACAGCTGCCAAGAGAGGACAAAAAGGGGTACGGCACACAGCAATGGTTCAACCCCAGCCCAAGATGACAGCGCCACCCGCTGGGCTGCAGGGAACTGCACATTACTGGTGTCTCTGCCAGTTTTAAATACACAGGGAAAGTGCATGCCCGCTACACAATCATTGGACTGAGTAAGGTTATATAATAAAAAAGGGCATTCTTTTCAGAGAAGAATTCATACCACATACATTCTAAGACAGAAAATGTATATACTGCCTAGCCATAATCAATTAAATAAACATAGAGTACTAACCAGACCCAATAACCACCCCGCAAAACCATAGCGATCCTTTTACTATATTGAATATGATATACAGTCCGGACAACATAGAAGGAGAGGAAAAAAAAAAACCCACACCATTCTCCACACAAGACTCCACCCACGAAAATACACCAGTGGGGGTTCCTAGACTAGCAGTGAACAAAGTAAGTGATAGGAGTCCGGCCGGCTGACTTCTAGGAGATGAAGAGGTGGGGAAAAAAAAATAAAGCAGAGGAGAAGGAATTTCCTTCCCTTCAATTTAGTCCTGTCATCAAACAAAAAATAAATATTTTTAGTGCAGTCCCAACAGTGCCGCCAATCAGTGCCCACCAGTGGTGCCAATCAGTGCTCATCAGCGCTGCCAATCAGTGCTCTTTAGTGCCACCTATCAGAGCCCATCAGTTCCACCTATCAGTGCCCATCAGTACTGCCTACCAGTGCAGCAGCATCAGTGCCTCCTCATCAGTGCCCACCAGTGCTGCCTAATCAGCACCTATCAGTGCCCATCCCAGTGCAGCCTATTAGTGTCCATCAGTGCAGCCTATTAGTGTCCATCAGTGCAGCCTATTAGTGCCCATTAGTGCAGCCTCATCAGCACACATCAGCGAAGGAGAAAAATTACCTGTTTGCAAATTTTATAACAAACTAGGAAAAAACTTTTTTTTAAAACAAATTTGTTTAGAAAAAATAAAAAACCCAGTGGTGATCAAATACCACCAAAAGAAAGCTCTATTTGTGTGAAAAAAAAATGATAAAAATTTTGTTTGGGTACAGTGTTGCGTGACCATGCAATTATCATTCAAACTGTGACAGCACTGAAAGCTGAAAATTGGCCAGGGCAGGAAGGGGGTAAAAGGTGCCCAGTAGGCAAGTGGTTAAAAGTATTCTTCCTTTAACTAGGGAGCACCAGGGACACACAAAAAGGGCACTTAGAGGACTTTGTAAGGAATATGCATGGAAAATGTCATTGTCACATTTATCTACTTAAATAAAATATTTTTTTTGCTCAATTTTTGGGCAATCTGTCTGGTGTGAATTCACTAAAGGGTGCATGCACGGCGTCTCAAAGAAAAGGGCTTAGAAGGGGGATGAAGCAAAGTCAGTAAGGACAAATTACAAAAAAACCTGCACTGAAAGGAGAACAGGCAATGTTGCTGCTGCTAGGGGGACAACCAAAGTAATGTCGGGTGCTTAAACAGCCAGTCAGCAGGAGCCTTGGTGACATGCCATGGGTGACAGAAGACCCTGGTAGTGATGGGGTTTTTGAGCTTAGCCCCCTTCATAGTGATCGGTGCCTCATATACAGGGACTGATACCTCGGCACAAGGTATCTCAAGTACCTAGCCTGGGGTGTCATGAAAGAGGAGTAGAGATAGTGAGAGGCCAGAATGCTCAGGATAATGGGAATAGACAATACCTATGTGTCAGGGTGAAGTCTCATAATGTCACTGGGAGTGAGGTGACATGTTGGGCTGTGCTGGTGAAGTGTGGTACAGGCTCTGCAGTACCCACTCAGAATTGCTGCATCCATTAGGAGAAGCTTAAGGAAAGATAAGAAGTGAAACATACACAAAGGGTTAACTGTGCAAGTAGAGCATGCTTACTTCTAAGATGAAGTGCTGCCTTAAAGTGGTAGTAAGCCACAACAAAATAAAATAAGGAAAATCTTCTCCCTGAAAGTTAATGTCATAATGTGCTAGTATGCATCACATACTAGCATATTATGAAAAGACTTGCCAGAAAACCAAGCCCTCCAGCAGTGCGCTGTCACCGCTGACAGGGCTTCAATCCTCACCCGGTCTTCCTTCTGGGTTTGCAGGCTGCGGCCATCTCATTAGCCGAGCCGTGATGTCGTCACTCGGCATGCCGTCCATTGAGAGCACAGTGCGCATGCATCAGTGACAGGTGAATATCTCATAAACTGTACACGTGTAGCACCCTCTAGTTTGTGCTACTAGAAGAGTAATGTAGGTAAAAGCATTTAGTTGGCTCTAGGATTAAAACCTGAGTCACTGAATCTGGGTCAGGTTTACTAGAGGCCAGGGCTGGATGACTCATCCTGGCAGCTCTCTGGTGCCTCCCCCTGGTATCTGGAATATTGGAGAATGTTCTAGAACTAGAGGGTAGGGGTGAGGAGGAGCTGCCATTAATATTTATGGGACCTCGGCCAATCCCCAGAAGTGGGCTGGCAGGGGGACTGAAAAAATCTCATTAATAGTAATGAGCCATGCTAACAGGGGAGTCAGGTGGAAGATGGAGATACAGTGTTGAGGAGGCTGTCGGTGGCCCTGAGGGGTACCCCCTAGTCTGGTTTGGGGTGTCCTGCCTTGGGTCGGGGCTCGGGTGCTGGAAGGATCCTGCCAAAGACACAAGGAAGGAAGCTTTCCTGGACGCACCGGAGAAATGAGAGGACAGAGTTCAACACTGGTGGGGACCAACAAAGGGGGATGACTGCCCCATGTAGCCAGTCTCCCTTGAAGACAGCGGTGGGCTTAAGTCTTCTTTTCCCATAAGAGATCTTCAGAGAGTCAGCCGGGTGGGCTGGGGAAGAGTCAGTGGGGCAGACTGGTGTAGAGAGAGACAGCCAGAAGGGCTGTTGAAAGAGGCAGCTGCAGTCAGGTGGGCTGGTATTTCCTGAAGAGGTAATGCTGAGATCAGTGACCACAAAGGAAGCAGAAGGGAAAGTTACATGCTGTGTCACTACACCTGTGCTACTGTTAAGGTGATAAAAAGAAATAAATGCGCTACCCAAAAAACACATAAATAATAACAACTCTATAGAGGGAGGTGAAGCAGCTGTGCAGTAATGTGACAAATTCAAACAAAATGGAAGGTAATAGTACAGCGCTACATATAGGCCAGTAAAAACTGGACTGTAACTCAAATGTGACCATAAATGGAAACACACAAAAAAGTGAGAAGGGGCAGGCTGAACGCCCTACCCAATATATATAAAATTGCCCCTGTAGACGTCCTGTTAGGAACGAAACGCGTCAGGGTTTGCATTTTGCTTCCCATGTTGTCTTTTAATATATGAACTGTGATCACTTTTTATCTTTGTATGTTGGTGTTTTTCTGATTAAAAACCCAATTTTTTTTTACCTACACCATTGGAGCCCCCTATTTTTTTCTTCTCTTTGCATGAAATCCGTGAGGAAACGTTTTTTCAGTTTTCTCCAGTTGGTCCTTCTACAATACCCTTGTCGGGGTATTTTCCATTTAAGTTTGATCGTATCCCATCGTTTGGTTGAATACCGGGATCCAGAGTGCCAGTCTTCTGGTGGGATCTCCAGCCTTGGGGGTATTGGAGACCCGAGAAGTACTGCATCCATCAGTTCCACCCAGGATTGAAGACATCCGATCGTCTAGCCGGTATACCTCTACATCCATCAGAGATCCGGGGACGTTCCTGTGGAGCAGCCGTTGGAGATACTCTCAAGCTCGATTGATCAGCTGTCGTATGACATTCGGGTCCAACGTTTCTGGTAAGCACACATGAATGTCACCATCCACGTGAAGAATTGTGCCAGAAGTTTTACATCCATTCCTTGTTATTTACCCACTGTTTTGGACACTATTAATTTTTTTGTTTTTGTTTATTATTGTGGACATTTTATATATATTGGGTAGGACGTTCAGCCTGCCCCTTCTCACTTTTTTGTGTGTTTCCATTTATGGTCACATTTAAGTTACAGTCCAGTTTTTACTCCGCTACTGTTAAGGGACTGTAAGATCCTACCTGTAATGAAGGGGCTGTGTGAACCAGTCTCAAAAGAAGGAATTAATTTATCTTCATAGGTTTCTTGAGGGATATTGTTGATAACAATTTCTGTCCCAAGTGAAGGAGCCTCTCCAACCCAGTCTGCAAGGGGGCCACCATATTTCCTCTGACCATTAACATGTACAAGATTACACCTTTCCATTTACTCCAGAAGGGAAGCTTTATTGTCCCTATTCAGAGAATTATTCCAAGCTTCGCACTAAGCGTTCATGACGTTGTTGTCCATCATTAGAGAATGATCTGCTCTCTCCATAGGATCAGATGCTGAACTGAGCTCTTTACCATGGCTCCTGTACTCTATATGCTCTGCTCTTCATTACCTACTCTTTTGTTCCACTTTTATATATTTTTTATGCCTTGTACTTACCTGCATCAGGTTATAATTTTTCTGTAGTATACTGATATCCAGTGACGGTTTCGGGCCACTGCAACATGTTTACTAAAGGGATTTTCATATCTTCCTGTGTCTTTCTCTCCTGTTTAGTGTTAGATAGTTTAGTTCTAGCCAGACCTTCCCTACTTCTTCCATGTTCCCTCAGTCAGTGTTAAGTATTCACAGAGACAGGGCTCAGGACAGGTATCGTCTTTTTACACTTCAAAAGATTGGAAAAACATCCTCTGTACTACAATTAGCTGAAGTAAAATTTAGTTGGATTCCACTTCTGTGCCTTATTTTATTTGAAATGTTAAATTGCATGTTGATGGAGCCAGCAGGTGATCATACTGTCCTAACAGACTGGGTCTAAGGAGGTATGTCAGTGCATAAAGTGGCATTTGAAACTGAACACCTACCTATGCCTTCTTTATTCAAAACCCCATGTTGTACATCACATAATCCTTTTCACTGCACTCTTTATACTCTGCTTACGTTACATACTCCTAGCCTATGCAACTTATATGCTACTTTGTACATTATATAGTCCCAACTATCGAACTGTGATGTACATTACATACCTCTAATCAAAACATTCATTGCCCCAACAGTTGCTGACTTGTAGTAGTCTCAACTTTTATAAAGGAAGTTCTTTTTCAAGATAGGGTAAGACAAAGTGTCTACTTTCTTGGTGTAGAATATATTTTGGAAGAGTTTTTTTTTTTTTAATTATTCTTTAATCTGAGATTTTATGTTTTTCTTTGAGACACTTGCTTGAGCACAATAATTAAATCCTGTTTGTGGGTTTGCTATTTTTGAGTTTAAAAGAGAGGTATAGCCAAAGCTATTTTCGCTGTACTTCTCCTATAGATCACAGGAGTGCAGTTCATTCTGCACTGCTGTGATCAGTTTTCAGCTGACAGTGGGCTGAAGCCCGCTGTCAGCTAACATCACAGAGCCAGTCCAGGTTCTGAAAAGACCCCAGAAGCCTGGACCTGCAGTTGGCTCAGCCTCTCAGCGCCTCCAGTGAGCGCAGGGGGGGCAGAGTAGAAACCCGGAGACTGGCTCTCTGCTCATAGAATGTTGAGAACTGAGCGATCAGCAGTGTTTGATCGCTCACTTCTTGGTGCAGAGCCAGCGGGGGACATGTGCAGCATCAGATAGATGCTGCATCGACTTTGGTAAATATGAATGTTTATTTTTTTTAAGTCCATACTTTTCTTCATCTTCGGTTATTATAATCACACTACCTCTTATCTTCGCATGCTGGAAACAGAATGAAGTTCTCATTGCAAGATATTCTTTTTTTCTATGCTTTATAACATAAAGTAGGAATATGCCATCCATGTAGAAGAAGGCCAAGGAGGAAGTCAAAGGATTTAGGGAACTAGAGCATACCTGTTCTACTTGAATTCTTCTGGCGAGTTCTCCACTACTGGTCCACTTCATTTGCTGTACAATCAGAACTAACTTGCCTCTAATTATGATCTTTCCAGGCAAAGGACTGTTAAACATATTTTTATCAATCTGAAATGATCACGATGCATGTGTGGAGAAATAATCAAAATAAATTAATCTAAATATATAATACTTTATTTAACCAATTAAAGAAAGAGAGATTTCAGCCCAGCTGTGGTATAGAGAATGTATAAATGAATGTCCTATGTTTATACCAGTGCCAGTAGTTTGAGATCATCTACCTATTGTATATGTATCTTTCATCTAAGATCAATGTTTGTTTTCAGAATTGGTAAGTGAGGAACCCAAGTGAGAACATCTGTCAACCCCTTAACTTCCACAAAGAATACACTTCCTGTCTAAAAAACAAAAGGAAGCTAAGGTCAACCCAAAAATGACAGTAGCTAAATGCAGTCAGTCTTCAAGAAAGGAGTTCTTGGGCATGCATACGTTTACAAATTAAAGTGACAGGTTTCTCAGTATCTTGATTAAAAGAATAAAAAATATATATAAATAAATATGTGCAGTCCCTAGACACAGGTGGTATAGAGAGCTTAAACTCCAATGCAAGTTCTGAGTTAAATGTCTAGGGAATTTTAAATAAACCTGTACTTTGACCAGGCAGGACAAATTGTCCCATGTTTTACTATGCCTGTTGTCTGTGGACTTATTGAACTTGGAATCACAGGATTTTTTTCATGCCATCTGAGGATAAATTAGGTCATTATAAACAAAGTATTAACTTTAGCCCAGGTTCACACTGGGCTGCGGAAGTGAAGCCGTGCGAGTTCAGCAGAACTCGCACGATTTCACTCTCGCTGGCAGTCCCGATTTCAGCCGCAATTACAAAGACATCTGACACAGATGTCAATGTAAATCACGTTCGAAATCGCAAAAAGTAGTACAGAAACTACGTGCCATTGCCGGTAATTTGCAGCAAATATTGCCGTTTTGACATGCGATTTGACATGCCAAATCGCATGTCAAAATGCACCAGTGTGAACCAGGGCTTATAGGTAGAATTTAATCCCCACTTCCACAACAGCACATTTTCACTTTTAATTTCCAATCTCACAGCTCTGTCATCTGCTGGGAGCAGGAGAAGCTGTCCTTTACTATAAGCTACCAAGACCTGGTCTTTTATTTAAACCAGGTACAGTGCCAATTTACCAAAAAGGCACCTGCCTATGAGCCCTATGTTATTTAAGGGGCCTGCGACAACGGATCAAAATAGTATTGATTTGAGCATGAAAGAAAATTACCATGACAAGTACAAAAACCATACACATCAGTTTCACATTACAGTTTGTCTCTTAAAAGCTCATCTTCTTTCAGCTGTCAGCTTGTAAAAAAAAATTGGTGCAACCTACATACGTGTAATGTACAGTAGTACCGGTCATCTTCATCTAGAGGAAAACGTGCACATTTACTTCGTTCAATATTATCCCACTAGACCATGTGTATGAGAAACCGCCCTGGGAGGCCATATGGCTTTGGCTGCCTAGGGGCCTCCACAGAGTTTAATTTGGTTCTGACAAGGTATACTCTTTATGGGTAGAGTACTGTATTGTGCTGTGCAGGGCATAAGGCTATGGACTTTCCCCATGTGCACTGCTGGTCACATGGAGTCATATGCTCATTCATATCCATACATACTAGGTATTTTATTTGCTCCTGGCAGCTGAATAGATCAGTGGAGAAGTGAAGGAGAGATGGGTATCTACTGTTGGGGAGTGCAAGGAATTAAAGCAAACCAGTGGCTTTGCCCTACACACGCAAAGCACAAGTATGCTTTAAATAAAAGGTAAAAAAAATAAATAAGATTTTAAATTGTAACATAAATTTAAAGGAAATCTTTGCATATTTTGTTAAAAAAAAAAAGGAAATCTTTGCAGAGACGGATGTGGAGACAGATCCAATGGCTTTAATACTTTATTATTTGCTAATGAGTTTGAATATCTGAGCTGCATCTTACTTCTGATCTTCATCTTTGTTCCAGCTCAGTGATTCAAAGCACTAAGGCCATTGATTTGCAAATCAATGAAATTGAATGCTAGCATTTTTGTAACTTTCATTTATTATTTCAAGTAATGTTTCAGTTAACTATTTCAATAGATAACCTAAAAGCAGAACTAAAGACTCACTATTTATAAACACATTTATTGCATTATGTACATCAACACATAATAGCAAAAGCGTCTTTCCAGTGGCATTTGCATTTGTGTTCTGGGGTGTGGTGAAGGCCCAGGTACAGCAGAACCCTGGGAAGACCTATTAGCCCTGCTTTGATCTATTCAAGCTGCGTGACTTATGCCCCGTACACACGGTCGGACTTTTGACCGGCCAAAATCACATCGGAATTCCGACGGAATTCCATTGGAGTAAACGATAACATGTTCTCTATCTAAACTCCGACTGAATTCCTCGGAATTTCCGATGGAAAAAGTCCGATGGGGCATACACACTGTCGGAATATCCGATGAAAAAATTCCGTCTGACTTTTTCCATCAGAAATTCCGATCGTGTGTACAAGGCATAAGTGGTCATAGGTTTTCCTTTGCCTCCCCCTGTATACATCAGGACACTTGGTGCTGTAAAAAACAGGGCAGTACATGGTTTTACATAGATCGATATAGCTCCTATGGGCATATGCCTCAGTACAGTCTGCAAAAAAAAATTCCACTGATGCTTAGCAGTATCTGGTGGGCTCCTAAAGCAATTGACTAGGAAATCACTAACTTATAAATATCTAGCTGATTATTGGTAATAAGGGCCTGTCTGTATAACAGTCCACTTTGCTGCTCTTGCCTGTCCCTTTGTTGATGTTGAAGAAGTAAGCCACATTTTTTCCTGATAAGTGGGCTTTCGGTTCCTAGACAGGAATTTCCAAGCCTGAGAGGTGTTGGAATTGCATTCCTGTAATTTAGCCTATTCTGCTGGAGAGTATATTTCAGGTACATTTTGTTTTTGCTGTCCATTCGGAACAGCGGATGTAGCTTGCCTTTCCAGGTTGCCTGTTTGAGAGGAGACAGCCTCCAATTCCTCCAGATGTTGATCCATGTCCCATTGTGGTCATTCCAAAGGATATCAGGACAGAGCATTGACGTTGCTGTGTAACCATCCTGGCTTGTAGTGAACTGTGTAATTGAAGTGAGCCACATGAGAAACCCAAGGTTATTCCAAAGGTATCAAGTTTTTCAGTTTCTAGGTATGCTAGAGGATTGTTGTCAGTGTAAATATCCAACTATCCCCCCAAACAAATATTTAGCAAACTTCTCAGTTATGGCCAATACCAGTGGGAGTAATTCTATCTTGAAGAATCTTTAGTTTTGCATGTTGTGCTCATTTAGCTGCATGTTTTGACTAGCATTCAACCCTATCCTGTTCCTGGGCAAGTATGTCCCTAAGAGCTGCTATCAATGTACATACAGAAAGGCCTGGTGTTTTGCCATACACCAGAAGTGCACTAATTAGTTGTTCCTTGAGTGTCCCAAAAGCTTTTGGTTTGGTAGATTGGCAGCTTGGCTGGATAGGAAGTTTGGACTTTCAGATGGGTTAGATGTCAACAGAATAATTGTGTAAGGGGAGCAGCAATATAGGCAAAATTGGAAATGGATACCCCCCCCCGCTTCCATGATATGACCCCAACACTGTATTCAGTTTTACATGAGACAACACTTGTTACGCTTTAGCTTAAGTCCATATTGATTCAACTATGTGAAGACCCAATCAAGATGTCTGAGGCAGTATTTAAAAGTCTTAGAGAAGATGATGAATTTGATGAATTTGTCTAGGTAAATCAAGACAGATTCAAATTTGAGGCCCCCAAAGCATATTTGGCTGTGTATCCTAATTCTTGCTGTGGCTTGTAGTGCTTTTATCCTATTTTTATAATAAAGGCAACCGAAAGGTTTTTTGGAGTGCGGCTGTCCAAACACTTCTTTCTATTTTCACGTGCCTCTGAAAAGTGCTGGTGGAATTGGTTAGCCCGAAGGGCATGTTTTTGAATCCATATAACTTCAGTGAAATGTCAAAGGCTGTCTTTTTCCAATCTGTTTCCTTAATGGGCTCCAGTATTGGAGTACGCACAAGCCAAATTACAAAGTCAGTAGGGTTGAATAAAAACACTAGTCCATCCAGTTGAACCTGAGTTTGCATGTGTGTATATGTCACTAACATTATCCATATACTTGTACATTGTGTTTGTTAAGAAACACATCTATGTTTTTGAACTTAACTACACATTCCGCTGACACCGCCAACTGTGGAAGTGAGTTCCACATCAGTACTGCTCTAACAGTAAAAAAATGTTTATGCATTTTAATATTGAACCACTTCTTATCTAACCTCATTGTGTGGCCCTGTGTCTTCTTTAGAGACCTAAGATTAAACAATTTTCTTGTCCTACCCTCGTGTCCTATAGTTTATGGCAAATGTAGTTACTCTGTGATCACTGTTTCCCAAGTTATCTATTACTTCCCCATCTTCAATGAGCGCTGTGTTTTTGTAATTAGTAGGTCCAGCAGAGCTTTATTTCTAGTTGGGGCTTCCATCATTTGACTCATGAAATTGTAATGCATCACGTTCAAGAAAAGATGAGCTTAGTTGAGTGAGCAGTTCCATCTGCCCTGACAATATCAGGATAAATGAAGCCTCCCATAATTATAATATTGCCCTGCCTCCCAATCAATGCAGATTGGCTTCTTCCTCCTCCTTAATAATAGTGGGCCTATTGCATACACCCACAAATAATTTAGAGGTTTCATCCCTTTGGAGCTATAGTCAAAAAGACGCCATCTCCTTGCAAGCCTCATTAGCAATGCCATCCTCTATATTCACTATCAAATCACTCTTGACATACAGACACACCTTCCACAGCTTTTACCTACCCCATACAAGGAGTACCCCTGGACAGTCACAAGCCAGTCATGTAAAATCAAAACAGGTTTATGTAATTCCCACAAGTCAAAATGCTCCTCATGTAGCAGAAGTTCTAGCTATTCCATTCCGTTAACCAGACTTTTAGCATTTGTGTACATACTTGCCTTTTTATTTTGTATAAGCACATATTATTTTAATCCTTAATCCATGATAAAGTTTTTTTGAATCAAAACGTTTTTATTTTTATTTGTTGTTGCATAAAGTGACTGAACAATTGCGCATAGTTATAGTCATATCTGGTTTTCAAAACTATTCGTCAGCATACGGATTAAGACGCAATAAGTCACATCATATAGATTAACATTCACAATGACATAATAATTAGTAGAAAACTAGCACTTGAAGCAACTTCTATAATATTTAATATAATATATAATATAATATTCTATTAACTAAAAAAAAAACATAAACTAAGAACTTAACAAAACAAAGTTAGAACATACAATAGTATTCTCTTCTCTCCTTCAACATATCCCCACTTACGACTCCTAGTGGGCTAAAGTCTCAATAACCTATCCATCACTAACTGTGCTGAGGCAAGGCTAGGGTCATCTAACCAAGGCTGCCAGATAAGGTTAAATTTGGACACATCATTTCTATGCTAGTTGTTCCCTGAGAAGAAGGGAACATAAGCAATTCATTGATTCCCAGAAGGTACTGTAGAAGCCATCCAATAACAAGCTGTGGGTTTTCTAGCCAGGTACAGTAGTCTAGTAATCATAATATACATCCCCTTCTGGTACATTTCCTCATCAATTGCACCTAATAGGCACACTAATGGAGTTAGAGGTACCGGTACCTGGGCTAGACGAGATACACACTGTATGATCTTGGTCCAATAGCCATTTAGTTTGGGGCATCTCCAGATCATATGTATGAAATCTCCTTGCTGAACTTTACACTTTGGGCATCTAGTGGAGTCTTTCAAACCCCAGGCGTATAGTCTCTTAGGCGTCCGACGCTGAGATAAGGTCCTTGATAATTTAGTTGCTCTATCATCTGGTTTGAGGCCCCCTTCCCTCCAACTTTGACCTTTGCTCACTGCACGCTATACCCTGCTGATCCCTCCCCCACATACTAGTTTAAAAGTTTCTCAAAGCTTCTGGATATCTTTGCTCCCAACAGTGCTGCCCCCTTCCCATATAGGAGCAGTCCATTTCTGTCTTAGAGCCAGCTACTGACTGCAAAGTCAGCTCAGTTCTTCGTGAACCCAAAACCCTCCATCCTGCATCAGTAGAACCAACCAACATAGAAAAAAAAACAAGCATTCTCCAGGGCCAATAAAGGCTCCTTCATTTGCTGTCAGGAGTAAGCATTGTGGTGGATGCAGGCATATAACTTCTGTAATCTACCCAAAAGCATAGACTTTCAGCTTTTTTTTCACAAGGACTTTGGGCCAACCCAAGGACTTTTACTTTCCTGAATGACCCCACTTTGCAGCATTTTACCCAACTGATTCTTGTACCTCTTAACAGAAAACTAGAGGAATGTTTAAGTATCTTTCGGTACTGAGAACATCACCCCCAGTGTGTATAGTATGGTTTAAGTCAGTAGTACAGCCATAATTGTCTGGTCCACCAGCAAACACAAGCATGTGTTTCATCAGTAACTGATGTAACAGTTTTTGTTGATCAGGTGATAAAGCATGCACTGGCAAAGACAACTGTTGGTCATCCAATGCCGACAGAAAGTCACACTCAGCTTCTACCTCAGGACAGGATGTACACTTTAGGACTGTGGACACATCAGCAATAGTCAGCTGAGCATACAGTTGAACAGGAGTAATCCCCAGACTGACTATTTGAGTGAGCACCTTTCCACAAAGTACTACAAAACTCTGGCTAACAGCCATTCTTCCCTTATCTCTAGATCACACTGGGGCTCAATAATGACAGTACTTCCTTTTATAAATTTTTTAGCCCCCACAGGGAGTGGACAAACTATCTCCTGTTGTGGGAGTATCTTCAACATATGGTTAGGTGGCAACTGAACCACCACCACCACCTTCTTTGTCTGCTAGGTATTCTGCATCTGTTGGGCCTTATAAGCATTGGCCACATTCTGGAGCTGGGTCTTTGCACTCTGATCCCTCGAGTGTGTTGCTGGGCGTACTCTAGATTCCTGTAGTAAGTCTTTAAATGCAACTCCTGCAGGGCATTCGTGCCCATGACTACCAGAACTTCTGCTAAGGCTGAGCTGCATTACCACTCCAATTTTATCTGGTCAAACAATCCAGGACATTCAGGAGACCCCTTCCACAGAAATGGGAAGATTGATAGCTGCCTGCAAGGCTTGTCCAACTGTTGTTGGTAGAAAGTATAGTCTATGGTGGTCACCTTGGACTTGGTGTCAGCTAAGCAGTTTGCCTGATGGACATTCAAAGCCACAGATACCACAAGGCAGGGAGAGATCATCTTAGAGTTAAGCATGGAACAAGATGAAGTAGTACTCGCACGCTGCATGTTTTCTCCTTGTCTGCAATTTCTTGCAAAATGTCCCTGTTGTCCACACCTCCAAAACATCCGATCTGTGTCAGAGTCACTGAGGAAGGGATTACCGCTTGGTGGTGCCTGCCTAGTTTTTGTTTGACAGCAGACACATTTTGCTGGATGGAAGTGATTGACTCAGTCAAACTCTTATGCCGCGTACACACGGCCGTTTTTAATGTCATTGAAAAAAACAACGTTTTTCTCAACGTGATTCTTCTCAAGCCTGCCTTGCCTACACACTATCGTAAAAAAAAATGCTTGAGCAAAGCGCGGTGACGTACAACACGTACGACGGCACTATAAAGGGGAAGTTCCATTCGAATGGCGCCACCCTTTGGGACGCTTTTGCTGATCCTCGTGTTAATAAAGTTTGGTGAGAGACGATTCGCACTTTTCAGTCTTCATTCTTTTCAGTCCGTTACAGTGTGACAAATGAGCTATCTCCATTACAAACGCTAGTTTCTTGTTCATACATCACGGGACACAGAGCGGCATAGTCATTACTATGTGGTTATATAGAATTACCTTCAGGTGCTGGCACTGGCAACTTCCAAAACGGGAAGTACCCTCCCCTATATAAGCCCCTCCCATCCGGGAGTACCTCAGTTTTTTGCCAGTGTCTAAGGTGTTGGCCAAGGTTAACATGTATTCATCTGGGCTTGTGTACAGGTTCTCTGGGCCTTAGCAAGCTATTCCGGATCCGACCAAAAAAGCTTCATAGCTAAACGGTCGGTACCCGGGCCTTGCAGAGAAGAGCAGGGTTTTGCCTGTAATGCCTCTCTTAGGAGGGCTGGACCCTGGGATCCAGAGCTCTGGTCATACCCAAAACCAAGAGGCTATCTGTGCAGGGTGCTATACAGGTCCAGGGGAGTGGAATCCTTGGGAACCCAGTCCCTGAAGGTCTAGTACAATGCCTGCCGTGAGAGGTGAAGTTTGGGCTTCTGTGGACCAAACAAAGTCCTGCGGCGGGGAAAAGGTAAGTGGGGGCCCCTCAGGAACTTGGTTCTATTGAGGGGACCCCAAGCCTAATATGTCTTTCTGCCTGTTACCTAAAGGTATTCCCGCTAATAGCTGTATACGCCTAAGAAATCCTAGAAATGTCTTTTCATAAAGGAAGTTTTAAAAACTGTAAACCTGGAAATGTTTTTCATAAAGGAGGTTTAAAAAAAAAAAAAAAGACAAAAGTGCGGTACCTGTGTTTGTCCACTAGAGGCCGCTGTGGAACGTCTTTTTTTCTTGGGACTATCCCTTCCATGGTGAAAGTCCAGGCAGATGAGTGAGCTCTCTATCAGGGAAGCTGCATTCCTCTGTCATGCTGCCAAGTAGTTTCCTTCCATCCCCGAGTCCTGGTGAAACAAGGACCCTGGCTCCTCTCCCTACAGGGCGCCAAGAGCGCACGTGTACACACGCTTTCTTTTTATAGATTTAGCTTCAAAAAAGGGGGCGGAGCCTGGCGGATGACGCGCTCTGTGCGCCCAGCGCTTCTGCGCATGTGCGGGCGTCCCAGCAAGATAAAAGGACTCAGTCCACGCTGCTTGCTATGGACACAGAGCATGAAAAGGAGCTGGTAGCATGGTAATAGGGGCTTACAGCGGGCGGTTGATACAGGCATCCCCAGAAAGACGCATTAGTAGACGCCCACTGATGTACATAGCAGCAAATTGCATTAGACTATTTCAGTAAAGGGGTGTATTACGGCTGGAATACCTCAGCTTTGAACTAAGGAATATGCCGCCTAAAAAACTCTGAGATATACCTCTCAGGAAGTGTAGGGGGTCTCCATCGGGCTCTGAGGATCTGGAGCAGTCATCTGCACCCTCCTCCCCTGAGAAATCAGAGGTTAATACCCATAAGGAACCCCCGGAAGTGCCAGGTACTGCGGCTGTCCTCAGTCCACCTGCTCCTGCATATATAACAGAGGAGGTTTTTGCCTCAACTCTGGAGGGATTGGAGCAGAGATTAGCAGCATTGATCGCTTCTTCTCTACAGGAAAGAAAGCGCGCCAGATCTCCATCACCTCCATTAGAGTGCCTGTTGGCAGAGCAACAGTCCCAGGAAGGGACCGACCTACCTGAAGGGGATCAGGAGGAGGTTAACTCTGTTTTTGAGGAATCGACAGTAGATGAACCATTTTGAGCATCACAGACTGAAAGATTGTGGGTCCAGACCCTAACTGACATGGTTCGATCTGCATTTAAAATGCCTCTTGTTGAACCATCAACTACTTCTGTCTCCTCATTGGGGTTGCTAAAAGCTCCCCAGGTTAATTGCTCCTTTCCAATACATCCATTATTGGAAGGACTTATATACCAGGACTGGGAACATCCTGATAAACTATTTGTTCCGCCTAAGAAATTTCCGGTGATCTATCCCATGGAGGAAAAGTTCACCCAGAGATGGAATGTTCCTACGGTGGATGCAGCCATCTCTTCTGTGAACAAATCACTGACATGCCCAGTAGATAATGTTCAAATGTTCAAAGATCCAGTAGATAAAAAATTGGAATCTTTATTAAAATCTGCTTTTTCCACAGCAGGGGCTGTTACACAGCCAGCAGTGGCAGCTATTGGGGTCTGCCAAGCTTTAAAGGATCAGATGAAAATGGTCCTGAGGAATTTGCCAGACCAGCAGGCCCAGGCTCTGGCTGATCTGCCTAGAGCATTATGCTTTGCGGTTGACGCCATCAAGGATTCTATCCATCAGGCCTCCCGCCTCACGCTGTCTTTGGTACATATGCGTAGGCTTCTGTGGCTCAAGAACTGGTCTGCTGAAGCTCCCTGTAAGAAGCTCTTAGTTAGCTTCCCATTTCATGGGGAACGCCTTTTTGGCGAAGACCTGGATAAGTATATCCAGAAGATTTCCAGTGGTAAAAGTACTCTCTTACCGAGTAAGAAGAGGTCTAGGGGTCCATCTTTTAAGAGGACTACCTCTCCTATCCCTGCGACGTCTGCTACTAAGCAGTTCCGACGGCCTCCTCGGTCAAACTCAGGGGGTAAAAATCAGGGACAGTCACAGGGTAATAAGAAACCCTGGATCCGAAGGGGTACTAAACCAGCCTCCAAGTCAAGCCTATGAAGGGCTGCCCCCACTCAAACGGGTGGGGGGAAGACTTCAGTTGTTCGCAGAGACCTGGCGGGAGACGATCAAAGACAGATGGGTGCTCTCCGCAGTAACTCTGGGATACAAGTTGGAGTTAAAAGAGTCTCCTACTTCCCATTTTATGTGGTCAGGCATGCCAAGAGACCCTCTGAAAAGAGGGTCTCTCCTATTGGCGTTAGAACAACTATTGCTCCAAGGAGTAATTATGGAGGTTCCTATGGAAGAGTGGGGGTTGGGTTTCTACTCAAACCTTTTCACAGTCCCGAAACCAAACGGGGACATAAATGGACCTAAAGAGTCTAAACAAATTTCTAAACGTCCGGTCTTTCCGGATGGAGTCGATCCGATCGGTCACCGCTGCCCTACAGGGGGAGGAATGGTTAGCCTCGATCGACATCAAAGATGCTTACTTGCATGTTCCCATCTTTCCAGGTCATCAAAAATTTCTACGCTTTGCAGTAGAAGGGCGCCATTTTCAGTTCAGAGCCTTGCCATTCGGTCTGGCCACAGCACCACGAGTGTTCACAAAAATTCTGGCCCCACTGTTGGCCGATCTAAGAACACGAGGTGTAACGATAATGGCATACCTAGACGACCTGTTGTTGATGGACCACTCAGTTGCCAAGCTAGAAGTGGTAATTGTCGATACAATCAAGTATCTAGAATCTCACGGTTGGGTCATCAACCTGGACAAGTCAGCCCTACAGCCAGTGAAAAACCTGGTATATCTAGGGCTACGGCTGGATTCAGACCAGAGGAAGATTTTCTTACCTCTAGACAAGGTATCCTCTTTGAGGGGCTTGGTCCGTCTGCTTTGTGCAAAAAGACAGCCGTCCATACGCCTGTGCATGAGGCTGCTAGGAAAGATGGTAGCATCATTCGAAGCTGTGCCATACGCCCAATTCCACTCAAGGAATTTACAGAGGGCCATATTGTCAGGCTGGAATGGAAAAATTCAGGCTCTAGACTTCCCGATGGCTTTGTCCCCTTCCGTTCGGAAGAGTCTCTGCTGGTGGTTGATCCCCCAGAATCTCCAGAAGGGAAAACCCTTCAGTCCGATATCCTGGAAGGTGGTCACTACAGATGCCAGCCTTATAGGCTGGGGGGCAGTACTGGAGCAATGGTCTCTCCAGGGCAGATGGTCAAATGTAGTAAAAACCCTGCCCATCAATCTCTTAGAGATACGAGCAGCCCGGTATGCCCTAGTAGCCTGGACATCCAGACTCCAAGGGTCCCCTGTCAGAATTCAATCAGACAATGCCACAGCAGTGGCATATATCAATCATCAGGGAGGCACCAGGAGTCGTGCAGCCCAGAGGGAAGTAAGTCACATCCTGGAATGGGCAGAAAAGCATGTCCCATGTATATCAGCTGTCTTCATTCCAGGGGTGGAGAATTGGAAGGCGGACTTTCTGAGTCGCCAACAGTTATGCCCAGGGGAATGGTCCCTTCATCCCGAGGTCTTCCGAGCAATATGTCAGCGGTGGGGAACACCGGATGTAGATCTGCTAGCATCCAGATTCAATGCAAAGGTGGACAGATTTGTCTCCCGGACAAGGGATCCCCTCGCTTGCGGCTCGGATGCTCTGGTGTTCCCTTGGGATCAGTTCAGACTGATATATGCATTCCCTCCGCTACAATTGTTGCCTCGACTCCTTCGCAGTCAGGTTGGAAAAGAAGCCGGTGATCCTGGTGGCTCCAGCGTGGCCCCGAAGGGCCTGGTACACGGAGATCATCAAAATGTCTGTGGGGAGTCCTTGGACCCTTCCACGTCGTCCGGACCTGCTTTTGCAAGGACCGATATACCACCCTTCCTTACTAACTCTAAGTTTAACGGCCTGGCTATTGAATCCCACATCCTAAAGAAGAGAGGTCTCTCTAACTCTGTGGTATCAACTATAATCAATGCCAGGAAGCCTGTATCCAGGTAGATCTACTATAGAGTTTGGAAGGCGTACATCACTTGGTGCGAGGCCAGAAAATGGCATCCACGTAAGTACGTTATAGGCAGAATTCTGGACTTCCTACAGTGGGCTGTAGACAGGAAGTTTGCCTTAAGTACTATCAAGGGCCAGGTTTCGGCCTTATCAATACTATTTCAAAGGCCCCTGGCTATGCATTCACTTGTCAAATCCTTTATGCAAGGGGTGACTCGTATTATTCCACCGATTAAAGCTCCCATATGCCCATGGGATCTAAATTTGGTTCTGTCGGTTCTGCAGAAGCAGCCGTTTGAACCTTTGCGGCACATTTCCTTGGTTCTACTCACCAGAAAATTGATATTTTTAGTAGCCATATGCTCGGCTAGAAGAGTGTCGGAATTAACCGCCATGTCCTGTAAGGAGCCATATCTGGTTATTCATAAGGACAGAGTAGTATTACGCCCTCACCCAGTCTTTCTTCCTAAGGTGGTATCGAGGTTTCACTTGAACCAGGATGTGGTTCTTCCTTCTTTTTTCCCCAAACCAAGCTCGGTAGAGGAAAAGTTATTGCATTCTTTGGATGTAGTAAGAGCAGTTAAAACTTATCTAAAAGCCACTGCTCAGATTCGTAGAACGGATTCTTTGTTTGTTCTGCCGGAAGGCCCCAGAAAGGGTCAGGCAGCATCAAAATCTACTTTAGCCAAGTGGATTCGACAGGTCATTGTGCAAGCCTATGGCTTGAGAAGGAGACCGCCTCCGTTCAAAGTTAGGGCGCACTCCACGAGAGCAGTTGGAACTTCATGGGCAGTGCATCACCAGGCCTCCCTGGCTCAAATTTGTAAGGCCCCAACGTGGTCTTCAGTACACACGTTAACTAGGTTCTACCAGGTGGACGTTAGAAGTCAGGAGGATGTCGCCTTTGGGCGCAGTGTGTTGCAGGCCGCAAAAGATCCTCATGTCTGATGGCGCCCAGCTTATGTATGGTGTATCTCCCCCCCTCATTTGGCATTGCTTTGGGACGTCCCACATAGTAATGACTATGCCGCTCTGTGTCCCGTGATGTATGAACAAGAAAATAGGATTTTTAAAACAGCTTACCTGTAAAATCCTTTTCTTGGAGTACATCACGGGACACAGAGCTCCCACCCCTCTTTTGGGGACACGTATTGCTTTGCTACAAAACTGAGGTACTCCCGGATGGGAGGGGCTTATATAGGGGAGGGTACTTCCTGTTTTGGAAGTTGCCAGTGCCAGCACCTGAAGGTAATTCTATATAACCACATAGTAATGACTATGCCGCTCTGTGTCCCGTGATGTACTCCAAGAAAAAGATTTTACAGGTAAGCTGTTTTAAAAATCCTATTTTTACCAGAACGAGCGCTCCCGTCTCATACTTAATTCTGAGCATGCGCATTTTTTTTTCCCCCTCGTAAAAGCATACACACTACCATTTTTCATAACGTTAAAAAGAACGACGTGAAAAACGACGTGAAAAAATAGAGCAGGTTCTAAATTTTTTCAGCCCATTTTTCACGTCATTAAAAATGCTCTGGAGCCTACACACGACCGTTTTTAATGACCAATTTAAAAAATTGCATTTTTCACGCCATGAAAAACGGTCGTGTGTACGCAGCATTATGGCACGCTTTAAAGCTGATTTAGGAGAGAGAGCAGCCCCTGGCTCCCTCAACAATGGCTCTACGTGGCCCTCCATCAACCTACAAACATTTGGTTGTATTATATCTAGGCCTGCATAAAGAAGAGGTGCAAACCAAAGGAAAATAACTGGACGTTGATGGGTGGCCTCCTTTAAAAATGTACATCAATATTTTTTCTTGGTAATTCCAAAAAGTATTTTCTCAGTCTCCCCCCAACAGTGTATGCTGCTCAAGATTTTAGATTTTTTTGTAGAATGTAGTAGCTGTCATAGAAAACTATTGTATTTTATGAGCAATATAAAAGAGCTTTGAATAAAGCTACACAAGAAGGTCCCAAGACTTTTATTGTAAATCTCTTTTATAAAACAGCTCATATTATACTGATGTAGCGGGTATTTAAATTGGGGGGGGGGGGACATCTGGGTTATTTAACCCAGATGTACTAATTGTTAGGGAAACTGAGAATCCCTTTTGTGGTTCTTGGAGGACTCTGGTAGTGCAAGTTTCCCTGTGGCCTGCAGGTGGCGTTGTCGCCCTGGGTCGGAGTTGAACCTGCACCGCAAGACTGTACCTTTTTTTCCTTTCCTGGCGCCGGTACAGCGGGGCGGGGAACCCGCTGTGACGCAAAGGGAGAGGAGATAAAAGGGGCGGACGCCCTGACCTCGGGGTTCAGAGTTGGAGGACGTGGCCGCGCCCAGGCACCTTCAGCCTGGGTGCTGGCGTTCCGGAGTTCCGGGCCCAGGTGCCCTGGACCTGGCCGGAGCGAGGGATGGAGTCCATCCCAGGCACCTTAAGCCTGGGGTGAGGTACTACGGCCAAGGCTTGGGACACAGTAACTTCGACCGGGTTCCGCGAGGGTGGAGGAGTCCGAGGGGCCCTAAGGTGTTGGGACCCGTATCTGAGGTGAGGAGGCCGGGGAGTGTAACCCTTCCGGATAGTCCGGTACAGCATTAATCCGGTGACGGCGGGGCCTCTGGTAACTCCCTTGGAGGGATGTCTTCCCCCTGACAGGGGCTGCAACGTAGCGAAGGTAACTCCAGTTCCTGTTCACTAGAGTCGCTGGAAGAGACTCTGGACCAGAAGTCCATTTTACAGCCACTGTGCTTAGCAACCGTTGGTGAAACCTCAACGGTTTAGTTTCTTTAAGGATTGATTCTGGCCTTCACATCTACACGCAGTAATCTAGAGGACATGGGCCGTGGCGCACCTCGCTCTCCCCTTCAAGGTACCCCTAGACTGGAGCCAAAGCAACCGATAAAGAAGAGAGAGAGGGTGAGGCCGCTACACTGAAAACAAAAGTTATGTTTACAGTCAGCTCATAGTTCCAAGACGTACATAAAAAAAACAGGACCTACATGCTAGCCCTATATAACATCATAGTACTCATTGGGGGTCATAGACTGTCTACCTTTCATCTCTTGTTATTTTACAGTATTAATTACACTATCCATATTATAAAAATGTGAAAATATTAGTCTTTGCTCACATTAATCCGGGCATATCATACAGGGTAGTTAAATAGAAACAAAAAAATCAGATGTTGCTATATCAGTAAGTGTGAGATTGCAAAGATTTTACTTGTGTTTTTTTTTTGTTTTGTTTTTTGTTTAATTAACCGCTTCCTTCCAGGTGCCTGGAAAATAGTTAAGTCAGCACCAAAATGTACAAGAAATGTACAAAAAAGGACTGCCAAACAGATTGTATTCTCCTCCTCATCTGTATTCAAACCGCAGGGTTTTGAAGTAGATAAAAATAGCTAGAGAGGAATGCACAACGGTTTGGGATGGAGGCTGTAAAGCTCCTGCTGTCTGTAATTTTAGGGACTTTGAACTCTCGGCTTATTATTTGTTTAAAGCAACAGTGATTCTTTGGGAGAGAATGTGTTAACGTGACCTATGCTTGAAACCGACAGCACTGATAAAAAGTCCAGAATCATGGAATGAAAATGTCCAGCTTGAGGTATAAAAGGGGTATGATAAGTTTAACAAACAAAATGCCCAAGGTTATTAACCACTTAAGCCCCGGACCATTTCGGGCCATTAGGACCAAGCCTGTTTTTGGGATTCGGCACTGCGCTGCTTTAACTGTAAATTGTGCGGACATGCAATGTTGTACCCAAATGAAATTTGCGTCCTTTTCTTCCCACAAATAGAGCTTTCTTTTAATGGTATTTGATTGCCTCTGCGATTTTTATTTTTTGCGATATAAACAGAAAAAGACCGAAAATTTTGAAAAAAAATGATATTTTCTACTTTTTGTTATAAGAAAAATCGAATAAACTCAATTTTAGTCATACATTTAGGCCAAAATGTATTCAGCCACATGTCTTTAGTAAAAAAAATGTCAATAAGCGTATATTTATTGGTTTGCGCAAAAGTTATAGCGTTTACAAACTAGGGTACATTTTCTGAAATTTACACAGCTTTAAATTTATGACTGCCTATCTCATTTCTTGAGGTGCTAAAATGGCAGGGCAGTACAAAACCCCCCCAAATGACCCCATTTTGGAAAGTAGACACCCCAAGGAAATTGCTGAGAGGCATTTTGAGCCCATTGAATATTTTTTTTTTTCGTCCCAAGTGATTGAATAATGACAAAAAAAAAATAAAAATTACAAAAAGTTGTCACTAAATGATATATTGCTCACACATGCCATGGTTATATGTGGAATTGCACCCCAAAATACATTCTGCTGCTTCTCCTGAGTACGGGGATACCACATGTGTGGGACTTTTTAGGAGCCTAGCCACGTACGGGACCCCGGAAACCAAGCACCGCCTTCAGGATTTCTAAGGGCGCAAATTTTTGATTTCACTCCTCACTACCTATCACAGTTTCGAAGGCCATAAAATGCCAAAATAGCACAAAACCCCCCCAAATGACCCCATTTTGGAAAGTAGACACCCCAAGCTATTTACTGAGAGGCATGTTCAGTCCATGGAATATTTTATATTTTGCCACAAGTTGCGGGAATATGACAAACTTTTTTTTTTTTGCACAAAGTTGTCACTAAATGATATATTGCTCACACATGCCATGGGCATATGTGAAATTACACCCCAAAATACATTCTGCTGCTTCTCCTGAGTACGGGGATACCACATGTGTGGGACTTTTTGGGAGCCTAGCCGCGTACGGGACCCCAAAAACCAAGCACCGCCTTCAAGGTTTCTAAGGGCATAAATTTTTGATTTCACTCCTCACTACCTATCACAGTTTTGAAGGCCATAAAATGCCAAGATGGCACAAAACCCCCCCAAATGACCCCATTTTGGAAAGTAGACACCCCAAGCTATTTGCTGAGAGGCATGTTGACCCCATTGAATATTTTTTTTTTTGTCCCAAATGATTGAATAATGACAAAAAGAAAAAAAAAATGTACAAAAAGTTGTCACTAAATGATATATTGCTCACACATGCCATGGTTATATGTGGAATTGCACCCCAAAATACATTCTGCTGCTTTTCCTGAGTACGGGGATACCACATGTGTGGGACTTTTTGGGAGCCTAGCCGCGTACAGGGCCCCAAAAACCAAGCACCGCCTTCAGGATTTCTAAGGGCGTAAATTTTTGATTTCACTCCTCACTACCTATCACAGTTTTGAAGGCCATAAAATGCCAAAATAGCACAAAACCCCCCCAAATTACCCCATTTTGGAAAGTAGACACCCCAAGCTATTTGCTGAGAGGCATGTTGAGTCCATGGAATATTTTATATTTTGCCACAGGTTGCGGGAATATGACAAACTGTTTTTTTTTTGCACAAAGTTGTCACTAAATGATATATTGCTCACACATGCCATGGGCATATGTGAAATTACACCCCAAAATACATTCTGCTGCTTCTCCTGAGTACGGGGATACCACATGTGTGGGACTTTTTGGGAGCCTAGCCGCGTACGAGACCCCAAAAACCAAGCACCGCCTTCAAGGTTTCTAAGGGCATAAATTTTTGATTTCGCTCCTCACTACCTATCACAGTTTTGAAGGCCATAAAATGCCAAGATGGCACAAAACCCCCCCAAATGACCCCATTTTGGAAAGTAGACACCCCAAGCTATTTGCTGAGAGGCATGTTGAGCCCATTGAATATTTTTTTTTTTGTCCCAAATGATTGAATAATGACAAAAAGAAAAAAAAAAATGTACAAAAAGTTGTCACTAAATGATATATTGCTCACACATGCCATGGTTATATGTGAAATTACACCCCAAAATACATTCTGCTGCTTCTCCTGAGTACGGGGATACCACATGTGTGGGACTTTTTGGGAGCCTAGCCGCGTACGGGACCCCAAAAACCAAGCACCGCCTTCAAGGTTTCTAAGGGCATAAATTTTTGATTTCACTCCTCACTACCTATCACAGTTTTGAAGGCCATAAAATGTCAAAATAGCCCAAAACCCCCACAAATGACCCCATTTTGGAAAGTAGACACCCCAAGCTATTTGCTGAGAGGCATGGTGAGTATTTTACAGCTCTCATTTGTTTTTGAAAATTAAGAAAGACATTTTTTTTTCTTTTTTTTTTTCTTTTTTTACATTTTCAAAACTTTGTGACAAAAAGCGAGATCTGCAAAATACTCAACATACCTCTCAGCAAATAGCTTGGGGTGTCTACTTTCCAAAATGGGGTCATTTGGGGGGGTTTTGTGCCATCTGGGCATTCCATGGCCTCCGAAACTGTGATAGGCAGTGAGGAGTGAAATCAAAAATTTACACCCATAGAAATCCTGAAGGCGGTGCTTGGTTTTTGGGGTCCCGTACGCGACTAGGCTCCCAAAAAGTCCCACACATGTGGTATCCCCGTACTCAGGAGAAGCAACAGAATGTATTTTGGGGTGTAATTCCACATATGCCCATGGCATGTTTGAGCAATATATAATTTAGTGACAACTTTTTGTACATTTTTTTTTTTTGGTCATTATTCAATCACTTGGGACAAAAAAAAAAATATTCAATGGGCTCAACATGCCTCTCAGCAAATAGCTTGGGGTGTCTACTTTCCAAAATGGGGTCATTTGGGGGGGTTTTGAACTGTCCTGGCATTTTATGCACAACATTAGGAAGCTTATGTCACACATCATCCACTCTTCTAACCACTTGAAGACAAAGCCCTTTCTGACACTTTTTGTTTACATGAAAGAAAATTTTTTTTTGCAAGAAAATTATGTTGAACCCCCAAACATTATATATTTTTTTAAAGCAAAGGCCCTACAGATTAAAATAGTGGGTGTTGCATTTTTTTTTTCACACAGTATTTGCGCAGCGATTTTTCAAACGCATTTTTTGGGGGAAAAACACACTTTTTTTATTTTTAATGCACTAAAAAACACTATATTGCCCAAATGTTTGATGAAATAAAAAAGATGATCACAGGCCGAGTACATGGATACCAAACACGACATGCTTTAAAATTGCGCACAAACGCGCAGCGGCGACAAAACTACATTCATTTTTAAAAGCATTTAAAAGCCTTTACAGGTTACCACGTTAGATTTACAGAGGAGGTCTACTGCTAAAATGACTGCCCTCGATCTGACCTTCGCGGTGATACCTCACATGCATGATGCAATTGCTGTTTACATATGACGCTTGACCGACGCTTGCGTTCGCCTTTGCGCAATAGCAGGGGGGGACAGCGGTGCTTTTTTTTTTTTTTTTTTTTTTTTATTATTTATTTGGCTTTTTTATTTTATTTTTAAACTGTACCTTCCATATTTTATTTTTTTACCATTTTTATCGTTATCTCAGGGAATGTAAATATCCCCTATGATAGCAATAGGTAGTGACAGGTACTCTTTTTTTGAAAAAAATTGGGGGGTTAGACCCTAGATCTTTCCTCTGCCCTCAAAGCATCTGACCACACCAAGATCGGTGTGATAAAATGCTTTCCCAATTTCCCAATGGCGCTTTTTATATCCGGGGGGGGGGGACATTCCCTCCCACTGCTTGTAAAAGCAGTCTAGAGGCTAATTATCTGCTAGAATTGCTTTTACATGAAAGCCGGCTGCTGGCTGAAAAGAATGATACCAAGATGATACCTAAACCCGCAGGCATCATTCTGGTATAAACATTCAAAGTCCAGCAACATACCAGTACGTTGCTGGTCCTTGTTGGACATGTATTGTAATCTTTTTTTTCATACAGCCTATTGGCTGAACGAAAAAAAGAGATTGATTGGTGGGTATGCCCACCATTAGAATACCTCCCTTCATCCACCCACTTCTAATGATGGGCATATATGCCGAAGCATGGGGGCATCCTCCCGCAAAAAAGTTATGCCGCGTACACACGGTCAAGCCTTCGTCGGAATTTCGACCGTATGTACGCGGCATAAAAGGTTATGCCGCGTACACACGGTCGGACTTTTCCACGGATAAGCCTCCGTTGGAATTTCGACCGTATATACGCGGCATTAGGAGCAAAATCGCTCCTCCGCCCCTGCTGCCCCCATGCTTCGGCATATATGCTCTTTTTTTTAACTGTGGTGGTGAAATCACCTCCTACAGCGTTGGAGTCACGGCTTTATGTATCGTGGGAGCAAACGCTGTTGCTGTCAAGATAAATAGATCCGCGCTGCAACTGAATGGCGTACCTGCTAAGCAAATGGTGGTTAACATTAAAACAAAGTAACATTACAGTACAACAGTAAGACCTTACCATGCCATACCTGCAAAGCAAATACCAAAACAAAACCTAGTAAAAAATAAAAAAATGTTTTAACGCAACCTGTGCCTAAAATATATATATGCCGAAGCATGGGGGCATCCTCCCGCAAAAAAGTTATGCCGCGTACACACGGTCGGAATTTCGACCGTATGTACGCGGCATTAGGAGCAAAATCGCTCCTCCGCCCCTGCTGCCCCCATGCTTCGGCATATATGCTCTTTTTTTAACTGTGGTGGTGAAATCACCTCCTACAGCGTTGGAGTCACGGCTTTATGTATCGTGGGAGCAAACGCTGTTGCTGTCAAGATAAATAGATCCGCGCTGCAACTGAATGGCGTACCTGCTAAGCAAATGGTGGTTAACATTAAAACAAAGTAACATTACAGTACAACAGTAAGACCTTACCATGCCATACCTGCAAAGCAAATACCAAAACAAAACCTAGTAAAAAATAAAAAAATGTTTTAACGCAACCTGTGCCTAAAATATATATATGCCGAAGCATGGGGGCATCCTCCCGCAAAAAAGTTATGCCGCGTACACACGGTCGGAATTTCGACCGTATGTACGCGGCATTAGGAGCAAAATCGCTCCTCCGCCCCTGCTGCCCCCATGCTTCGGCATATATGCTCTTTTTTTTAACTGTGGTGGTGAAATCACCTCCTACAGCACTGGAGTCACGGCTTTATGTATCGTGGGAGCAAACGCTGTTGCTGTCAAGATAAATAATTCCGCGCTGCAGTTGAATGGCGCACCTGAAAACAAAAAATTACATACCTGAAAAGCAAGCATGATAAAACATTGCAGAATAGAATACAGTAAAAAAAGAGCAGAACAATAGAGAGAAAATAGAGAGAGAGAGAACAATAAAACGACAACTATTTTTGGTTTTTTTATTTTATATTTTTTTTGTGTTTTGTTTTTTACGTTTTTTTTTTCTTTTTTACACTTTTTTTTGTAACTTTACAACTGTAATGGTTCGGGTCTCTCAAAATGTAATGGCATCTTGGGAGACCCTGTGTAAGTGTGTCCTAGTCTGTGAAATGCTGTACCCTACGCTAAAACTTCACTTTTGAGTGGTAGCGTTCAAAACATTCACCTTGGCAAAGACCAGGCTTGTCAGGACAGAGTGGACAAAAACTACGGGTGTCACGCCTAAATCCGCGCTTGCTACAGACACGACATCTTTTTTGGGGGTGGCTTTGGGTAGGGGTACTCGGGAGGACATACGAATAATGCCTCTCATGCAGCCGGCTTACTGCATTTGGTTGGGGATGGTGAGGTGCAGAACCGCCTGGATACAGGAGTTCTGTGACTATCTCATTCTGGAATTTTAGAAGAGATAACGTCCCGCCTGAAGCTCTGTATAGCACATGAGCGTTCAGCAAAGCCAATTGGAATAAGGATAGAGACACTTTTTTGTACCAGCGTCTCGCCTTACGGTCAATTAGATACGGCGCCATCAACTGGTCGTTGAGGTCCACCCCTCCCATATTTTGGTTATATTCGTGGACACAGAGGGGTTTCTCCACAACACCAGTCGCCGTATGAATTTGGACTGTCGTGTCTGCATGAAGGGAGGTAAGAAGGAAAACATTCTTATTGTCCCTCCACTTCATAGCGAGCAAGTTATTACACTTCAAGCAGGCTCTCTCCCCCAGCCTAAGACGGGCATCTACAAGCCGCTGGGGAAAGCCCCGGCGATTAGGTCGCACGGTGCCACATGCTCCAATCTTATGATCAAACAAGTGACTAAACAGTGGCACGCTCGTGTAATAATTGTCCACATACAAGTGGTACCCCTTTCCGAATAAGGGTGACACCAAGTTCCACACTATCTTGCCAGCGCTCCCTATGTAATCCGGGCAGTTGACCGACTCAATCTGACTGTCTTTTCCCTCATAAACCGTAAAGTTCACTACATAGCCTGTTGCCCTGTCACAGAACTTGTAGAGCTTGACCCCGTATCTGGCACGCTTGCTGGGAAGGTACTGCTTGAAAGACAAGCGGCCAGAAAATTTAATCAGGGACTCATCAACGCAGACAACTTGATCGGGAGTAAACAAGGCTGCAAAACGTTCGTTGAAGTGGTTTATGAGGGGCCGAATTTTATAGAGCCGGTCGTATTCAGGGTCCCCACGTGGACGACAAAGTTCATTGTCGTTGAAGTGCATGAACCGCAAAATCTGCTCGTATCGTGCCCTGGACATGGAGGCAGAGAACACGGGCATGTGGTCAATTGGGTGCGTGGACCAATAAGCACGCAATGACGGAAATTTATGTGTGCCCATGTTGAGGGAAAGGCCCAGAAAGGTCTTAAATTCGGAAACCGTAATTGGTTTCCAATTTCTGGCAATTTTAGGCAACTGGGGGTTAGCGGCGATAAATTGACCAGCATACAAATTACTCTGGTCCACAATAGATCTATAGAGATCTTCCGTGAAAAACAGCGAATAAAAATCGATTGGCATAAAATCAGCTGTTTCCACCTGAATACCGGGTTGGGCAGTGAATGGGGGAAGTACGGGTTCTGCAGAAGTGGTGGGGACCCAATCAGGATAGGCGAATTCTGCAGGAAGGGCAGTATGGGCACGACGGGCCTGCCTTTGTCTTCTTGGTGGCAGTGGGACACTACTTGTGCTTGCCACCTCGCCAGCTTGAACTGCACTTATGGGACTCGCCACGTCACCAAGTGTTACTGCAGTGCTGGATGTACGTCCAGGCTGTACTAGGCCGCTGGTGCTTGCCAGTTCACCAGAAGGAATAGCGGCGCTAGTACTACTCTGCTCCATGATACGAGAGACCTGCGGTTCTTGCTCCTCAACAACCTCAGAAGATCGGGATCGGGTACGCCTGACCTTAGCAGGGACCTCAACTTCGTCGTCAGAGCTATCTGACGTGGGGCCGCTGACGTCACTGTCTTCTACGGGAAGATATTCTGAGCCTGAATCTGACAGATACGTGACCTCCTCTTCACTATCTGTCATGCTCAGAATCTCGTAGGCCTCTTTACTAGTGTACCTTCGACTTGCCATTTTGGGCTCTAAATTTAGGGGTACACTAGTAAGATTCACAGGAAAAAAAGCACCTGACTGTCGTCAGCAAATATATCAAACGCTACAAAAAAACTGTTAGCGATCGCAGGGATCAGGCCTGTCTCTGCGAACGCTGCAGTTATGTGTGTTGTGTTTGGTAAGTGACAGTGATCGATCGATACTGCACTTGGGTGGGCTGGGCTGGGCTGGGCGGAGGGGCTAAACGCAGGTACTAGCAGGTATCTGGGCTGATCCCGCTAACACTGCGTTTTTGGGAACCCTAAACCGCTGAGGATGCTAGTATAGATCTGATCAGATACTATACCACTAAGGGGGGTGTATGCTTTGCGCGTGGGTGTTAGCGTTACTGGCACTAACCTAACACTGCCTGGGGCGACGCAGACCCTCTCTGGCGCTAAAACCTAATTGATCTCACCCGCCGGGCGATCAGGGGGTTAAACCTTTATTGGGTTATATACGGCGGGTGCCCTGATGCTATAAAAAGCAAACTAATCAACCAGCGTCACCCGTAACCTTTATATGGTGATCACTGGTGAAAGGGTTAACTAGGGGCAATCAGGGGGTTAAAACCTTTATTAGGTTAAATATGGGGGTACCTGACACCAATAAAAACCTGCGGCGAACCTAAAAAAAAAATAACTGCCTATCTAAAACACCAGCGACACGAATACAGCGATCGGAAAAACAATCGCTTAGTGACGCTGAAGTTAGGGGGTGAAAGGGTTACCTGGGGGGTGATCAAGGGGTTAAACCTTTATTAGGGGGGGTTAGGGGGCTACCCTGGACCTAAAGGGGCCTAATCCTAACTGCCTTGCAACTTTTTACAATCACAGATGACACTAAATGCAGTGATCAGTAAAATAAATGATCACTGCAATCAGTGACACTGTGATTGGGGGCTTTGGGGTGACCTGAGGGGTGATCTGGGGGTGACTGGGGGGTGATTTGTGTGCCTATGTGTACCTACGTGTCAGTGGACTGTTGGAGCACTAACCTCTGTCTTCACTCCTCGGCGCCGGGAACGAAAAGACCGCGGCGAGGGAGATGACATCACTTCCTCCAGCCTGTGTTTACATCACATGGCGGAGGAAGCAATTTCATTGGCCGGGAGCGATCGCGAGGGGGGGGGGCCGAATCGAGCGGCCGCCCCCTCATGCCTGATCGCTCCCGAACACTTAACGGCCGCTCACTGCAGTGAAGGGGGGTCCGGATGGACCCCCCAACTGCACAAAGGCGATCACGTAGATCTACGTGATTCTGCCTGTCCGTGCCATTCTGCCGACGTAAATCGGCGGTGGGCGGTCGTTAAGTGGTTAAACACATTACTGATGGAAAACAGATTACAGTTAGAATATGTTAGCTAACATCAAAGTTTCCTTTATGGTCAGTAAAATAAAAATAAAAACATTATTGGGCCTATTTAATAAGGTACTAATAAAGAAATGATAATGTGCAGAATATAGTAACGCCAACAACAGTAAGAATAAGATTTTACCCAACAAACGTATGCAGGGCAAAAAGAGATGATTACTGGTTAAACGTAGTATTAACCACTTGAGACCCGCGCTATAGCCGAAAGACGGCTGCAGCGCGGCTCTCAAGTGCCGAGAGGACGTCCCCAGGACGTCCTTCTCTGTTTACATCCCGCCGCGCGCCGCCGAGGGCGCGCGGCGGGGAACAGCTGTGCGGCGCGCATCACGTGATGCCGAGGAGCGTGCCTGGCGGCCGCGATGTCCGCCAGGTACATTCGATCGGCAGTTACAGAAGCAGGACGTGGATCTCTGTGTGTAAACACAGAGATCCATGTCCTGTCAGGGAGAGAGGAGACCGATGCTGTGTCCCTTGTACATAGGGACACAGATCGGTCTCCTCCCCCAATCAGTCCCCTCCCCCCACAGTAAGAATCACAAATAGGGAACATAGTTAACCCCTTCCCCGCCCCCTAGTGTTAACCCCTTCCCTGCCAGTCACATTTATACAGTAATCAGTGCATTTTTATAGCACTGTTCGCTGTATAAATGTGAATGGTCCCAAAATGGTGTCAAAAGTGTCCGATGTGTCCGCCATAATGTCGCAGTCACGATAAAAATTGCTGATCGCCGCCATTACTAGTAAAAAAAAAATATTAATAAAAATGCTATAAAACTATCCCCTATTTTGTAGACGCTATAACTTTTGCGCAAACCAATCAATAAACGCTTATTGCGATTTTTTTTTTACCAAAAATATGTAGAAGAATACGTATCGGACTAAACTGAGAAAAAAAAACTTTTTTAAAAAAAAATTGGGATATTTATTATAGCAAAAAGTAATAAATATTGTTTTTTTTTCAAAATCGTCGCTCTTTTTTTGTTTATAGCGCAAAAAATAAAAACCGCAGAGGTGATCAAATACCACCAAAAGAAAGCTCTATTTGTGGGAAAAAAAGGACATCAATTTTGTTTGGGAGCCACGTCGCACGACCGCGCAATTGTCATTCAAAGCGACGCAGTGCCGAAAGCTGAAATTTCGCCTGGGCAGGAAGGGGGTTATGTGCCCAGTAAGCAAGTGGTTAAATATTTCTGTAAATGTGCCTTTTCAATGTACAGTCGTGGTTTGGTAACATAGATTTGTCAATTCTTACCTTACACCAGGGGTGCCCAACCAGTGTCCCATGGAGCCCTCTGATGTGGCCTGAGGCCTCCTGCTCTGTGATGGCGGATCCCAGCCCAGATTGCTGGTCGCTGACCCCCCATCCCAGGGCATCAATTTTATGAATTAAGCCAGTGGTAGAGGAAGCAAGCGGCTGCAGAGCAAAGCTGTATAAGTCGATGCTTCCTGCATAGCGTCGGCTCCTGTCATAGGCCGAGTGATACCAAATGCACTCTGCCTGGGACAGCAACAGCCGGCGATACCTGAATGGAAGACTTTTATTAAAGGTCAGTTTATTACTAAAATCACAGTGTATATACGGGCATAGCTGTTCCTCAGTGATTACTGGGCTGCTTATAAACTGATACGCAGGTGCAGAGCAGTGCATCTGCGGGTTACCTTCATTGAATCATAGACTTCTGTTATTACCTGCGGATTTGGTGCACTTTCAGAAAGTGCACCACACTTGCAGGATATAATAGACATCTATGACAAAGTGCAGCTAACCCGCAGAAAAGCCACAGGTGCACTGTGCTGCATCCGCGATGTGGGTAAACCGCAGCACATCCGTGTAAAAGCCTTAGGCCCCTTTCACGCGATCGGTCTGACCCATGCGGACCCTCCATTCCCCTCTATGGAGCTGCAGGTGTGAACAGACTTGTGTCCGATTACACCCGCCTACCTCCAATCTGATCTGCTAAAAAAACAGAAGAGGATCTGTCCCCTTCCATCTGGGTGGACCCATAGAGTAGAGTGGGCTGTGTCTGCTCTGTCATTCGCTTGCTCCGCTCATTGTGGCCCACGACCGGTTACCAAGTTGCTTAAGTGGCCCTTGCTCTTCAAAAGGTTGTGCACCCCTGCCTTACACAATCCTAAACAACTTCCATATTACTTCCAGCAGTCAGATGCAAACAGCCATCCAAAATATTATGTTAACCTTCATAATTATCTTTTTTATATATAGCGATACCTCCAGTTAAGAGGGCTGCTGGTATTAATTTGGGCCCTGTAATGCACCGCTGTCAACCCCTGGCAATAGGCTCTAACCTCCCGTGGCACAGCTAGTGATAGTGGGATAGGACCGTGTGACCGCAACTGTTGGTGACGCAGTCCTATAGCAAACATACACAGAATATACTTTAAAACTCCTATAAAAGTAAGCGAAACTGACACCAAATGTACTTTACCCAGATATTTTACTGATGCTAATGGGCAAGTAATTAAATAACAGTATAACAAGTTGCAGATCCCTGCAATAAACAGTATTTAAAATTAACAGAACAATCAGACTACTCAAGTAATGCGATGCGGCTCTAGCGCTGCCCTTTTACAATCACTTCCCATTGTGGGCAGACTAACTCTCAATAGTATCTACCTACACAGTCAGGCCTGACTGATCTAAATGGAAGTTCAAGGAAACAATCTTTGCATGCAATCTTTCGGTGGTGCACTTGCTGAACAAACTTTTATAATCCAAATGAATAGTGAAGATAAAGTATCTGTCTATGAGCAAGTGCTCTCTCACCACCCGGACAAGTCCAAGTCCGTTTCCTCCACCGATTCGTCTAGGAACAGGAATCCACCGACATCCAGGTCTTCGGTCCTTCTGGTGTAGTACAGCAAGGATGAGGAAATGTCTCTGAGGTTCCGCTAGGCTGGCAGAGGGCTCTTTGGAAAAGAGCACAAGGCCCAGGCTTCAGGCCTTGTGCACACAGCAGTTCAGCACAGGGATCCTCTTGCTAGGAGAGGGGGTGTCCAAAGAGACAGAATAAACCCCACCTCCCCTTTATATAGTCTGCCCCAGCAGTCCCTGCTCCGTGGCAATGCACCCTGGGTGCTGCAAAATGTACTGGGAGATGTAGTCTCTCGGTATTAAAGGGGAATACCCCGCTACATATATATAGTAGATACAGCTACCAGCTAACCTGCAGTATGTAAACCAGCCCTTCTCAAACATTTCAACACAGAAGAATACTTGAAAATAGTTTAAGTCTACCGGAACCCTTGCTAATAATTACTGTATCTATATATCACTGTACATTAGTGTTAACAGTAAGCTGAGACATAAGAAGAAATCAAGAATAGGAAATGTGCTGTACTTAGAGTATTTTACACCTAAGGTTGTTTTACACAACAAGATAATTTACTGTAATAATTTTAATAAAATGAAACAGATGACAAAAATAATAGCCTGAAAAGAAAAACAGCAAAAATGGTTGTTATTTATCTGAGAGTCAAAATGTGCCGATGGCTCAAGGGACTCCAAGCAACTTCTGGAGAAACTCTAGAGACTTCTGCAGAAACCACACAACCCGGGTTGAGAACTGCTGATTAGGGATGAGCTTCGTGTTCGAGTCGAACATACGTTCGACTCGAACATCGGCTGTTCGATCGTTCGACGAAGATCGAACGATTTGGGCCGTTCGCGCCAAATTCGAGTGACGCGAACGGCCCACAATGCACTACGCCATCGCAGTGTCATCCAGGCGCTGTGATTGGCCAAGCATGCACTGTGACCCCGCATGCTTGGCCAATCACAGCGCCGGCAGCGAGGAGAGCAATGATTGGCCACAGGCAGGATGCCTGTGGCCAATTATTGCTGAGGGTGTTTAGTACACGCCCCACACTATAAAAGGCCGCCAGCACGGCGGCCTAGTGTAGTGTGTTCCGGAGCAGGGATAGAGCAGCATAGGCAGGGACAGTGACTGTTATTTCTTTCTTGCTTAACCTGGATTCCTTTAGTTTAGGGAAAGAGAAGGATAGGTAGGGAGAGTGTCAGTGTGTTTTGTGCTTGTGCTATATTGTGCTTAAAAAAAACATTTTTTCTAGGGACAGAAAACTGTAGGTAGGGAGAGTGTGTCAGTTTCTTTCACTGTCAAAGTCCTTGTTTCCAGGGACCTGGAAGGACAGTGAGTGAATTCTCCTTGTGCTAAATTGTGCTTAAAAAAAACATTTTTTCTAGGGACAGAAAACTGTAGGTAGGGAGAGTGTGTCAGTTTCTTTCACTGTCAAAGTCCTTGTTTCCAGGGACCTGGAAGGACAGTGAGTGAATTCTCCTTGTGCTAAATTGTGCTTAAAAAAAACATTTTTTCTAGGGACAGAAAACTGTAGGTAGGGAGAGTGTGTCAGTTTCTTTCACTGTCAAAGTCCTTGTTTCCAGGGACCTGGAAGGACAGTGAGTGAATTCTCCTTGTGCTAAATTGTGCTTAAAAAAAACATTTTTTCTAGGGACAGAAAACTGTAGGTAGGGAGAGTGTGTCAGTTTCTTTCACTGTCAAAGTCCTTGTTTCCAGGGACCTGGAAGGACAGTGAGTGAATTCTCCTTGTGCTAAATTGTGCTTAAAAAAAACATTTTTTCTAGGGACAGAAAACTGTAGGTAGGGAGAGTGTGTCAGTTTCTTTCACTGTCAAAGTCCTTGTTTCCAGGGACCTGGAAGGACAGTGAGTGAATTCTCCTTGTGCTAAATTGTGCTTAAAAAAAACATTTTTTCTAGGGACAGAAAACTGTAGGTAGGGAGAGTGTGTCAGTTTCTTTCACTGTCAAAGTCCTTGTTTCCAGGGACCTGGAAGGACAGTGAGTGAATTCTCCTTGTGCTAAATTGTGCTTAAAAAAAACATTTTTTCTAGGGACAGAAAACTGTAGGTAGGGAGAGTGTGTCAGTTTCTTTCACTGTCAAAGTCCTTGTTTCCAGGGACCTGGAAGGACAGTGAGTGAATTCTCCTTGTGCTAAATTGTGCTTAAAAAAAACATTTTTTCTAGGGACAGAAAACTGTAGGTAGGGAGAGTGTGTCAGTTTCTTTCACTGTCAAAGTCCTTGTTTCCAGGGACCTGGAAGGACAGTGAGTGAATTCTCCTTGTGCTAAATTGTGCTTAAAAAACACATTTTTTCTAGGGACAGAAAACTGTAGGTAGGGAGAGTGTCAGTTTCTTTCACTGTGTAAGTCCTTGTTTCTAGGGACCTGGAAGGACAGTGAGTGAATTCTCCTTGTGCTAAATTGTGCTTAAAAAAAACATTTTTTTCTAGGGACAGAAAACTGTAGGTAGGGAGAGTGTGTCAGTTTCTTTCACTGTCAAAGTCCTTGTTTCCAGGGACCTGGAAGGACAGTGAGTGAATTCTCCTTGTGCTAAATTGTGCTTAAAAAAAACATTTTTTCTAGGGACAGAAAACTGTAGGTAGGGAGAGTGTGTCAGTTTCTTTCACTGTCAAAGTCCTTGTTTCCAGGGACCTGGAAGGACAGTGAGTGAATTCTCCTTGTGCTAAATTGTGCTTAAAAAAAACATTTTTTCTAGGGACAGAAAACTGTAGGTAGGGAGAGTGTGTCAGTTTCTTTCACTGTCAAAGTCCTTGTTTCCAGGGACCTGGAAGGACAGTGAGTGAATTCTCCTTGTGCTAAATTGTGCTTAAAAAAAACATTTTTTCTAGGGACAGAAAACTGTAGGTAGGGAGAGTGTGTCAGTTTCTTTCACTGTCAAAGTCCTTGTTTCCAGGGACCTGGAAGGACAGTGAGTGAATTCTCCTTGTGCTAAATTGTGCTTAAAAAAAACATTTTTTCTAGGGACAGAAAACTGTAGGTAGGGAGAGTGTGTCAGTTTCTTTCACTGTCAAAGTCCTTGTTTCCAGGGACCTGGAAGGACAGTGAGTGAATTCTCCTTGTGCTAAATTGTGCTTAAAAAAAACATTTTTTCTAGGGACAGAAAACTGTAGGTAGGGAGAGTGTGTCAGTTTCTTTCACTGTCAAAGTCCTTGTTTCCAGGGACCTGGAAGGACAGTGAGTGAATTCTCCTTGTGCTAAATTGTGCTTAAAAAAAACATTTTTTCTAGGGACAGAAAACTGTAGGTAGGGAGAGTGTGTCAGTTTCTTTCACTGTCAAAGTCCTTGTTTCAAGGGACAGAGAAGGACACCTGAAGGTAGCCCTTATTGCTTTTTTCCCATCTCCCTGCAGGCCATCTATTAGAATGTCTGGAAGGCAAACAAGGAGAGGCAGACAGTCAGGAGGCAATAAAAGAGGGCAAGCAGGCTCTGTGTCTGGGGGCAACAGTGCTGGTCGTGGACGCGGTGCATTGTCATCAGCACATGGCCATGGGACACGCTTGTCCTTCTTTTCGGCAGCTGGACATGTTGAGCCACATCATGCCGAAGACTTGGTAGAGTGGATGACCAAGCCCTCCTCCTCCTCCTCATCCTCTCTCACCCAGGCTCAGGGTACTGGAAAAGCAGCTGCCAAAGCGTCCTCTTCCCTGGTATCAATGTCAGACTCATCATCAGTCACTCCTTCCCTAGACCCACCATGTCCTCCTCCTGAGGAGTCCCCCGAACTGTTTCAGCACAGTGTTGGGTACATGCTCCAGGAGGATGCCCAGCGTTTCGAAGGGTCTGATGATGAAACCCAGCTAGAGGAAGGCAGTAGCGTGAGAGCAGACAGAGGGGATGCTCAAGAAGGACACCAATCTAGCAGTCATGTTCCAGCAGCTGCAGCATACTGCCAGATTGGCTCCAGTGATGAGGAGGGAGGTGATGATGAGGTCACTGACTCCACGTGGGTGCCTAATAGGAGAGAGGAGGAGGAGGAGGATGAGGAGGAGGCACATCTCCAACGAGGCAGGATGCCCTTTGGTGGCCAGCGTAAGGGCAGTACACCGACGGAATCACACCGCAGAGCTCCGCCTGTGCAGGGCGCTGCCTCTGCCCGTCATTCAAAAAGTTCTTTGGTGTGGGCCTTTTTTGAGGCTAGTGCATCAGATCGCACAGCTGCTGTTTGCAACATATGTCTCAAGCGTATATCGCGTGGCCAAAACATCAGCCGCTTGGGTACCACATGCCTGACCAGACATATGTTGACCTGCCATGCAGCTCGTTGGCAAGCCTACCTCAAAGACCCACACCAAAGAACAAAGCGGACCTCTCCTTGCACCGCATCAGCTGGGATCTCCAACCCCACTATAACTTCAGTCCTCTCTGAAACATGCACTGAGAGGAATGAAGGTGTAGAATTAGGTGTGTCACAGCCAAGTACTTGCGGCCACTCTGCTAGCAGTACACCGACGTCCGATTCTAGCAGGCAAATTTCCCTGCCCCAGCTGCTGGACCGTCGAAAGAAGTTCACTCCCAGCCATCCACATGCCCAGCGGTTGAATGCTAGCTTGGCTAAATTGCTAGCGCTTCAACTGCTGCCTTTTCAGTTGGCCCCCTTCCGTGAGTTTGTGCAATGTGCGGTTCCTCAGTGGCAGGTTCCCAAATGCCACTTTTTCTCACGGAAGGCTATTCCGGCTCTCTACCGGCATGTGGAAGGCAATGTCTTGGCCTCGCTGGACAGGGCGGTCAGCGGTAAGGTGCATATTACCGCTGACTCATGGTCCAGCAGGCATGGACAGGGACGTTACCTTTCTTTCACGGCCCATTGGGTCACTCTTTTGGCAGCTGGGAAGGATGCAGGACAAGGTGCAGTAGTGTTGGAGGTTGTCCCACCGCCACGCCTCCAAAATGCTACTACTGGTTGTGACACACCTCTCTCCTCCACCCCCTCCTCTTCTTCTTCCTCCATGGCCTCTTCCTGTGGTTTGTCCTATGAACCAGCGGTGCTCCGTAGCCGTTCACGGGGCTACGCAAGTACGCAGGCAAAAAGATGCCATGCCGTGCTTGCGCTGGTGTGTTTGGGGGACAGAAGCCACACTGGGGCAGAGGTCCTGTCTGCTCTGCAGGGCCAGGCCGAGAGGTGGTTGACGCCACGCCAGCTTAAGCCAGGAATGGTGGTTTGCGACAATGGCACCAACCTCCTCTCCGCCCTCCGACAGGGACAACTGACCCATGTGCCCTGTGTGGCTCACGTCCTTAACCTGGTGGTGCAGCGGTTCTTGGGCAGGTACCCGGGCTTACAGGATGTCCTGAGGCAGGCCAGGAAAGTCTGTGTGCATTTCCGCAGATCTTATAATGCCAGTGCTCGCCTGGCTGAGCTGCAAAAGGAGTTGAACCTGCCCAAGAACCGCCTTATATGTGACATGCCCACCAGGTGGAACTCAACGTTGGCCATGCTGCAGCGGCTGCACACGCAGCAGAGGGCCATCAATGAGTACCTGTGCGACTACGGCACCAGGACAGGGTCAGGGGAGCTTGGTTTTTTTTCTCCACGCCAGTGGGGCATGATCAGGGATGCATGCACTGTCCTGGCACCATTTGAGGAGGCCACGAGGATGGTGAGCAGTGACAGTGCATGCATCAGTGACACTGTACCTCTTGTCCACCTGTTGGAGCACACGCTGCGTGGAATAATGGACAGGGCACTTGAGGCAGAACAGAGGCAGGAAGAGGAGGACTTCCTTGCCTCTCAAGGCCCCCTTTACCCAGACAGTGTTCCTTCTGTCCCACCCATCGCACAGGAAGAGGAGGAGGAGGAGGAGGAGGAGGAGGAGGAGGATTGTGTCAGCATGGAGGTGGAGGCTGGCACTCAGCATCATCAGCAGCAGTCTTTTAGGGATGATTTACAGTCCCAAGAAACCAGTGGACTTGTACGTGGCTGGGAGGAGGTGGCTGCGGATCATGTCGTCCTTAGTGACCCAGAGGACTCCGGAGCGAATGCCTCAGCAAACCTACGCTGCATGGCCTCCCTGATCCTGCAAAGTCTGCGGAAGGATCCTCGTATTCTTCGGATCAAGGAGAGGGACCATTACTGGCTGGCCACTCTCCTTGATCCACGGTACAAGGGTAAGGTTGCGGACCTTATGTTACCGTCGCAGAGGGAGCAGAGGATGAGACAACTCCGGGAGGCCTTGCAGAAAGGTCTGTGCAACGCGTTCCCAGAGACTGGGAGGTTACAAACTCCTGGTCCTGGACAACGAGTTGCTGAGGCTTCGGCCAGTCAAAGAAGGAGCGGTGGGGAAGGTGGCCGTCTGACTGATGCGTTCAGACAATTCTTTAGTCCGCAGCCCCAAAGTATGATCGGTTCCAGCAACCATCGCCAGCGTCTGATAAACATGGTGCAGGAATATCTAGGGGCAAGGTCAGACTTGGACACCTTCCCCACCGAAAATCCTCTGGCTTACTGGGTCTTGAGGATGGATCACTGGCCAGAGCTTGCACAGTATGCAATTGAGCTACTGGCCTGTCCTGCATCCAGCGTTCTTTCGGAACGCACATTCAGTGCTGCTGGAGGATTTGTCACGGATCACAGGGTGCGCCTGTCCACCGACTCGGTTGATCGACTGACTTTCATCAAGATGAACCAGTCTTGGATCACCACCAGCTACCACACACCTGATGCTGATATAACAGACTAATTGATTTTAACATGTCACATCCCTTCAAGACTGATGCTGATGCTGAGTGCCTGTGCTGTTATGTTGACTGGCTATCCTCCTCCTCCGAGTCCTCAATGATACGATTGATGATGATAGCTTGGAAGATCATTTTTGTTTATGGGTGCCGCCACCAGTGGCTAAGGCCCAATTTTTCAGCCCCTGTTTTACAGGGGCGTGTAATTACAATTTTTTTAGCAATAATTTGCCATAGGGCTCATTGCTGTGCTCCAAGTACAGTATCTGTGAGGGGTTGGAGTGTTGTGGCACCAGTGCCTAAGGCCCAATTTTTCAGCCCCTGTTTAACAGGGGCGTGTCATTACAATTTTTGAAGCAATACTTTGCAACAGGGCTCATTGCTGTGCTCCAAGTACAGTATCTGTGAGGGGTTGTAGTGTTGTGCCACCAGTGCCTAAGGCCCAATTTTTCAGCCCCTGTTCAACAGGGGCATGCAATTACAATTCTTGATCTAATAATTCACAGCAGGGTCCATTGCTGCACCCACCAAGAGTAACTCTGAGGGCTTACAGTCTTGTGGCAACGCCACCACCACCACCACCACAAAAGGCCCAATTTTTCAGCCCCTGTTCAAAAGGGGCATGTAATTACAATTCTTGATCTAATAATTCACAGCAGGGCCCATTGCTGCACCCACCAAGAGTAACTGTCAGGGCTTACAGTGTTGTGGCACCAGCACCACCATCAAAGCCCCAATTTTTACTACCACTGTTCAACAATTATATGTAATTAAAATTCCTGATATAATAGTTGACAGCAGGGCGTTCCAGCACCAACCAAGAGTAACTGAGTGCTTACAGTGTTGTGCCAACACCAACAACTAAGGGGCCTATTTCTGCAGAGTATATACGGCAGGTCCCTACTTTCAAACATCCAACTTACAAACAACTCCTACTTGCAAACGAAAGAAGACAACAGGAAGTGAGAGGAAATCTACCCCTAGAAAGGAAAATTCTCTCCTGTAAGAATACATATGGGAGAAAGGGGTCTCATCTGTACTGATGCTTTATCAGCAATCCTTGTTTCAAGAAAAACACCACATTTCAAAAACAGTTGTCATTGGGACGGAAAGTGAGGTGAAATGTTCTGAACAGGGGCACAGACAGCAAAACAAATGTTACAGGGGTGATAACCCTTACCTATGTTTCCCAAAAAGTTTAAAAATAGATTTTTGGGCTGGAGCTACACTTCAACAATGTACCTGTTCAAAATTACAAACAGATTCTACATAAGAACAAACCTACAGTCCCTGTCTTGTATGCACCGCCTGTATACGGCTGTTCAGAGTATATAGGGCCTTTTTTATTTTATGTGCGGGGTTCCCCTTAATATCCATACAAGACCCAAAGGGGCTGGTAATGGGCTGGGGTAGGGGGGGGGGGGTCATGGGGTAGCTATGCCATTTTTCTTAAAGAATTTCATCCATATTACCGGGACCAGACATTACATTAAAGCCGCAAGCAGTTTTAAATGGCTTTTTTTTCCTTTAGAAGTGTCATTTTGTGCAGGGACAGTTCTAAACACGGGAAACACGTGGCACTTCACAGGCATACTTTAGACACCCCCCAGGTACGATATTTAAAGGAATATTTGACTTTTTTTTTTTCACTTTATGCATCATTAAAATGACTGCTCCCGAAAAACGACCGTTTTTAAAACTTCTTTTTGCATTGATACATGTCCCCTGGTGCAGAACCCGGGTTCCCAAACCCTATTTATGACAATAACATGCATAATAGTTGTTATAATTAGCACTTTAGAATTCGAACGTTCGCATCCATTGTATTTAATAGGGTTCTAATGTTCGTTCGAACTTTCGGTCCGTTCGCGGGTTCTGGTGCGAACCGAACCCGGGGGTGTTCGGCTCATCACTACTGCTGATGTAGAGTAGACCTTCTAAACGTGGGGACATCATTACTTGGCAAGTTTTGTGCTCTCATACTGGAGATTCCAAAAGCAGTATTTAGAATGCCAATTGGAGTTTGGACCTTGAGGTTGCACACCTCTGACATTGAGGAGGTAGTCAGCAAAATAAATTTTCCCCAACCCTTGTATACTAGTCTATTGGATATTTATTAGCATACACACCCACCCAATGCTTTGTGTGCACCTTTAACCTGTCAGGTTGTAAATCACATGGGTTACAGCAAAAACACAATCTGCAAGTACTTTAATCTGTAAAAGTTGCATGTACAAAGCCTGTGTACAAAGGGACTTTCACTAATGAACTTCTTTCTCCCAGCTTCAAGCCTCGTACACACGGCCGAGAATCTCGTCAGGAAAAAACTCGTTGTTTTTCTTGACGAGATTCTTGGACAAGAAACTTGTCCCGGCCGAGTGTACACACGCTCCATTCAAAGAACCCGCAGTTCTTTGAATGGAGCGAACGCGGTGACGTAATCGACTACGACGAGCGTGCGCTCGTCACATTCGATGCCGTCGACGCCATCTTGCTACACCCTATCTATGCCTAGGAAGCTACCGCGCATGCGTCAAAGTCATTTCGAGCATGCGCGGGTTTCCACGGCGACAGGTAAGTGTACACACACACACACACTTTTCTCGTCGAGAAACATGCTGACGAGAATCTCGACGAGAAAATGGAGAATCCTGACGAGAAAATAGAGAGCAGGTTCTCTATTCTTCTCGTTGAGATTCTTGTCGGTTTTCTTGACGAGAAACCTAATAGCCGCGTACACACGACCGATTTACTCGGCAAGAAAGCTCTGCCAGCAAGTTTCTTGTTGTTTTTCGACGAGAAACTCGGTCGTGTGTACGAGGCTTTAGAGTTATAAACAATTATAGGAGATGAAGGAAGTTTTTCATAATACAAATTAAGTAACTAAATCGGGTCTGAAGTTTATAAAGTGATATTGGATAATTGATATGTAAAGTGATATATTTGACTAGCACAGGCTTACCATTGAAGATGGATCAGTGTTTTTTTTACAGTAATCGAGGCAGAAGTACCGATGCTCCTGTTGTGCTCTAGTACACACATATTGAACCAACTTTTCCTTGGTCAAGAACTTTGTTTCCCACCTTATCCTACAATTCTAAGGCCTCTTTCACACTGAGGCGCTTGAAAAACTGCCAGTAAAACACTGAGCGCTTTTAAAGCGCTTTCAATTCATTTCAATGGAGAGGGGCGTTTTTTGAGCGCACTGCCCCAGTGTGAAAGCATTCATTGATTTTAATGGAAATACGTTTTCGGAAGCTTTTCAGTCGCTTTTTTTAGCGTGAAAGCGTCTGAAAAGCGCCTCAGTGTGAAAGTGGTCTAACACTCGGCACAGACAAGTGAAACTGCTGATACCACTGATAGGAAATCAATGACACTTCAGGGGAATTGGGAAAAGTCTCTATCTAGGTAGTGGGGTCACTCTATTCATGCACAATCCTGAGGTGCCCAACATGAAAAGGTTCCACACAAGCCAATAGCTAGAGGTGTCTGCTATGTGCTGGCAGTGGCAGATTTAAGTTTGTTTATGCTTCATGTTTGCTTCAGCTTCAGAACAGAGATAGAAGTTAGTCACAGCTTAGTAAGAATAGCATTCCTTGTTGGCACTTGGAAAAAAAAAAAAAAAATTGCAGGTGGGCGTCACATTCTTTACTTCTACCAGTAAAACTGTCATTGGTATTACATTTAACTTTGACCACTTCAGAGGTAGCAACATTACCACATAGCCCAAAAGCTTAAATTTACGTTGTATATCCCACCCAACCAGCCTGCAACCCAGCCCTCCCTGTGGCCAATGTCTAATTAGAAGCATATAAGAATAATGTATATCTGTAATTAACTTCAGAGACCTTCTTCTTTTAGAATAATTGCTCTCTTTGTGTGTAACTCTGTCCTTGCTGAAGACTATCTATCAGGCAGGGAATGTGTTAAGAGCAGTTGCTGGCTGACGTAAGTTTTCTTAGGCATTACTCAGAGCACAAAGCATGATGGGAGCCCCTTGGCACCAGATAAGCGTTAGCTGTTGATGTTCAGAGTTATTGGCAGTAATACAACATGTAAATACATCCTTAGCAGGCTTAATTTGGCTAACAAACCTTACTGGACAGTGCATGGTGAATTTATTGCTTCCACTTGATGCGCTGGATTGAGGAAAAATGTAAGGAATTTAACCAGTGCCTTATTTAATTTCTGGGTGTGTCATTTAGCTACATCTGGACTTAAATGTACACTGTATAGATTTCAGTTTTACATTTAAATTGACTAGTCGTACCTACAGAATGGCTATAGTTTTCATCCTGGCATTTATTTTGTGGGCTTGGTTGTCTCATTCGATTTTTCATTAGTTTAAAGGAGAAGTATGGCCAAAGCTTTTTTGTCCATATTTCTCCTATGAATCACAGGAGTGCAGTTCGTTCTGCACTCCTGTGACCCATTTTTAGCCCACTGACGGCTGACGTCACTCAGCCGGCTCAGGCTGGGGAAAGATCATGACTTTACAGTCGGAATTCACCTAGCTCCCTGGACTGCCATCTGGCTCAGCCTCTCAGCTGCACCTCCAGGAAACTGACCCAGCCGCTCTCACCCCTCTCGAGCCCAGCGCGCGATTTAGGGGCAGAGCAGAGATCCGGGGACTGACAGTCACAGCCAACGCTGTATCCTGGCCTAGGCCAACAAGGCCCAGGCCTAGGGCAGCACTTTGCAGGGGGGGCAGCACAGAAAGAGTCCCCGCCGGCTTGTGCTACACTGTTGGTGTAACGCAAGCTGCTTCTAATTTTGACTGTCCTATCAGCCTGGATCACAAACCTTCCTCACCGTGCTATATGTTTTCTGCTGCACCATTGGCATGGTTATATCTTCTTAGTCCTCTCCATAAAATTATCAGAAATTTGTGCTTAAAGTAGAACACTTTTTTTTTTCCATTTTGGATAGAGTAAGGGAGGGTTATAGCCCCTGTCAGTTTATTTTTTACCATCCCTGTCCCATTGCAGAGATTTCCCTTTACTTCCTGCCTCATAGCCAAACAGGAAATTAGAGGAAATCTATGCAAATTAAGGGAATCCATTCCCCCCTCCCCCCAGGCCCTAAGAACTAGTGTTCCCACGCGAAAATTTCAGGGTGGGTTTTAAACAGAAAGGGGTGTGGCCTTTACAGGAAGGGGTGGGTCATATTATAAATTAGGGGGTGCACGAGTTTAGTCAGGCCTAGACCAGCACAAAATCTAAATACACTACTGGTCACAGCTCTCTGCTCAGAGCAGAGGGGAGAACTGAGCGATCAGAATTGGATTTGCATCCACCTAGGTGAGTAAAAGGTTTGTTTAAAAGAAAAAAAAAACATATTCTCTTTTAAATATTGCTCTCCGAAACCCTTTAGTCTAAAAAAAGGAAGTACTAAAACACACACTAATGCCGCGTACACACGATCGGAATTTCCGTCAAAAAATGTTCGATGTGAGCTTTTGGTCGGATATTCCAACCATGTGTAGGCTCCATCGGACATTTGCTGTCGGAATTTCCGACAACAAATGTTTGAGAGCAGGTTCTCAATATTTCCGACAACAAAAGTTCTTGTCGGAAATTCCGATCGTGTGTATCCAATCCCGACGCACAAAACTCCTACGCATGCTCGGAATCAACTTGACGCATGCTCGGAATCATTGTACTTCATCTTTCTCAGCTCGTCGTAGTGTTGTACGTCTCCGCGTTCTTGATGTTCGGAATTTCTGAACAACATTTGTGTGACCGTGTGTATGCAAGACAAGTTTGAGTGAAAATCCGGCAGAAAAAAAAACACGGTTTTGTTGTCGGAATGTCCGATCGTGTGTATGCGGCATAAGAGACCAAACTGCTGAAATAAAAGTCAATATAATTATTTCATTCGTTTTTATTCATCAGCTATTCGTGTGTTTCAGTACTTACTTTTTTAGTACTTGTTCTAGTAGCCAGTACTTCTATTTCAGCAACCTGATTTTTCAGTACTTTTTTTTTCATATTTTCTTTTTTGATGCAATGTAATATATTTTTACATTACATATCCTTTTTCTTTAGTGGATGTTTTACGATGTAAATCGTTTGTATCTTTTAACATTCTATAATTCTGTTGAGGCAACTGATCAAGTATGTTTTTATTATGTGATATTCTAGATTATCTATTCTAGATTAAGAATGCTTCTTACATTTGGTGGACTGTGTAGTGCCTCCGTAACACTGGTGGATAATATAATGCTTCTTTACATGGTGGGACAGTGTAGTACTCCTTTACTTTGGTGATCAGTGGAAAAATGATCTCTTAGGCCCCTTTCACACGGAGGGTCCGTTCAGGTCCGCCTGTCAGTTTTTTAGGCGGACCTGCACGGATGCTCCATGTAGCCCTATGGAAGCACGGATGTCAGCGGTGACATGTCCGCTGACATCCGCTCCGCTCCGCCAAAGTGTGACGGAGAAAAAAATCTATTTTTCCTTCCGTCGGCGGAGCGGATCCGATGACAACGGACTCTACGGTCCGTCGTCATCCGATTCCCCATAGGGGAGAGCGGCGCTCTGACAGGGCGGTCCCTGCACAGTGTGCGGGGACCGGCCAGTCATCCGCCGGCTCAGCGGGGATCAACGGAGCGGATCATGACTGATCCGCCCCGTGTGAAAGAGCCCTTACTTTGGTATTCTATTTAGTACTGCATTATAATAATGACCAGTAGTAAAGGAACTTCCTTACATTGGTGATCAGTGCCAAAATGCTTTTTTAAAGTGGCAGTTAGTACAGTTCCTCCTTACTTTGGTAAGTCAGTGGAATGAATCCATCTTACTTTGGGTGGTCAGTGTAGTGCCTCCTTACAATGAGGGCCAGTGGGTAGAATCATGCTACATTAAATTGTATGGGAAAGATGTATGGTGTCAGTGGTTACTTACCTGAGCGAGCATGATTCCACTGTCCCATGCCATTAGCTCTGCTGAGTGACATCAGTGCTGAAACTGTGCGGGCTCTGTCAGGCGGGAAATCAATTGACCAATGCTCACTACTCCAGGAACCCCTAGCAACTTTTGAAGGAACCCTAGTGGTCCTGCTTGGGAAAGGCTGATCAAGACTCTATATACTAGACTTGTGCACAACGGAAAAATTCGTTTAGTTTCGGTTCGTTTCTTTTCAGTCCTGTTGATTCGTAATCGTTTGTAATTTTGCTAGACGGGATTTTTCGTGTTCGGACTAATTCGTATTTTCGCAAGCGACATTTTTAGTTGAATCGAAATGATTCGTATTAATGTAAGCCTTATTTTTCGTTGATTTATAATTCGTACTTTCGGTAGGGTACATTGTTTTTCGTTGATTCTGGACACAACTCCTACTTTCGTAACTTTTTTGGGGTTCGTTGATTCGTAATTTTCTGTGTCTCTCTCACAACGACGCTGCCTATTATGCCTAATGTGGTTCGAATGGATTTGTACTTTTCTAAATACATAGCGGTTATTTGTAACGATTCGAAATCTCGTATTTTACTTTCGTTTTTTACATGCGGCTATAGCCTCCGCCCCTGTACACCATTTTGAGAGGGTTCAGCACGGTGAGGGAGAAGCAGAGAGCAGAGCAGAGTGTTATTGTGCTTCGAATGGATTAGAAATCTCGTATTTTACTTTCGTTTTTTACATGCGGCTATAGCCTCCGCCCCTGTACACCATTTTGAGAGGGAGTTCAGCATGGTGAGGGAGAAGCAGAGAGCAGAGCAGAGTGTTATTGTGCTTGGAATGGATTCGAAATTTCATATTTTACTTTCGTTTTTTACATGCGGCTATAGCCTCCGCCCCTGTACACCATTTTGAGAGGGAGTTCAGCACGGTGAGGGAGAAGCAGAGAGCAGAGCAGAGTGTTATTGTGCTTCGAATGGATTAGAAATCTCGTATTTTACTTTCGTTTTTTACATGCGGCTATAGCCTCCGCCCCTGTACACCATTTTGAGAGGGTTCAGCACGGTGAGGGAGAAGCAGAGAGCAGAGCAGAGTGTTATTGTGCTTCGAATGGATTAGAAATCTCGTATTTTACTTTCGTTTTTTTACATGCGGCTATAGCCTCCGCCCCTGTACACCATTTTGAGAGGGTTCAGCACGGTGAGGGAGAAGCAGAGAGCAGAGCAGAGTGTTATTGTGCTTCGAATGGATTAGAAATCTCGTATTTTACTTTCGTTTTTTACATGCGGCTATAGCCTCCGCCCCTGTACACCATTTTGAGAGGGTTCAGCACAGTGAGGGAGAAGCAGAGAGCAGAGTGTTATTGTGCTTCGAATGGATTAGAAATCTCGTATTTTACTTTTGTTTTTTACATGCGGCTATAGCCTCCGCCCCTGTACACCATTTTGAGAGGGAGTTCAGCGTGGTGAGGGAGAAGCAGAGAGCAGAGCAGAGTGTTATTGTGCTTCGAATGAATTCGTACATTCGTAATTTTTTTCATAACGAATTATGCCGAAGACATTCGGGCATTCGCTATTTGCAATATAATTTATTTCGGATTCGGTTTTATTCGTAATTGCTTTGTTCGGAAATTCTAATGTTTCCGAATGTCCGAAAGTTGCTAAATTTGGACGAATTTCGATTAGTTACGAAACGAATTGCACAAGCCTACTATATACCCCATATTTTGGTGCCACCGGGTGTTCACCACAGTATGTTACACCTATTACATCTATTTATACAGAAACATTTTTTGTTTTTGGAAAAAAATATTTTGTAATTAAAGAATTATTGAATAATGATAATTGTTTAATCCAGTGCATTCATCACTCTGAGTAACAGGGCTTAAAAAAACTCTATGGGGGTCGATTTACTAAAACTGGAGAGTGCAACATCTGGTGCAGCTGTCCATGGTAGCCAATCAGCTTCTAACCTCAGCTTGTTCAATTAAGGTTTGACAATAAAAGCTGGAAGCTGATTGGTTTCTATGCAGAGTTGTACCAGATTTGGCACACTCCAGTTTTAGTAAATCTCCCTCAATATATCAGTCATTTTCACTGTCTTGCTTTTCTCTTTTAGTCCTCTTTAGATTTTCCCCAAAACGGATGGTCATAAAATTCTTCACTATGAAAGATAAATATTTCCCTTATCCTATAAACAAGAAAATAGTTGAATCAGAGCCTACAAATGACATACATTATCCTTGAGTAAACAGGAAAAGAGGGTAAACTGATCTGCATGTTTGGGAAACTGAAGCACTATTTTTGCCTACCATTTGATAAGATACATATGGAAGCAAGCTTGTGAAATAAGACTGCAGCTTTGCTTTTGTAAGAAAACTGAAAATCCTTGTACAGAACAGAGGAACTAGCTTGTCATGTTTTCTGAAGAAAATATCTGTTTTGTTATATTTGCGAGACAGTGTATTTTATGAAGGGAGTATACCTGATAGGGTAAAAGGTTGAAAAACAAAAATCTCCTGCGCTCTCGGTGTATCGTCAAAACACGGGTAGTGTGGTTCTGTCTAAAGGCAAAGTCTAAAGTCTTGCAGCCCTCCTCAGAACAATGGGTGTTCATATGACTAGAAGAAAGAAAGAAGAAAGGAGGGCGCACCGACCTAGTGCATTACCACTTAAAAGTTTTATTAAAATATAAATAAAAAGCAATGATCCTACTCATAGTCGGAGCTTAGGTAAAAGCTTATCGGACAAATGAGCTGGAATTCTTGGCACCCGCCGACTGAACTCGATGACAGAGAGGGTCGGACAATACCTCAAACATCTAGATAGCTGACGCGTTTCAGGGGCGCAAGGTAAAAGGTTGCCACCTTTTCTTCACGTCAAACCTGAACACTTCTAATCAACTGAAGTTAATAACAAGAGTTCACAGAGTTCTCCTTTTACATCTGAATTTGCAGAGTTCCCTTTCACTGTAAGGGAGAACTCTGGGGACTCTAACATAAGGGATGCTCTGGGAACCCTGATTTAAGGGAGAACTCTGATGTACGGAGAGGACTCTGATGTAAGGGGGAACACTGTGGCCTCTGGTGTAAAGGGGAACTCTGATGTAAGGGGTGCTCTGAGAACCCTGGTTTACCTTAGTGTACTCACTCAGAGGCAGGAGAGAGAAGGGGGGAGACTTCAGTCACAGACAGGGATGGATGGGGAGCTCACTCACCCCTTGGCAGTCAGCACCTCTCATCCAGATGTATCTGAGGCTGCTGGGCTTCAAATTTCCGGCCCAACTTCCCTTTTCTGAGGCACAGCACCGGGGATTTAAGTGTGGGCAGACAAAGAGGGGTAGTGGGTGGGAGGAAGAGGTGCAGATCGAGCTCTCTCTCCTCTCCTGTCTGTGTGTGTTTGGGGGAGATTGATAGTGCTGGCTTTGGGCAGTGTAAAAGAGAATGTAAGAGACACTCTCAGCTTGGATAAATGCAGCCAGCAACCCTGATGGGAAGCCATAGTCCAGTCTAAATAATGTGTCCGGCTTTCAGGCAGTCTGAAACCCGGACGCATGATTCCAAACCCGAACTGTCCGGGTGAATCCCAGACAGGTGGCAACCCTAATACCTGATTGGTACTCTATGTAGTCTGTGCAAGTCTAACTTGCACAGATAAACAAGACTAGACCATTATAGACCAATGCCTATCAATTTTTTCATAGTTTTGCTTAGAGTTGAGAAGGCCTAGAACAGTTTTCCTCCTTTTTTTATCCCTAGGGAACCCTTGAAATAATTTGGGGTTATCAGGGAACCTCTGTTAAAAAGAATGATAACTACAGCTCATGGGATTAGCAAATTTTAAAGAATAAGCACATCCAAAATTAAAAACACAAAAATCAGCACAAGGGACATAACTTACAGTCAATTGGATATGTCCCTTGTGCTGATACTGCTTCTATCAAGTGTGACAGGGGTTTACGGAACTAAGGGGCTATCACAGGCTCTTATCAAAAGTGCCCGATTATGCCCGCCCTTTTTGCCAAGCACCACCATTCATAGAAGCTGTACTACAGAACAGAAAAGATAAGAGTAAGACCCCATAAACCCTATTAGATTTTCTGCATATTTTTGTCTTCAGATTTACCAAAACCATGTAGTGCAAGGGCCTGCCTGATTGCATACAAATTGAAGCTCTTAAGGTTTGACCTCATATTATATGGTTTTGGCAAATCTGAAGACAAAAATCTGCAGAAAATCTAATAGTGTGTATGGGGTCTAAGGGGGAGATTTACTAATACTGGTGTACACAGAATCTGGTGCAGCTGTGCATAGAAACCAATCAGCTTCTAGGCGTTAGCCCACGTTCACATTGGGCTGATTTAGTATGTGATTTTACATGTCAAATGGCATGCCAAATCGGCGACTATTGCCGGCAATGGCACTGTCCGAATCGGTGCGGCGCTGCACCGATTCCCAAAATAAGTTTCTGTACTACTTTTGGTGACTTCGGGGACTATTTGAATAGACATCTATGCATGAACCTGCACAGATGTCTTAAAAATCGCCCCCGAAGTCGGACTGCATTGCCGGTTTGAAATGTTAAGCCTGCATCAGTGTGAACCTGGGCTTAATGTCAACGCTAAATTAAACATACTATGCACAGCTGCACCAGATTCTGTGTGCACCTGTATTAGTAAACCCCCCCCCCCCCAAGAATGGTCATGTTAGTGAAAAATTACCCCCTTGCATTAGTATCAGTGTACAACAGATAGGAGGTCACCCCATAATTGCTCATTGCTCAATAAACCCCTAGTAACCTCATGAGGAACCCTAGTGTTCCATGGAACCCTGGTTGAGAAACACTGGCTTATTTATGCTCTGTACACACGATCGGATTTCCGATGGAATAAAATCCGATGGAATTTTCCGTTGGAATTCCGATGAAGTCTTGCATACACACTGTCAGACTAAATCCCGACCGTCCAAAACACGGTGACGTAAAACACTACGACAAGCCGAGAAAAATGAAGTTCAATGCTTCCGAGCATGCGTCAACATGATTCTGAGCATGCGCAGATTTTTCTCCGAAAATTTAAAACATGTTCTATTTTTTTACTCCGATGGAAAAAAGTCAGATGGGGCCCACACACGATCGGAATTTCCGATGAAAAAAGTCCAGTACAGGGCATAAGAGTCTATGGGAGGTTTTCGTTGCTGTCTACGTCCCCAGTTAAAAAGGTTTTGCTTGGGTTTGGGCTTTTAGTCCCAGCATTACAAATGATTCAAATTAGCACACTGTTAATCACAATGGCAGGTTTCAGCACACATAGCACTATCCCCCACACACTGGGAGGATCCATTCTATATAACTATGTAAAGCTTTTGAACTGTGTTTAATAGTGTTTAATTTTGCCTTTACCTAAATAAAGTAAAACTAAAAGCTTAAATGACAAACATGTTATACTTACCTGCTCTGTGCAATGGTTTTGCACAGAGCAGCCCTGATCCTTATCTTCTCGGGTCCCCTGCCGATTGCCCCCATAGAAAGCCACTTCCTATGGAAGCACTCATGTGTGCTCGTTTCCGAGCCCCACTCTGTGTGTCCATAAGACACAGATAATGGAGCTTGGTCCCTTCCCCGCTTTCTCCTCACTGGTTGTGATTGTCTCTGAGCTAGGAGGAGGCAGAGAGACGGAAAAGCAGCAGCCAGTCTCGTGCACATCGTTGGATTAAGATGTAAGTGTAAAAGTATTAAGGGGGCTGCTGTTTTTTACCTTCATGAATAGAATGAAAACCTTCAGGCTTTACAACTACTTTAAAATAAATGTGGCGCACACCCTAAGGAGCTGCGAGTAGAAAGGGATCCCCCACCCTGCACAGCCAGGCACAATGCATTTTCACAGCACACTTGAGGCAAGGAACAGTCCAGTGCTTGGTTTTGTATTTTTATTAAGGGGTTTAACTTGGATAGGGAGAAGGCCCATTTGACTTTAGTAGAACTTTCAGGGACAACTTCTTCTGTACAGCTATTTACACGCCTCAGCTTCCACCAACACAACACTTTCTTGAAGCACTACTACACCCAGGACCAGTTGGCACTGTTAGAATGGTAGCAAATGCCCTTTACAGGCAGGGACCGCAGGCCCCTTGTTTTTGGAGCAAAGTCCTAGTGGCCAAATGTCCGTCTGTAGCTACTGATCCCAGCACCACCTCTTCAGGTACTGCCAGCCCACCTGCCTGCCACTGCCCCTCTTTCCATCCCTCATGGCTAAACTTCCACAGTCCTCCCAGACTGACTACATCCATCCCAGACTGCTTCCACCCAGTTCTCTCAGGCTGCCTCTCAGTCCTCCCCAACTGTAACACTCACCAGCCCACCTGGCTGTCTTCTTCCCTGTAGTGTTGCCTGGCAGTGTTCTCCTCCTGCTGTCCTTCTTCTGCTCCTGTGCACCTGTGTCATGAAGAGGGTCCCTTCTGTACCTGAGCTCCCAGACCCGAGGTTCACCTCCCCTCCCCCCAGACTAGGGTGCTCCCCTCAAGGGTCTCCAACAGCCTCCTAACGCTCCATCTCCAGCTTCCACCTAAACTCCACTGCCCCAGCTGGGCTAACCATGAGTATTTGAGGAATCTGCCCCCTGCCAACCCATCTATTGGGGATTGGTCAGGCCCCTTATGAATACTCCAGGCAGCTCCTGTTCACCTCCACTCCCATTCTTCTGGAAGTTTCCAGCAAGTTCCAGAAGTAGGGGGAGGTCTCAGAAGTGCTGCCTGTGAGTCATCCAGCCCTCCTTGAGTCACTCACCCTTACCCAGAAAAAACATAGGCTTGGCTGCCAGCCAAACCTAAACAATTTCAATACACTAGCAAAAACCCTATTGTAGCACACTAGAGGGTGCTACATAAATAGTACTACCTCAGAAAGTCTTAGGTTGATATCAATAACTTAAAGTGTTACTGCTCCTTAAGGTGACCTCATCAGCACTAAACGACATGGGGTGTCAGTCCAGAGCAGTGTTTCTCAACTCCAGTCCTCAAGGCGCCCCAACAGGTCATGTTTTCAGGCTTTCCATTATTTTGCACAGGTGATTTGATCACTTTCACTGCCTTAGTAATTATCACAGCTGTTTCATCTGAGGGAAATCCTGAAAACATGACCTGTTGGGGCGCCTTGAGGACTGGAGTTGAGAAACCCTGGTCCAGAGTACTGTCCTCTTCCAGAGCTGTCCATTTACCTCTTCTCTTGCTTCAGTGACAACTAACAATGGTGGAATTTCTGTCTAAAATTACAACAGTAATCAAGACAAGAAAGGAGGTCAAACTGACTGAAAAGAATAACGCCAATACAATTCCCACTAAAAAAAAATTATAAAAAAAGAAAAACAAAAAGAGAAATTTCTATTGCACATTAGCTAATTTTACACATGTTTTAGTTCTGATGCCCTGTACACACGACCGGTTTTCCCGTTGGAAAAACTACGATGAGAGCTTTTGGCCGGGAATCCCGGGCCGCGTGTATGCTCCATCAGAGTTTTTCCGACGGGAAAACTGCCGGGAAAAAAAAGAGAGCAGGATCTCTTTTTTCCCATCAGGAAAAAATCCTAGAGGAAAAAACGTTCGTCTGTATGCTCGGAAACAATTTGACGCATGCTCGGGAGCATAGAACTTAATTTTGACGGCTCGTCGTAGTCTATTACGTCATCCCATTCTTGGCAGTCAAAAGTTCACCGGACTTTTGTGTGACCCTGTGTATGCAAGGCAGGCTTGAGAGGAATTCTGTCAGGAAAACCATTGTTTTTTTATCCGACGGGAAAACCGATCGTGTGTACAGGGCATTACTTATGGGCTTGTTTAATAACAGAGGAAGAATGCGCAGCCTGGTTAATACACAGTAAATCGAGAATATGTTACCCCAACATTTCATATTTCTGATGTCTGGTGTACCATGTACTTGTTTTAAAAAGTATCCCATTCTCTGTGTATTTCTTTCTTTGTGTGAAATGCCATAATCTGCCAGTCCCCCTGTATTCCTATTTCAAACTGACCACACTAGGCACGAGAGCACATCCATCTCAGCATTGGTCAGTTTTCTGCCTGTGCTGGGAGCACAGCCTGTTTGTCTGTCACATTCCCCCATTTATTGTTCACTGGGAAGATCATTGTTCTACTGTTTCTCCACCCCCACCTCTCCAAGTCCCTTAGGCAGCTGAGAACAGAGCTTATGTAATCAATTCTAAAGTATAAAGTATTATAAAGTATTTATAATGTGTGTGTGTGTAGATAGATAGATAGATAGATAGATAGATATGTTTTTCTTTTCATTTATTTTTTAAATAGAATGGGTTGTTTTACAAGGAAAGGGTTCACATATACTTTAATATTCAGAACAGATAGTAGACAGTTTTACTCTGTGAATACTAGAATATATTAGCTCACATGCCAACTTGAAACACGTGCAATTTGCTCCATATATTCCAGAATTTGAAAAGTTTGAAATGCAGCAAAACATGGACCAAAGCCTAGTAAAGGACACAAAATAATGGTAGAATGTGTGTTAAAAGGCTCGGTAAAATATGTATGAATCCAACTGAAATAAAACAACAATACTTCAACCAACTTTTTTTTGCATTTGAGTGTTTAAAGAGCTAGGGTGCCTCCTGGTGGTTGACAGAACAGAACATTTACATTTGTATATTATTTCTTTGCTTAGATATACATACATTATGTTACAATTTGGTGATTCATGTCTCTCTGTTACTTGATTTCCCCCTCTAGCATTAACCCTTCATCAAGGTGATGCATTAAAGGAGTATTGTGCTCTGAGGAACAATATACTGTACATATATATAAAAAAAAAATCTGCATGCTAGGTTTGTATTAGAGTTTTTTTTTTTTTGTGGAGATTCCAGCTATCATTTTTTGCAACTTTTTATTTACCCATGTATACCCACAAATTGGATAATTGGGGAAAATAGTTTAAAACCAGAAAGTAGATGTGTCTAAATCTACCACATTTCAAATTTAAATAAGGGAGGAGATACAGCCCAATATTGTTTTATTATTTTAAGCTACTTTTAAGTGTGCGTGTACTGTATGTGCGTGTATTTTTTCGAAAGCATTTTCTCTACAGTAAAAAAAATCAATGTATGATATGGTAGCTAATCAGACCTATGTTAAAGGAGAAGTATGGCTTTAACCACTTCCATACCAGGCACTTTCCCCCCTTCCTGCCCAGGACAATTTTTAGCTTTAAGCGTTGTCACGCTTTGAATGACAATTGCGCGGTCATGCTACGCTGCACCCAAACCAAATTTTTATAATTTTCTTCCCACAAATAGAGCTTTCTTTTAGTGGTATTTTATCACCTCTGCGGTTTTTCGTTTTTGCGCTATAAACGTAAAAAGACCGAAAATTTTATGAAAAAAAAAACTGATGGGCACTGATAGGAGGCACTGATAGGCGGCACTGATAGGTGGCACTGACGGCACTGATAGGTGGCACTGGATAGGCAGCATTGATGAGGCGCTACTGACAGGCATTACTGAGTGGCACTTTGATGGGGCACTGACAGGCATTACTGATAGGGCACTGAATAGCACTGTTGTGGGCACTGATTGGCACTGTTGTGGGCACTGATTGGCATTGTTGTAGGCACTGATGTGGGCACTGATGGGCATTTAATAGGGGACAGGCTGGCAGGTGTTTGGCACTGATTGTCACATTTTGATGGGGGCTGTGCTGATAATCAATATGCTGATTATCAGCACAGACCCCCCCCCCCTCTGACAGGGAGAGCCGCCAATCGGCTCTCCCTGTCAATGTGAACCGAGAAAAGCCGTTTACCGGTACTTCCTGGTTCACACGATGATCAGCTGTCATTAGTCACAGCTGATCACGTAGTAAGAAGCCTCTGTCAGAGGCTTCATACCACGATCGGAGTTGCTGTGTGTCAGACTGACACACAGCACCTCCGATCGCCGCGCTGTGCGCCCCTATGGGCGCGCGCTGGCAGTGATATCCTGGTCACGTCATATGACATCTAGTCAGGATATCACATCCACTTTGCCGCCATCATTTTGCTATATGGCGGGCGGCAAGTGGTTAAAAAAAAAAAAATTATACTCACCTAGGTGGATGTAGCATCGATCCGATGCTGCATCTGTCCTCTGCCGATTCTGTAGTGAGAACTGGGCGATCAAACATCACTGTTCTCCCCCTCCACTCTGAGCAAAGGGCCAAGACTGTCAGTCAACCACATGGTCGGGATCTTTCCAGAGCCTGGAACCACACTGCAACATTTGACGACAGCGGGCTTCAGCCCCCTGTTAGCTAAAAAATGGATCACAGGAGTACGGAACAAACTGCACTCCTGTGATCCACAGGAGGCGTATAGTCTTTGACTATATTTCTCCTTTAAGGGAAAAGTAAACTCATGTACCAAACTCAGCAAGGCCCCAAGAAGTCCATATTTTAATTTTTTATTCGCAACTGCTTGTTGGGGTAGTATACAGTATACAGTTATAGAACTTATCACCCTCTCCTCCTTGTCTTTCAGCTCCTTGCAGGAGGAAAGTGCACACCCAGCTCTATATGCCCGTACCCTCCTGTGTGAGGAGGTTGAGCGTGTTGTGATGGGTCTCCGCAGCCAGATATTCCCTCCGAATGGTTCTTATCTCTATAGCTAATAAAGACAAGTCTCTATTTCCCCCAATGACTTCATTGTCCACACCAGCTGCAACTCCAACGTAGGGTTTATTTCTTTTAAACAACAGTCTCTGATAGGAAAGGTTGGAGAAAGAACAGGACAGCATAAGGAGTGGGAGAGGTCCAGGCACAAACGTAATACACTTCACTGCTTGGCTTCTCAAGCAGACTTAGTCCATTTGGATAGTCTCCCTAGATAGGACTAGCAGCCAAAATGGTACTCGAACTGACCACTCAATCACTATTCAAACTGGTACACGGGTCTCTGCCACAGACCTGGTGAACTTGGTCTCTGCCACAGACCTGGTGAACTTGGTCTCTGCCACAGACCTGGTGAACTTGGTTTTCAAAGCTTGGCCTCTTTGTAAGGAGAAGACATCCCTCCAGAGAGTTGCCGGCCCCTTCCTTCACTGTGACTTCTCACCAGTCCCTCGGAACGGTCCTCCCCCGGCCTCCTCGTCTAAGATACGGGTCCCCTCGCAAGGCGGCACCCTGGGATTCCTTGATCCTTGATGGGTCCCAGCCGAAGGTGCTGGGCCTAAGGCCTTTAGTTGCAGCCCCAGGACTAAAGATGCCTGGGACTGATTCACCGACCTCCGCCCTGGGCCAAAGGTGCCCAGGGCAGACAGGAACACACACTCCCTGGGAGTAGGACTCCCGACGACCAACCAACGACGACCCTGAACAGGCAGTGTCTGCCCCTTTTATATCCTCTCCCAGCATACACAGCAGGCCGACCACTCCCACTGTATGGTTGCCGAGAGGGGACACACAAGGCACAGCACTGTATCAGCAGTTCAACCCTGGCCCACTATGGCAGCGCCACCTGCAGGCTACAGGGAACAGTACACCGATACTCTTCCTGCAGACAAAAATGGTTGATAATGTCCTAACAATTTAGGTGTTTGAGCATAACTACCACTCAAACACTACCAATAAATTGAGGACCCCGCTACACAGTATATAGAGTTTAGTCTAGTCACCAAAATAATAAGTAAATGCCTTGTCTTTTCTGCTGTCTTTGAAAGGAACTAGCAGTAGATATTATAGGAGTTAGGATTACCCAAGGTGCAGATATATTTCAGATTTCAGAAGCCCTATTTAAGATGCATTCTTAGGTCCTATTACATATGTATGTTTTATATGCACTGGGAAAGTGGTGAATAGTCTGTTATTTCATGTTGCAGGTATGCTTTACATGCATTGCAATTGGACTCTATCTCCTCTCTCTACATTTCATGGCACTGTCATTACACTATTTGTACAAATGACCTTCTTCAGTACAGCTTGTCTGTTGCATTGAAAAAGCTTGATGTGTTATTCAGTACCATGTTGGACCTTTCTTGGGCATGGATCTATGCTGGGAATCTCAGTGGGGCCAGCACTATTAGGAGGCAGAAAGTGAGGCCCGAAGCGAGAGGAAAGAAGAGAAAGTAGAGAAGGGCCAGCATGACAGTGTGAGAAAGGGAGACAACATAGGGCTAAAAGGCAGAGAAGGTGTACAAGAAAGGGGAAGGTAGGATTGGTGGAGAACAGCATAATAGGGAGGGGTTTTGTTTATTTAAGGGGAGGCGGGGCATCAGGGAATCAGTGGAGGGGTAGCTGTGACAGTAAGCAGTTTTCCAACCACCCTCCCAGTTTTTTTGTCAGTTTTTCTCTATTTACAGGAGCGGTACGAGCAGGTTACGTCATGACAGCTGAGCGGGTGGCGGTGGTTGGTCTTTGATGGTGTAAGAAAAAACCTACGAGATGGAAGTTTTGGGGACTCATCGGTGGTATGTGCCCCTCTGGTGTATTCCAGTTAACACGGTTTAGCTAGAATATGGTAATGGTTGCACTGCGGGTAGTGGGTTGTCTCTGAGCTGGTGTGTTGCGGCTGGAGGCCAACAGGCTGAGTGACTGATAGTTTTGTTTTCGGATGTTTATGTGTTAAAGAATGTTAATTTTTAATATTATGTTAATAAAAGGCTGCTATGGCCATTTGTACTCCATTTCCATGTGTGGTCTCATTAATTTTAGGTAGCGTTAAGGGGTGGGGTGGAGTACGAGTGGCCGGGCAGGCATCAAGAAGCTTGGGGACTTCTGGTCTACACTGGTCAAGGGCTTAAAAGTGTGAACTGCACTTTGGCTATGCAAGGCTGGGCTACAACCAGAAGTGTTGTTTATATTTCCTGCTCTGTCTATTGTGGGGACCCTAGGGGGGCTCATGCTTAAAGGACTACTAGTTGGGTGCCCAAGACAACCTGAAGAGTTAACTGATTACTGCCCGGCTACACAACTGTACAACACCCCCTTTAGGGTCGCAGATGAACTGGGATCCCCCACCCTGCACAGCCAGGCACACCAAATTTTCACAGGCACTCCAGAGACAGAGAACAGTCTGTGACTTTGTATTTTTTGTGATTTATAATAACTTGGATGGGAGGTTATGTGATGCCTACTTGAATTCAGCAACAAAACTTTGGCAACATCTTCAGGGACATCTTCCTATACACAGTCTATATACAGACGCCTTGACGCTCCTCCTGAACTTTACTTGCTTGCGGACTCCAGCTGAATCACTTAAATAGATCTAACAGTCATAGTCAGATTTAGCATCAGCCCTTTGCAGGCAGGGAATAAAAGCCCCTTGTTGTGTAGCAAAACACACTGATCAGCTTACAATCTCCCTCCTGTGGCTACTGGTCCCAGCATCACCTCTTCAGGCACTGCCAACCCACCTGGTTGCAGCTGCCCCTTTACTAGCCCTTCAGGCTAACTTTCCTCCACAGTCCTCCAGACTGACTCTCCCCAGCCAACCCGGCTGACTCTGCAGGAGATCTCCCAGGGAAGGGATGAAGACTTGGCACAACACTGTCTCCGGGGAGAACTGGCTACTTGTGGCAATCTCCTCCTTTGTAAATCCCCGGTAGGTCTGCTCTACTCACACTGTCCTCTCACTTGCTCCTGTGCTTCCAGGAAGGGCTCCCTTCGTGTGTTGTGGCAGGATCCTTCCAGCACCGTAGCCCAGGCCCAAGGTCACCTCCCCCTTCCCAAACTAGGGGGTACCTCAGAGGGCTACCGACAGTCTCCACAGCATATCTCCATCTTCCACCTGACTGCCCCTGCTGGCATGGCTCATGCCTATTTATGAGGTAAACCTTGTCTCCTGCCAGCCCTTTACTGGGGATTAGATTGGATGAGGCCCTCATAAATATTCCAAACAGCTTCTCCTAACCTCGACACACAAGCTCTAGAAGTTTATGCAATCTTCTCGACCAGGGGGAGGCACCAGAGGAGCTGTCAGGATGAGTCATCCAACCCCGACCCAGATTCACAGCTTAGGTTTACAGCCCTGAGCTAAACAAAATTTTCCTACACTAACAAACCTACACTACCAACGAGCACACACTAGAGGGCTCAACACAACATATACATTTCCTGTATTTAGTGATGACAGTGAAGAGACAAGGCTATTCAATGCCTGCCCAAGTGACCCGCCCCAGTATAGCATACCTCCCAAATTAGAAAGAGGGCATGTTTAGTTGTACTCTAGTCTGCTCAAACTATTTCTCAAACTTGATGACACACCACACTTCATTCCTACTAACTCTTCCTCCTCCATGACCCAAAATATGAAAAACCTAGTTAAAAATTGGGCTGTTGGTCCAGTTCCCAGTTTCTCTTGTATTTTCAGTTCATGTGGTTTGACACTTGGCTTCTTTCTTATCATCATTGGTGCTGTCAATAATAAGTAACTATTTTTGGTGCTTACACAGGAGAAGGTTATCTATACTGCCCTGTGATACTGACAGTGACCAGAAATGGACCTATCAAAGATGTACTATATCTTTCTCTTGAAAGTAACCTATTGTCAGTGAAGAAGTTCAACAAGCAAGGATACGTAGTAACAGCTATATTATCACAAAAAATAGGCACATACTTGTAAGCGGGTTAAAAATAGCCAGTAAAGTGCTGTCCCAGATGGGAGGGAAGTAGGTAATGTTTTCCCGGGTCTTTGGTCTTTTGGCAGGTTTTTCTACGCGCTACATTAGCGCAATTTCAAAGCCGCCGGTCAGTGTGATTTCATGTATGGCTTGCGGACATCTGTACGATTTCATGCACAGATGTCTATGCAAGTCGCACAAAAAAATCACCAAAAATAGTGCAGGAACCTTTTTCAAAATCGGTCAGGGTCGCATTGATTTGAACGGATTTCATTGGTACAAAAAGGATGCAACTTGTCATGCAATTTTAAACTGTCAAATCGCATGACAATTTGCATCGGTGTGACTGGGGCTCTTATGCAGCTGGGAACAGAGGGAATGTGATCATTTATAAAAAAAAAGGAAAAAAAAGTATTTATAATTTTTCTTTCATATCTATACAAAAATGTTTTACCTTTCATTTCTATTTTAAACTGATAGTTTTCAATGACTTTATCTTGCGAGTTTTAGTTTACATGTAAATCTAAACCTCATAAATTTCTGAAAGGGAACAAAGAGACACCTTTTTATAAACAAAAATATTTAGCAACCGTCATGTCCTTGCCGTACCTTAATTACAGAAAAACCCATACAAATCACATAAAGGCTATAGTGATTTTCCTTACCGCCATAAACAATGTAATGAGTAATAAATTGGACATGAAATCAAGCACAGCATAGGCATTTTTAGTAAATCATATAAACCCTAGTACAGCTTTAAAGATAGACAAATTGTGAAGAAAAAAAAAGCAATGGATGGATTTGGTAATCAAAACAGAAATAGTTATTGTAAATGGCGGACAGGTGAGAGCTATGCAAATATGTTATAAGACCTGGCTGTATATGTGACGTTGGTGTGGTTGCAACTTGCAAGGTTCAAACACATCCAGGATTCAGTCTCTCGCTTACCTTTCAAACCAGTTGTAAATCTGAGCAGTCATATACTAACAGTAGAAGTAACACCAGTCACTCACCACCCCTTATCACTCAATTGTCAAATGGCAAAGCTTCAGTTGGCAGTGAAGTCATTTGACACATGGCTGTGGCCACCAGAAAGACTTGGGCTTTCTAATAACTTGAAGGGCTTGTTCATACATGCAATATCCTTTTTCTGTCCCTCTGAAAAGTGTAGTACGGTGGATTGCAACACTGCTGCCTCCTGAATTTCCATTTTTTTTATAGTCGAATAGGTATTTTTTATTTAAATACTGTGCTGTAACCATAATGCAAGCTTTTGCCTTGTGGTTGCAGGTGAAGCTCCATTCACTGGAATGGTTTACATTTGGCATCACTTTGGCCCACGGAAAATGACAGGGTGTAAACTTTTCCCGGAGGCCTCTGTACACGCTGAGCTGCTGCATGCTATGTATTCGGTGGGCTATAGGGGGCAGTAAAACCGCAGCTCAATTGACTGTTTTACAGCCCTGGTTTGCCTGTGTAAGCAAGGTCCAAGAGATGTAAAGGCCCTATGTACAGAGACCAAAGAGGCTCCACATGGAAAAAGAGCTATTGGTATCACAAGGTACCCAGATAGCAAGCAATTGTGCTGCAAGTTTGAAAATGACTTGCTAAGCTATTGATAGACTTGCCAGGCTTCACAAGTGTGTTGCACAATTGAAGCTGCATTGCATGGCTCCAGAATCCAGATCAACTTTCTTTGCAAACATTCTGCAAGTCTGCTGCAAGTTCTGGTTCAGTTGTGTTGTGCAATAGTCATCCCACCACAGGGGTCACTGTGGCTGAATTTTCATGCTGTAGATGTGCCGAGTTCTTGCTGTAGACTCACCACTGCAACTTTGATCTTGCTAGAGAGACTTGCTGTAGAAAAGAACTGCAGGCTCTGGAGACAAATGTGTCAGAAGTCAACAATATGATCAGATTACCTAAAGCCGTTACTCTGTTCCTAAAATTTAACTGCATCACCTCAGAAAAATGCAATTATATGTTTGAGAGCCAGCTAAAAACAGTTGCACGTTTCTGTCAGGGTTCCTGAGTACTCCTGACATTAGTTGTCAGATATACTCACAAGGTGAACTTATGTAATTTTACAGAAGTTGCAGCAATAGTTTATTGTGCTATTACTGGCATTATAACAAAAAAGTAAGGCTGGGTTCACACTGCTGCAATTCAATTGTGATCAGACTTTCAGTGCGATTATGTAGTGCACCTTGGATGCTACTTTGATTCTACTTTGAAGTGCTTTGCATATTTTATGGGGCCAAAATCATACTGGAATCACACCAAAGGAGTACAGGAACCTTTTGCAAATTTGTGCCGTGCTGAGCTGTATTGATGTGAACAGGCACCGTTGAAAGCAACGTGTTTTCCATTGTCGTGCGATTATGTGCGACTCAAGTTGCATCTGAAATTGCACTAGTATGAACAGAGTCTTATTGTTTAAAATCAATTTTTAAATATTTATTTATTAGGACTTGGTAGGCTAAAACACAGAAGGACAAACTTACATCCAGGGTAAAAAAAAAAAAAACATATAGCTAGTGCAAATATAGTATATACATTTTTAGTTTTCTATTTGTTTCTTACTCTGCAGAAGTTGCAATACCTAAAAATTGCCCTCATGTGAACGGGGGCTTATGGATTTTTTAAGCTGAACTCCAACCTTGCCTATTTTCCCACACTTCTAGCAAATCTTCTGTGTTGAAAGTTATTGTTTTTGATTCCCTGCAATCCTGCATTTCCACAATATAAGCCATTAAAGCTACCGCAGTTACCTTGAGCCCCCCTTTATTTCCTCCCTGAACGTCTTTATTAACCAATCACTTCTCTACCTGATCTGTACTGTTATTTGCCCCCTCTCATAGCGATTAGCTTTCTCTGCCATCAATCATTTTGTTCCTGAGAGTTATATAAAAGAACCCATCCCTGGCATCCATTGGTCAACAGGGAGGAGATGGCATTTTTAAAGTGGTTGTAAACCCTTACAGACCACTTTATGCTACAGGTAAGCCTATAATAGGGCTTACCTGTAGCTACCCCGGATAACTCCTAAACCTACACGGTTTAGGAGATATCCCCTGTCCCCTGCATGTGCCGATGTCATCGGCACATGCGCACTGGGGCAAACTGAAGCAATGGCACGTATGTGCCGTTGCTCCAGTGACCGTGCCATTACCGGCGGCTCCCGCGTGGGAGTGACGTCATCGCGGCTCCGGCCAATCACACTGGCAGAGCCGCGATACCCGGAAGTAACCCCCGGGAGAGATGTCACCGCCGAAGGGGGGACGAGGACCGCTAAGGCGGCTTCGATGTAAGGTAAGTAATTCATAATGAGCTAGTATGCTATGCATAATGAGCTAGTATGCATAACTAATGGCTATATCAGCCACTAGTGGTAATCGCATGTAAAATCTGGCAGGCTGGTTGTACCCAAGTTGATCGATTGATCACTTGGCACATTCAGCCTGCCAATACATGGTTCGAATCGTCTATGACTGGCTTAATGAGGTCACTGGGGTCTCAAAAGATAATTTTTTGGGAAAAATAAAATAGTTTGAAATGAATGCTGATTAGGGGTGGGGGGAGGGGACAGGGGAAGGTATATTATGCTTACACATGTTTCCTGGCTTTTTTTTTGTTTCACAACTTTATGAATCACTGATCCAGGACAAGTGTCAAGTGAACTCAGGGCTCCTAACCACATACAGTACTTGTTTTAGATCAGTTTTTAAGTCAAAAGAACAGCCAAGCAATTGATTTTTTTCAAGAGAGGTCAGCAATAGCAGCCTACACAGTTCCTTCAGCGTGTTTCAGTATTAGTTTGTTTTATGTTACAGACAGTATACAATAAAGCATAAAGATGGAAACTTTTTTTGGGGTGGGATAAGCTAGGAACTCCTGCATGGGAATCTACCAGCTGAATTCCCTGAGTTTGTTTAAGATGCAGGTCACTAAAGTCCAAGCATAGCTGAAATATCAGCTTTGAACTGACCTTTTAAAATTATTTTAAAAGTTCTCACTAGTTCAGTATTCATTATCACTGCATTTTATTGTTCCATCCCTGGAAAAAATTCCAACTATTTGTAAACTAGACGAAAAACACTATTAAACCTGCAAAAAATAATTTTAGGCTTATCCTCAACAGAATAGCATTACAGAGTTTGACACTATACTACATATGTACAATACATTTAACCACTTCCATACAGGGCATTTTCACCTCCTTCCTGCCCAGACCAATTTTTAGTTTTCAGCTCTGTTGCACTTTGAATGACAATTGCGCGGTCATGCAACACTGTACCCAAATTAAATCTTTATGTTTTTTTTCCTCCCACAAATAGAGCTTTCGTTTGGTGGTATTTGATCACCTCTGCAGTGTTTATTTTTTGCGCTATAAACAAAAGAAGAGCGACAATTTTGAAAAACACAATATTTTTTACTTTTTGATTTAATAAATATCACAATTTTTTTCCCCTCAGTTTAGACCGATACGTATTCTTCTACATATTTTTGGTAAAAAAAAAATCCCAATAAGCGTATATTGATTGGTTTGCGAAAAAGTTACAGCGTCTACAAAATAGGGGATAGATTTATGGCATTTTTTTTTTTTTTTACTAGTAATGACGGCGATCTGCGATTTTTATTGTGACCGTGACATTGCGGCGGACCTATCGGACACTTTTGACACGTTTTTGGGACCATTCACATTTATACAGCGATTAGTGCTATAAAACTGCACTGATTACTGTGTAAATGTGACTGGCAGGGAAGGGGTTAACACTAGGGGGCGCTGAAGGGGTTAATATGTTCCCTATTGAGTGATTCTAACTGTAGGGGAGGGGACTCACAAGGGGAGGAGACCGATGTGTGTTCCTCTGTACTGGGAACACATCGGTCTCCTCACCTCTGACAGGAGGTGGATCTGTGTGTAGCTCAAATACGCTCAACAAACAAAATCTCATTCATTTCAATGGCCCCTGTTCACATCTGAGCGTTTCGTCACAACGCCTGTCGCTCAAAAAAGTAAATTTTTTAGGCAGATTGGCGCCATAGACTTCAATAGGAATGCCTGAAAAAAGCTCAACATGAGCGTTTTTACAAGCATTTTGGTGCATGTTTTCTGGCAAAAATCTCCTCCCCCTCCTGCTTTCTATTAGCTAAAATAAAAACACCTGAAGCTTGAATAAACATGTAAAATGCCTATAATACACTTCTAATATGCTTGTAATATGCTTGCAAAACTCTCAAATAAAAACGTCTGAAAATCGCTCTGCTCAGGTGTGAACAGGGCCTAACAAGTGAAAGACCTGATACAATGCTGTTGATATTTAATTCTAATTTCCAAGTTGCTCAGTCAGTGGGCCTACTTTGTTAAAATTTGAGGTGCGATGAGGCATTGGCCCCATCGCACCTCAAACTTTAACAAATCAGGTGCATTGTTTTCATGCAGGCTGTCCGGGTGGACAAAGGACCAGGGAAATATTTCCTCTTGGATATGTAACTGCCGGCATATTTTTTTTGACCCAATTACCACCATGGTAAGGTGCATATTTATCACTGACCTCCAACATAAGAGAAATCTTCCTCCCACTGACAAACAATGTAAAAGGGCACTTTTTCAATAACCATCAATGAAAGGGGGCACTTCTTCACTAACCACCAATTTAAAGTGGATGTAAGCCTGTTTTTTTTTTTACCCCATTTTGGAAAGTAGACACCCCAAGCTATATACTGAGAGGCATGTCGAGTCCATGGAATATTTTATATGTTGACACAAGTTGCGGAAAAAAGACAATTTATTTATTTTTTTTATTTTTTTTGCACAAAGTTGTTACTAAATGATATATTGCTCAAACATGCCATGGGCATATGTGGAATTGCACCCCAAAATACATTCTGTTGCTTCTCCTGAGTACAGGGATACCACATGTGTGAGACTTTTTGGGAGCCTAGCCGCGTATGGGACCCCAAAAACCAAGCACCGCCTTCAAGATTTCTAAGGGTGTAAATTTTTGATTTCACTTCTCACTGCCTATCACAATTTTGGAGGCCATGGAATGCCCAGATGGCACAAAACCACCCCAAATGACCCCATTTTGGAAAGTAGACACCCCAAGCTATTTGCTGAGAGGTATGGTGAGTATGTTGCAGATCTCGCTTTTTGTCAAAAAGTTTTGAAAATTGGAAAAAAAAAAAATGATTTTCTTTCTTCATTTTCAAAAACAAATTAGAGCTGTAAAATACTCACCATGCCTCTCAGCAAATAGCTTGGGGTGTCTACTTTCCAAAATGGGGTCATTTGGGGGGGTTTTGTGCTATTTTGGCATTTTATGGCCTTTGAAACTGTGATAGGTAGTGAGGAGTGAAATCAAAAATTTGTGCCCTTAGAAATCCTGAAGGCGGTGCTTGGTTTTCGGGGGCCCCGTACGCGGCTAGGCTCCTAAAAACTCCCACACATGTGGTATCCCCTAACTCAGGAGAATCAGCAAAATGTATTTTGGGGTGCAATTCCACATATAACCATGGCATGTGTGAGCAATATATCATTTAGTGACAACTTTTTGTAATTTTTTTTTTTTTTTATTGTCATTATTCAATCACTTGGGACAAGAAAAAAAAATATTCAATGGGCTCAACATGCCTCTCAGCAATTTCCTTGGGGTGTCTACTTTCTAAAATGGGGTCATTTGGGGGGGTTTTGCGCTATTTTAACATTTTATGGCCTTCGAAACTGTGATAGGTAGTGAGGAGTGAAATCAAAAATTTGCGCCCTTAGAAATCCTGAAGGCGGTGCTTGGTTTCCGGGGTCCCGTACGTGGCTAGGCTCCCAAAAAGTCCCACACATGTGGTATCCCCGTACTCAGGAGAAGCAGCAAAATGTATTTTGGGGTGCAATTCCACATATAACCATGGCATGTGTGAGCAATATATCATTTAGTGACAACTTTTTGTATTTTTTTTTTTTTTTTTAGTCATTATTCAATCACTTGAGACAAAAAAAAAAAATATTCAATGGGCTCAACATGCCTCTCAGCAATTTCCTTGGGATGTCTACTTTCCAAAATGGGGTCATTTGGGGGGGTTTTGTACTGCCCTGCCATTTTAGCACCTCAAGAAATGAGATAGGCAGTCATAAATTAAAAGCTGTGTAAATTCCAGAAAATGTACCCTAGTTTGTAGACGCTATAACTTTTGCGCAAACCAATAAATAAACGCTTATTACCATTTTTTTTACTAAAGACATGTGGCTGAATACATTTTGGCCTAAATGTATGACTAAAATTGAGTTTATTCGATTTTTCTTATAACAAAAAGTAGAAAATATAATATTTTTTCAAAACTTTCAGTCTTTTTCCGTTTATATCGCAAAAAATAAAAATCGCAGAGGCAATCAAATACCATTAAAAGAAAGCTCTATTTGTGGGAAGAAAAGGACGCAAATTTCGTTTCGGTACAACATTGCATGTCCGCACAATTTCCAGTTAAAGCAGCGCAGTGCCAAATTCTGAAAACAGCTCTGGTCCTTTAGCTACAAAATGGTCCGGGGCTTAAGTGGTTAATGCATTCTATGCATTAAGATAAAAAAAAACCTTCTGTGTGTAGCAGCCTCCACATCACCCACTAATACTTACCCGAGCCCCATCTCTGTTCAGCAATGTCCACCATTCCCTCGGTCGTCCGGGACTCTCCTCATTGGCTGAAAAACAGCAGCACCGTCATTGGCTCCCGTGGCTGTCAATCAAAGTCAGTTAGCCAATCAGAGGAGAGAGGGGGCTGAACGGCATGTCTGAATGGACACACAGAGCTCCAGCTCAGCTCAGGTGCCTGCATAGCAAGCTACTTGCTGTGGGGGCACTCGACAGGAGGGAGGGACTTAGAGCAGCGAAGAGGGACCCAAGAAGAGGATGATCTGGGGTGCTCTGTGCCAAACCAACTGCACACTGGAGGTAAGTATAACATGTTTGTTATTTAAAAAAAAAAAAAAAAGAGACTTTACAATCAGTTTTAGAGCCACTTTTCCATTACACACTATTGTAAGTGGGCAATTCTACACTGACCATCAATGTAAGGGGACACTTCCCCACTGAACTCCATTGACCACCAATCTAAGAGGCACTTGTCCATTAACCACCAATGTAAGAGGACATTTCTGCATCGACCATTAATGTAAGGGAGCAGTTCCCCACTAACCCCAAATATAAAAGGCACTTTCCACTAACCACCAATGTAAAAGTTTTTAATATAGGGGATTAGGTTATTAAAAAGAGAGTTTCCACCAGGTATCAAATATGCTACACTCCATATCGTTTCACATATTAGAGAACCAGTCCCAGTCTACCCTAGTCTGCTGTGTGATACCTTATTAAATGCCCACAACTTTCCACATTGTAATATATTTTCTTAATTGGATAATAACACTGTTCTTGTGTTTTATCGGTTTTGTTATTTAACAAGTCAATTAAATTAAATTAGGCCATAACTTTTATTGTCCTGGACATAGCTAAAAGGCATACAATTGTGCAGTATATCAAAATAAAAAGGGCATTTCAGTGAAAATTATTTTAAGGGGTAAATCCTAAATGCTGGAAATTAGGAACCATTGGCAGCACCAAATAAATTATTTATTTATAAATGTAGCGTAAATATGGGGGCCTAATGCTTTTGTGTTAAAGACTAGGCCTCAGAACACTGGTCTTTTAGATCCAGGAGATGGCAGCAGAATGACTTATGCCTGGTACACACGGCAAGTTTTTTTTCCTTCAACCCAGCGAGCTGAATGAAAAAAAAACCTGAAGTACAGCGATCTCCCCGCTGTGCTTATGTGTTCTGACAGGGGAACAACCCCCCTCCAAGTATACACTGGTCAGCTGCTGGTTTTCCAGCATGCTCATTCGACAGAAGCTGGTTGTGAGATTGGCTTCTGTCGGACAAGCACCTGTACACGCAGGCTGAAAGTTGTCCGGTCTCTACTGTAACAGCTGATTTAGGCTGATATTTGACCCGTGTGTATGGGGCTTTACCAACAAACTACTTATATTGCCCATAGTTATATTTCTTAAGCTATTTGCTGAGCCCCAATCTGCTATTTATGAGTAGAAGTGAATGGAAATGTTGAAACCACTGTCTGTGGGGTAATTGTGACTTTCTCATGACGTTTGGGCCAAGCAAGATAGCTATGGCTGTTTAGAGCGCATAGCTAGTCACTCAAAAGGGAGATCTCCGTACCAGACATCCAAACATTTGGAAAGGAATATAGTAAAACCTTGGTTTGAGAGTAGCTTGGTTTGAGAGCGTTTTGCAAGACAAGTGTAGCGGGGTGTTCAATTTAGGGGAAGTGTCTGAGTGGTAACCAGGCTCAGACACCTTGAATTGTTAGGAGTTATGGACCATTTTTTGTTCTCAGGGGTTAATGCTGGTGATGTGTTCCCTGTGGCCGGTGGGTGGCGCTGCCATTCTGGGCCAGGGTTGAACCGCGAGCGCAGTGCTGTGCCTTTTGTGACCCCTCTTGGCAGCTGTACAGTGGGGCGGGGAACCTGCTGTGCATGCCGGGAGGGGATATAAAAGGGGCAGACATCTTCTGAAGGGGGTCGGTCGATGCCCAGGCACCTTCAGCCTGGGCTTGTGTGTGTCATCTCCGGGTGCCCTAGGCCCGGAGGCCTTGTTCCAGTTCCACCTCAGGCACCTTTAGCCTGGGGTGAGGTACCACATCACCGTTTCTGGCTACCTGGGTACGGAGGCCCAGGAGCTGCAGCAACAGCCCGGAGCCGAGCAACCTTCGGTTTTGGTCTGCAAGGGTTCAAGGGTGCCGCCTTGCGAGGGGATTAGAAGGGAGGATCTGTTCCGAGGGACCGATGCTGTGGACACGGTGAAGGAAGGGGTCTGTTGACTCTCTGGGGGGACGTCTTCTCCCTGAAAGGGGCTATGTCCTAGGAAGGAACCAAGGTTCCTCAGGTCAGTGGCAGTGACCTTGTTTGCCAGGTCAGTGGCAGTGACCTTATCCACCAGGTCTGTGGCAGAGACCAACCTCATGGTCTGTGGCAGAGACCGTGCGCCAAAACTGTTTGAGAAACCTGAACAGTCAGAAGAGTTTGAGCTACGTTTGTGCCTGGACCTCCTCCACACCTTAAAGCTGTCCTGTGTCTTTGCTCCAACCTTTCGTCTATCCAAGAGACTATGTGTTGTGCAAGTGAAAATAAATATTGAGTTGGACTTTCAGCTGGTGTGGACATTTACGTTCCTGGGGAAGTCAAGGACTTGCATCTACATACTGTAGAGGTGAGAATCATTCTCAGGAGGACTTTAGACTCTGGCTGCAGACAAGGCCCAAAAACAACACCGCCTAACCTCTTAACACAGGAGGGTACGGGCTTGTGGTGCGGTGTGCCTGTCTCCCCCTGCGAGGAGCCGAGTTTAATGCAGGAGGGGGATAGGTGGGTGCGCTACACAAGCAAAGTTTTTTAATAAATTTTGACTTCTTATACAAGAGATGCCTTGATATACAAGTAGCGTCAGTCACAACTGAGTATAAAAAAAGAAGTGGAGCCTCTAAGTGTAGCAATATGGTTACATTTAATGAAGGTACAACATTTAGCAACATATTGCTACACTTAGAAGCGCTATTCTTCTCTTTTATACTCTGTAGCTCCTGCTGGATTTTGCTTCTAATCCCCTTGTGGAGGTTGCCATTTGTGGATGGAGATTTTATGGTTACACAACCTGCTATAATCTTTTTATATAGACTATAAACCGAAGGACTTGAATAAATGGTTGTGGAACGAACCATCTGAGTTTTCATTATTTCTTATGGGGAAACTCGCTTTGATATACAAGTGCTTTGGATTACAAACATGTTTCCAGAACAGATTATGCTTGTGATCCAAGATTTTACTGTATCAAATTTGGGTGCATGTCATTTTAGATTACAGTAGATTACACTCATTAGAAACAACATTTTGCAGGTCTAAATTATTAAGAACTTTCCAGTTTTTAATATCTTTACACATAAAGCTTGGTAAATCTCGAGAATGTGATTTAATTTAAAAGAAACCTGACACAGAAGAAACATGAAGGTTGCCATTGCTGACCTCTCCTGAAAATGCTGGTCACCCATAATGTATATGCAGATAAGGACTTGTTTACATCTTTCTTGATCGGCATTTTTGTTTCAGTTAGAAAGTATTTAAAGGGGTTGTAAAGGTTCGTTTTTTATTTTCTAAATAGGTTCCTTTAAGCTAGTGCATTGTTGGTTCACTTACCTTTTCCTTCGATTTCCCTTCTAAAGCCGTGTACACACGATCGGATTTCCTATGGATTCTAATCCGATGGATTTTTCCATCGGAAATTCCGATGAAGCTGACTTCCATCAGTCTTGCCTACACACCATCAATCAAAAAACCGATCGTCCCAAACACCGTGACATAAAACACTCAGACGAGCCGAGAAAAATGAAGTTCAATGCTTCTGAGCATGCGTCGACTTGATTCTGAGCATGCGTGGGTTTTTTATCCGATGGATTTCCACACAGACGATCGGATTTTGCTATCGTTTTTTTTCCCATCGGAAAAATGTAAAACATGTTCTATTTTTTTACACCAATGGAAAAAAGACCGATGGGGCCCATACACGATCGGTTAGTCCGATGAAAACAGTCCATTGGACTGTTTTCATCTGTAAAACCGATCGTGTGTACACGGCTTAAATGTTTTTTTTCTTTGTCTGAATTTCTCACTTCCTGTTTCTCCTCAGTAAACTTCACACCATCATCCGAGCGGTGTGGAGTCAGCCAGAACAGCTTACTGAACAGCTTACTGAGGAGGAACAGGAAGTGAGAAAATCAGACAAAGAAAACAAATAAAAAAAAATATTTATAAGGTAAATCGAAGGAAAAGGTAGGTGAACCAACAATGCACTAGCTTAAAGGGGTTGTAAAGGTTCGTTTTTTATTTTCTAAATAGGTTCCTTTAAGCTAGTGCATTGTTGGTTCACTTACCTTTTCCTTAGATTTCCCTTCTAAATATTTTTTTTCTTTTGTTTCCTTTGTCTGAATTTCTCACTTCCTGTTCCTCCTCAGTAAGCTGTTCAGTAAGCTGTTCTGGCTGACTAAACACCACTCGGATGATGGTGTGAAGTTTAGTGAGGAGAAACAGGAAGTGAGAAATTCAGACAAAGAAAAAAAACATTTAGAAGGGAAATCTAAGGAAAAGGTAAGTGAACCAACAATGCACTAGCTTAAAGGAACCTATTTAGAAAATAAAAAACAAACCTTTACAACCCCTTTAAGCCTGCGTAACAGAATAAAAGCCAAGCAAATAGCATAGCAATGAGGAGGTCAGCAAAGGTAGCCCTCACACATGGCTGGCTAATGTTAAACAACTTTCAATACCCTGCAGGTCTGCATGCTTCTTAACATATAACACCTTTAATTAACAAGCTTTTTATGAGATGTGTAAGGAAAAGTATATTTCAGTTTAGAATTGAAGTTACGCAACCAGACAAGTTCACACGTGTCACATGTGACTCATATTGAGCCAATGAGTGCCAAAAATCAGGTCTACTTTTTTTTTTCTTTCTTTCTTCAATAAATCCAGATAAGTGATATATTTTTGAACAATTGTTAATATGCACCAAAAGTTTGTAAATGAAAGAGCATATTGTAGTAAAGTTTTGATGTTATTCCCAATCACGCTGGTGTGAACATAGCATTATACTCGTCAAAGTTAACAAGATTGGTTGCACTAGTGATCAGGCAAAAAGCTATTCAATGTGGTGTTGTCACCATCACTTTCTTCTGGAGAGGCAAATGTCTTCAGTCTTTTGGGTTTCACTTTGCTCTGTTGGTCATTGTCTGGCAGTAGAGAAGAGATACATCTCATTTCTGTATAGGTGGATGGATGACGCAGTTTCTGTTGTTGTCTCATAGTAGTAAGTTTGGCTGCAAGTGCAATGGTAGTTATAATAAAGATTGTGCACACAACAGCAAGAATAAGTATAGTGAGCATACACTGTTTCATTAGCGACTGGGTAGATATTTTATCTTCTGAAATGGTGGACGTGTGTGTTACTGGTACCGGTGTTGTGGAAAAACCTTTAAAACCTGGAATCAACCCAGTTATTTTTCCATGTGTAGTTGGCTCAGCTGACGTCAATATGGCTTCAGATGGTGTGTCAGTAGGTATTTTTGATGATTCAACAGATGTAGTTTCTGTAGTTTCTTCCTCCACTTTTTTACTAGTACTATCAGGTATACTGCTTAGAACTTTATTCATTGTTGAATGGATTTGACCAGACGTGGTGACTTCATTAACTGTATTCTTTGTAAAAATAGGCAAATCTTTTGTGGGACTTGGTGTAGAAAGTTGTTCTTGAGTGCTTTTAAATTTCATTTGTGTGGATATTGTTTTTATTGCTGCAGTGGGCGATTTGTCTGTTTGTGTTGTTTCAGCTCCAATGAGTTTTACTTCTTCTGTCGAAGTGTGATTTAGTTCGCTTGAGGGTGTGGTTTCTTCTTCATCAACTTGCGCCATGACGGGAGGTTTCTTATATGGAGCTTGGGATGGCAACACAATAAGCGGGGCGACCCCTGGAGACTTTTCCAATGGGGATTTTGAGACCTTTTCAGTCTTTGAAGGGAACTTCTTATCTGGCTGAGATTCAGCTTTCTTTTTATCTGAAATATCTCTTACCATGCGGATTAAAGTAAGGAGCGTTTTATCTGATTTGTCTTGTGTTTTCCATTCGAATACTAGAGGAGGACTCCTATATTCTTCTCTATTATGAAGATCAATCAAAAAGGATTGATCTGGAAGGGGATGCTTGTAACCAGTTGCAGAGGAGAGCACTGTTAGGTACAGCAAAATCGTAGCCCACGGTAAAGGCATCATCCCTGTGCCAGAAATATTACAATTAATTCATATAAAATAATGGTACATCATATTTGTTAACAATAACCTCCAAAGCAAATACATTTGTGTATAAAAATAAATGTGTGTGTGTTAAGCTCTAGCTAAGAAAATAAGTAAAATGAAAATGTGATAGAAGAAGTGCTAGATTATATACTGCTGGGAGCTGTGTCCATCACTCGTACACACGACCGTTTTTCATGGCGTGAAAAATGCCATTTTTTAAATTGGTCATTAAAAACGATCGTGTGTAGGCTCCAGAGCATTTTTAACGACGTGAAAAATGGCCTAAAAAAAATTAGAACCTGTTCTTTTTTTTTCACGTCGTTTTTCACGTCGTTCTTTTTAACGTCGTGAAAAACGGTAATGTGTATGCTTTTACGAGGGTAAAAAAAATGCGCATGCTCAGAATCAAGTATGAGACGGGAGTGCTCCTTCTGGTAAAACTAACGTTCGTAATGGAGATAGCACATTCGTCACGCTGTAACGGACTGAAAAGCACAAGGCTGAAAAGCGCGAATCGTCTCTCACCAAACTTTACTAATACGAGGATCAGCAAAAGCATCCCAAAGGGTGGCGCCATCCAAATGGAACTTCCCCTTTATAGTGCCGTCGTTCGTGTTGTACGTCACCGCGCTTTGCTCAAGCATTTTTTTCCACGATAGTGTGTAGGTAAGGCAGGCTTGAGAGGAAACACGAAAAATCACGTCGAGAAAAACATTGTTTTTTTCAATGACATTAAAAACGGCCGTGGGTACGCGGCATTAGGCTCAAAGTGGATGTAAACCCTCCATACACCCAGGGAAGTGAACAGCCTCAGATGATACACAGAGATGAACCAAATCTCCCTACATAGGTTTTACATATATATCTGCTGTCTTCACAAATATATACTGTTTAGAAAGTTCAGATTGTGTTAGGAGATTTTCTCTTCCCGTTTAACACATGCCCTCTCCACATAGGCAGAGACTCTTAGAGGTGTTTTGTAACAGGACCAGCTCCCTGCTAATCTATTTTAGCAACCTCCCCTGACAGAAATGTCAGGCTGCTTTTATCTGATGTGTCAGCGAATTTGTCAGGAGTTATCAGGCTGATAACAGAGGAACGGTTCAGAAGAGAGCTATGGGACTTAGCTCATTGAAGAGAGATAACAAAATACTTCAGATATATGTGCCCAGCTCAAATTTCATGGATTGGGTTTACATCCACTTTAAAGTAAAGCTTTAATTTTTTTTTCATTAAAATAATAAACATGTTATACTTACCTGCCCTGTGCAGTAATTTTGCACAGTGTGGCCCGGATCCTCCTCTTCTTGAGGTCCCTCGCTGATGCTCTTGGTCCTTCCCTCCTGTCGGGTGCCCCCACAGCAAGCAGCTTGCTATGGGGGCACCTGAGCCGCTGCTCTGTGTGTCCATTCACACTGCCCTCTCTGTCTCCTGTGATTGACAGCAGCGGGAGTCAATGGCTCCCGCTGCTGCCAATAGCCAATCAGGAGTGTGAGTTCCGGAAGAGGCAAGGCTCTCGTGGACATCGCTGGATCAAGAGGGGGCTCAGCTAAGTATTGGTGGGGGGGGGGGGCTGCTGCACACAGAAGGTTTTTTACCTTCATGCATAGAATGCATGAAGGTAACAAAAACTTGTGCCTTTACAACTACTCTAACCCTGGCCTTTCCTTTAGTTTTACCCAGTTGTACAGACTCTTCTCCTTCCTGAAATTGCTTACTCTGATTTTACTGCCCACTGTGAGCTTATTACAGTGTTCATCAAAAGCTGAAGCAAGGCAGATTGAGCCTGCCTCACTGCATTTCAGTTCCATAAATCACAAGAGCATTATATGATTACATGTAAATGCACCTGCCTAGAAAATTTTACTACCACAGGCTATCATCCACCTATCAAGGCATTTTGATATTTGGTTAACCATACCTCCCAATTTTTTTGAGATGGGAATGAGGGACACCTATTAGCAAATGTATGTAGGCATAGGACACACCCCCTTAACCGCTTCAGCCCCAGACCTTTTTGATGGTCAAAGACCAGGCCACTTTTTGCAATTCGGCACTGCGTCGCTTTAACTGACAATTGCGCGGTCTTGCGACGTGGCTCCCAAACAAAATTGATGTCCTTTTTTTCCCACAAATAGAGATTTCTTTTGGTGGTATTTGATCACCTCTGCGGTTTTTATTTTTTGCGCTATAAACAAAAAAAGAGCGACAATTTTGAAAAAAATGCAATATTTTTTACTTTTTGCTATAACAAATATCCCCCAAAAATATATAAAAAAACGTTTTTTTTCCACAGTTTAGTCCAATACGTATTCTTCTACATATTTTTGGTAAAAAAAATTGCATCAAGCGTTTATTGATTGGTTTGCGCAAAAGTTATAGCTTCTACAAAATAGGGGACTGTTTTATGAAATTTTTATTATTATTATTTTTTTTTTTACTAGTTATGGCGGCGATCAGCGATTTTTATCATGACTGCGACATTATGGCGGACACATCGGACACTTTTGACACCATTTTCGGACCATTGTCATTTTTACAGTGATCAGTGCTATAATAATACACTGATTGCTGTAAAAATGACACTGACAGTGAAGGGGTTAACCACTAGGTGGCGCTGCAGGGGTTAAGTGTTTCCTAGAGAGTGATTCTTACGGTTAGGGGGCGTGGCTACACGTGACAGGAAAATTATACAAAAAAATGATTAGTTAAATCCACAAATGCTTTTTACCACTACTGATCCTTTACAGTATATTGTCTTTTGAAATTTACTAATGCAGCAGCAATTTAGAAATTGGATGAAAGGTTTAGCACTGGAAAAACACGTTTTCAAAGATAAAAAGTGAATATTATATACAACTATATAGATCAGACCAAAATAAGCGATAAAAGAGGAGAAAAGAGGGACAGAGGGATTTTGTTTCAAATCAGGGACAGTCCCTCAAAAACAGGAACACAATTGTCAGTTGAGAGCTATGGTTTAACGCAATTGCGCAATTGTCAGTTGAGAGCTATGGTTTAACACCTCCCAAGAGACAGACGACAAATCTTAAAGTACAACTAAAGGCAAAAGTTTTTTTTTTTTTTTCGTTTTGGACAGAGGGTAGATGAATTGGAGCCCCTGTCAGGTTTTTATAGCTGTCTGTGCCCCCCATTAGGGATATTTACTCTCTCTATTTGTCCTGTTTACCATTATCATTAGAAGTAAAAGAATATCCTACATTTTGAGTTGTCCCCAGTAATAGAGGGAAAATCTTCCAATGGGGTGATCTGAGAGTCTCCAAGGGATTCCCTTAATTTGCAGGAATTTCCTCTCACTTCCTCTTTTGGCTATGGGGCAGAAAGTGAAAGGAAAACTCTGCAATGGGACACACATGACAAAAAATAAACTGACAGGGGGATATGACCCTAACTTACTCTATTGGAAATGGAAAAAAAAAAGTTTTGTCTATAGTTCTACTTATACTTAGGCATTGTGCTGTGATGTTTTCAGGAAGCTATGTATAGCACCCTACTGCCCCCACCCACCAGCCATTGCCTGCATTGCATATAGAAGAACAGAGATCTGTGATGGCTTCACTGGGTCTAAAATATGGTGCATAATGAAAATGGAAAGGTTTTATTTAAAGAAGTCATTACTGTGTTGATGAGGTGAAAGAGAAAAACCAGGGAAGACAAAATATGAGAAGATTAAAGTGGTTTAACCCACTTTCACTACTTCATATAATCCTCCTTGTTCCCCAATGACAAGTGCTCTTGTCTTTGTGTTCTATACAAAAAAAAAATGCCTTCTTTACTGTATTTCAGAGCGGCTCCTCAGCTCTCTCCTCTGCCCAGCTGACAGATGCAGTGGGCGGGGCCGAGATTCCCCAGCTGATGTCAGCCGAGATGAGAAAAGGAGAGGAGAGAGAGAGAGAGAGACGTCCGGTAACATGATCGCAGGGAGCCGATCTGAAATAAGGTAAAGTAGGCATTTTTTTTTATAAAACACACAGACGAGAGCTCCTTTTATTAGGACACAGCAAGGATTATATAGGACAATAAAAGTTATTTGAGCAGCAGGAGGGGAGGGGGTGGGCACTGACACGAGCAGACTGGCAGGGAGGGGAGGGGAGAGAGAGCACAGAGAAGGACAGAGCAGGGCTGCAGATGACAGAGGGACGTACACTGATGACCACTGTAGTCAGGGCTCAGCAGCCCTGATTTTCGTGGTCAGCACAGAGAGGGGGACACAGGAAGTGGCAGGATCAGCCAGGTTTTTTTTACAGTTTAGAGAGAGGCAGATTAGACAGCACAAGCACTGTGCTGTTTAATCTGCTTTAAGGGACCAGGATCTGCATTTTTCTTTTTCGTACATCACGGGACACAGAGCGACTTAGTCATTACTAATGGGTTATATAGTTTACCTTCAGGTGCTGGCACTGGCAACTTCCAAACCGGAAGTACCCTCCCCTATATAAGCCCCTCCCATCCGGGAGCACCTCAGTTTTTTGCCAGTGTCTAAGGTGTTGGCCAAAGAGTAACATGTGTTTTCCTGGGCTTGCGTACAGGTTCTTTTACGGGCCTTAGTAAGCTGTTCCGGATCCCACCAAAAAAGCTTCATAGCTAAACGGTCGGTACCCGGGCCTTGCAACAGAAGAGCAAGGTTTTGCCTGTAATGCCTCTCTTAGGAGGGCTGGACCCTGGGATCCAGAGCTCTGGTCATACCCACGACCAAGATGTTTTCTGTGCAGGGTGCTATACAGGTCCAGGGGAGTGGAATCCTTGGGAACCCGGTCCCTGAAGGTTTAATTACAATGCCTGCCGTGATAGGTGAAGTTTGGGCTTCTGTGGACCAAACAAAGTCCTGCGGCGGGGAACAGGTAAGTGGGGGCCCCCAGGAACTTGGTTCTATTGGGGGACCCCCAAGCCTAATTTGTCTTTCTGTCTGTTACCTAACGGTATTCCCGCTAATATCTGTGTATGCCTGTAACTACTGAAAAATGTAAAATGTTAATAGTAGTCAAGAAAAAAAAAAAAAAAAGAGGACCGCGGTACCTGTGTTAAACCACTAGAGGCCGCTGTGGTCCATTTTTTCTTGTCATGTGGATCTTTGGTTTTCTCAAGTCAAAAGATCCAGGCAGTTGGTAAGTTCTCTGTGGGAATTCACTTCCTCTGCCCTGTTGCTGCGCTCATCCACCGCACAGGCCCTCCGGCAAAAAGGGCCCTGGCTCCTAGTCCCTGCTTGGTTTTCGAAAAGGGCGCCAATGGCGCACGGGCGCGGGCGCGTGCAAGCGCCTCCTATGAAAAAAAAGGGGCGGGGCGGGTGGATGACGCTCGATGCGCGCCGTGGCGCTTCTGCGCATGTGCAGGCGTTCCAGCATGTATAAAAGACACAGTACAAGTGTCAGCTGGATGCAAACAGAGCTAGCAACAAACAGTGGCACACAGAGGCGGTTGATGCAGGCATCCCCATAGAAAGGCACTTTAGTGGACACCAGCTGGTATATAGCAGCAACTGTGTTAGACTATTACCAGCAAAATTGGTGTATGACGACGGGAATACCTCAGCTTTGGGCTTAAAGGATATGTCGTCCAGACGCTCCGGAAATAAGTCTTCCAGGAAGCCAAAGGGGTCTCCATCGGGCTCTGAGGATATTGGGCATGCTTGTACTGCACCAATCTCCCCTGAGAATTCAGAGGTCAGTAGCCGTAGGAACCCCGCAGGAGTGCCTGGTGCTGCGGCTGTCCCCAGTCCACCTGCTCCTGTATATATAACAGAGGAGGTTTTATCCTCAACTCTGGGAGGATTGGAAGAGAGATTAACAGCATTGATCGCTGCTTCCCTGTCACAGGGAAAGCGCGTCCGATCTCCTCCTTCAGAGTGCCTGTTAGTGGAGGAACAGCCCCACACAGAGATCGACCTACCTGAAGGGGATCAGGATGAGGTTGATTCAGTTATGGAGGAATCAACAGTGGAAGAACCTTTCTCAGCATCTCAGGCTGAAAGATTATGGGTTCAGTCTCTGACTAACATGGTCCGATCAGCATTTAAAATGCCTCTGGCGGAACCATCAACCACTACGGTTTCCTCGCTGGGGTCGCTGAAAGCTCCCCAGGCTGTCTGTTCCTTCCCAATCCACCCTTTATTGGAAGGGCTTATTTACCAGGATTGGGAGCATCCTGATAAAATATTTGCTCCCCCCAAGAGATTTCCGGTGATCTATCCCATGGAGGATAAGTTCATAAAAAAATGGAGGGTCCCTACAGTGGACGCAGCCATCTCTTCTGTGAACAAATCACTGACATGTCCAGTAGATAATGTTCCAATGTTCAAAGACCCAATAGATAAAAAATTGGAGTCTTTACTAAAATCTGCTTTCTCTACAGCAAGCATGGTGACACAACCTGCGGTAGCAGCGATTGGAGTCTGCCAAGCGGTGAAAGATCAGTTGAAACAAGTCTTAAGGGACTTACCAGATCAGCAGGCTCTTGCCCTAGCTGACCTGCCTAGAGCCTTGTGTTTTGCGGTGGACGCCATAAAGGATACAATCCAACAGGCCTCCCGCTTTACGCTGTCTGTAGTACATATGCGTAGGCTTCTATGGCTCAAAAACTGGTCTGCTGAAGCTCCCTGTAAGAAATTGCTGGTTAGCTTCCCATTTCATGGAGAACGCTTATTTGGAGAAGATCTGGACAAATATATCCAGAAAATTTCTGCCGGTAAAAGTTCACTCTTACCGGTTAAGAACAAGAGTAGAAGTCCTTCTTTTAAGAGGCCTACTTCTCCAGTCCCTGGCACATCGGCTGTGAAACAGTTCCGACGGCCTCCGCGGTCAAATTCAGGGGGCAGAAATCAGGGACAATCACAGGGTAACAAGAAACCCTGGATCAAGAGAGGTACAAAACCTCCCCCCAAGTCATGAAGCGTTGCCCCCACTCAATCGGGTGGGGGGAAGACTTCAGTTGTTCACAGAGACCTGGCGGGACACCATCAGAGACAGATGGGTGCTCTCCGCAGTAAGTCTGGGATACAAGCTGGAGTTAAAAGACACTCCTCCTGCCCAATTTATGAGGTCAAACGTGCCAAGCGATCCCCAGAAGAGAGGATCCCTCCTTCTGGCACTAGAACAACTATTGCTCCAAGGTGTAATCATGAAGGTTCCCCTGGAAGAAAGCGGATTCGGGTTTTACTCGAACCTTTTCACAGTCCCCAAACCAAATGGGGACGTGAGGCCCATATTAAATCTAAAAGGGCTAAACAAGTTCCTAAATATCAGGACTTTTCGGATGGAGTCGATCCGATCGGTGGCCACCGCCCTACAAGGGCAGGAATGGTTAGCCTCGATCGACATAAGGGATGCTTATCTGCATATTCCCATCTTTCCGGCCCACCAGAAATTTCTACGCTTTGCAGTAGAAGGGCGCCATTTTCAGTTCAGAGCCTTACCTTTCGGTCTGGCCACAGCACCACGAGTGTTCACAAAAATTCTGGCCCCACTATTGGCCAATCTAAGAACACAAGGTGTAACGATAATGGCATATCTAGACGACCTGCTACTAATAGACCACTCAGTGGAAAAGCTGGAAGTAGCTATCAAGTATCTGGAATATCACGGTTGGATTATCAACCGGGACAAGTCAGCTCTAAGACCAGTCAAAAGTCTGGAATACTTAGGGCTAAGGCTGGATTCAAATCAGAGAAAGATTTTCTTACCTCCAGAGAAGGTGTCGTCTTTAAAAGATTTGACCCACTTAGTGGGTACAAAAAGAAAACCATCCATACGCCTGTGCATGAGGCTGCTGGGAAAAATGGTGACTTCATTCGAAGCAGTACCCTACGGTCAATTCCATTCAAGGAACTTGCAGAGGGCCATACTGTCAGCCTGGAACAAAAAAGTTCAGGCTTTAGACTTACCAATGTCCCTGTCCCCTTCCGTTCACAAGAGCCTCCATTGGTGGTTGGTGCCCCAGAATCTGGAAAAAGGGAAACCCTTCAGTCCGGTTTCTTGGAAGGTGGTCACTACAGATGCCAGCCTCATAGGCTGGGGGGCAGTACTGGAGCAATGGTCTCTCCAGGGCAAGTGGTCAGAAGCAGAGAAGGCCCTGCCCATCAATCTCTTAGAGATACGAGCAGCCTGGTATGCCCTAGTAGCATGGACATCCAAACTCCAAGGGTCCCCTGTCAGAATTCAATCAGACAATGCCACAGCAGTGGCATATATCAATCACCAGGGTGGCACCAGGAGTCGTGCAGCCCAGAGGGAAGCGAATTGCATCCTGGAATGGGCAGAAAGATATGTCCCAGCCATATCCGCGGTTTTCATCCCAGGAGTGGAAAATTGGAAAGCGGACTTTTTAAGTCGCCAGCAATTATGCCCGGGGGAATGGTCTCTTCACCCCGAGGTTTTCCAGGCAATATGCCAGCGGTGGGGAACACCGGATGTAGATCTGCTAGCATCCAGATTCAACGCAAAGGTGGACAGATTTGTGTCTCGCACAAGGGATCCCCTAGCTTGCGGCTCGGATGCCCTAGTGTTCCCTTGGGATCAGTTCAAGCTGATATATGCATTCCCACCGCCACAATTGTTACCGCGATTAATCCGCAGAATCAGGGTAGAAAAGAAACCAGTGATTCTGGTGGCTCCAGCGTGGCCCCGAAGGGCATGGTACGCGGAGATTGTAAAAATGTCAGTGAGGAGTCCTTGGACCCTCCCACATCGTCCGGACCTGCTGTCGCAAGGACCGATATACCACCCTTCCTTACCAGCCCTAGGTTTGACGGCCTGGCTATTGAAGCCCACATTCTGAAAAAGAGAGGGCTCTCTAATCCTGTGGTATCTACCATGATCAATGCCAGGAAGCCGGTATCCAGGCAGATCTATTATAGGATCTGGAAGGCGTACATTACATGGTGTGAGGCCAAGAAATGGCATCCACGTAAGTACGTGATAGGTAGGATTTTGGACTTCCTACAGTGGGCTGTAGATAGGAAGCTGGCCTTGAGTACTATCAAGGGTCAGATTTCGGCCTTGTCAATATTTTTTCAAAGGCCCTTGGCTTCGCATTCACTAGTCAAAGCTTTCATACAAGGAGTGATGCGTATTAGCCCTCCGGTTAGTATTCCCATATGTCCATGGGACTTAAACCTGGTTCTGTCGGTTCTACAGAAACAACCGTTTGAACCATTGCAACACATTTCCTTGGTTCTTCTCACCAGGAAATTGATTTTCTTAGTAGCCATTTGTTCGGCTAAAAGAGTATCGGAATTAGCCGCCTTGTCCTGTAAGGAACCATATCTGGTTGTCCATAAGGACAGAGTAGTATTACGTCCTCATCCAGCCTTTCTTCCTAAGGTGGTATCGAGGTTTCATTTGAACCAAGATGTGGTTCTTCCTTCTTTTTTCCCCAAACCTAGCTCGGTAGAGGAAAAGTTATTACATTCTTTGGATGTAGTAAGAGCAGTTAAAGCTTATCTAAAAGCCACTGCTCAGATTCGCAGAACGGATACTTTGTTTATTCTGCCGGAAGGCCCTAGAAAGGGTCAGGCAGCATCAAAATCTACTTTAGCCAAGTGGATTCGACAGGTCATAATACAAGCCTATGGCTTGAGAAAGAGACCGCCTCCATTCAAAGTTAGGGCGCACTCCACAAGAGCAGTTGGAACTTCATGGGCAGTGCATCACCAGGCCTCCCTGGCTCAAGTCTGTAAGGCCGCAACATGGTCTTCAGTACACACGTTTACTAGATTCTACCAGGTAGACGTTAGAAGTCAGGAGGATGTCGCCTTTGGGCGCAGTGTGTTGCAGGCCGCAAAAGATCCTCATGCCTGATGGCGCCCAGCTTATGTATCCCTCCCCTCATTTGGCATTGCTTTGGGACGTCCCATTAGTAATGACTAAGTCGCTCTGTGTCCCGTGATGTACGAAAAAGAAAAAGGGATTTTTATAACAGCTTACCTGTAAAATCTTTTTCTTGGAGTACATCACGGGACACAGAGCTCCCACCCCTCTTTTTGGGACACTTATTGCTTTGCTACAAAACTGAGGTGCTCCCGGATGGGAGGGGCTTATATAGGGGAGGGTACTTCCGGTTTGGAAGTTGCCAGTGCCAGCACCTGAAGGTAAACTATATAACCCATTAGTAATGACTAAGTCGCTCTGTGTCCCGTGATGTACTCCAAGAAAAGGATTTTACAGGTAAGCTGTTATAAAAATCCCTTTTTTTAAGGTTAACAAACACTTTAAACTACATCTTTAAAATAATAGGCATGTTTTATGAAATATAAACATAAAGATAAATACAATTTTGGATATGACCATTACATCCACAGCAGTACTGTACATTGAAAGTATGTGAAAAAGAGAAATGGATATAATGGCCTTGAATAAATGAATAATGTTTTCTGTGGGTATGAGTATGATCAATGGTGCAAGCAAAGACAGGCACATGTCTTGTCACCCATCACCCTTGGTAAAAGATCTGCCACTCCCTCACTACCTGAAAAACAAGGAAATTGAATCATTTTAGAACAAACAAGCACACTTTCCAATTCCGAAAAGCTTTTATCATCCTAGGCTGACTTTATAGTTACTTAGCATAGTGACATCGGGTTGATTTACTTTAAAAGGGAAGTACCACTTTGCAAGGGAATTTTCCCCAGAACTTAGTGAATACAGGGAAGTTTCATTTTTCAAAGAATACCCAATCATGTGTAAGGAAAATAAACCAAACAGCATTTTTGCTTGCACGTGATTGAATGATGGAAGTCAGCGGCGCTTTACTTCATTCACCAAGCTCTGATTAAAATTCCCTTGCAAAGTGCACAGATTATTTGCCTTTAGAAAATCTACCCCAATATATCCTGGTGTATATTAGTATTTGTTACCTGAAGTTGATGGTCATTTCCAGAGCTTTAGTTATTGATACTCATAAAAAATATTTGCAATGTGCAAACCTCAATACTGTCAGTATGTTAAAATTTACTGTAAAAATACCAAGGGTGTCTTCACCACCAGTGTTTCGCAACCTATTTATGACATATTTCTCCAGTTGTACACTACAAGGTTTCAGGAAGTGATGCGTATGCTTCTAGCACTTTGAAAACTGTTGTCAGAAAAGGACATCAGTATCTAAATGCAAACTTGACACAGTCAATCTAATAGTAACCCACAACATTTTAACAAAGGAAACTGCATATCTCTCCAATATCCTTGTTTTTTATAACAAAAAAGTATATATTACTGTGGTTACAGCAATGAAGTACGACTTTCCAGCGTGCAATGTCAAGTTCAATCTGTTATGTTATTAGTCTTACCCTTTCTGTCATTATATTTGAACAAATCTTATATATTGCAAATTAATGGGACATTTATAATATTCTTGCATACCCTGTACATCACAGGTCCATTGGTCATTCCTGGACATGTGCAGTGACACTTGTGCACTTATAATCTAAACAAGTAATGCAAAAAGTGAAGAGACCAATACACCTCACAAACAGTGGCAGCATTGTGGCACACAGAGACTAATAAACCCCACAAACAGGGGCAGCATTGTGGCACACAGAGACCAATAAACCCCACAAACAGGGGCAGCATTGTGGCACGCAGAGACCAATAAACCCCACAAACAGGGGCAGCATTGTGGCACACAGAGACCAATAAACCCCACAAACAGGGGCAGCATTGTGGCATACAGAGACCAATAAACCCCACAAACAGGGGCAGCATTGTGGCACACAGAGACAAATAAACCCCACAAACAGGGGCAGCATTGTGGCAAACAGAGACCAATAAACCCCACAAACAGGGGCAGCATTGTGGCAGGCAGAGACCAATAAACCCCACAAACAGGGGCAGCATTGTGGCACGCAGAGACCAATAAACCCCACAAACAGGGGCAGCATTGTGGCACACAGAGACCAATAAACCCCACAAAAAGGGGCAGCATTGTGGCACACAGAAACCAATAAACCCCACAAACAGGGGCAGCATTGTGGCACGCAGAAACCAATAAACCCCACAAACAGGGGCAGCATTGTGGGACACAGAGATCAATAAACTTCACAAAAAGGGGCAATATCATGGCACTTAGAGACTAATAAACCTTACAAACGGGCAATATTGTGGCAGGCTGAGATCAATAAACCTCACAAACAGTAGCAGCATTGTGGCACACAGAGACCAATAAACCCCACAAACACGGGCAGCATTGTGGCAGGCAGAGAACAATAAACCCCACAAACAGGGGCAGCATTGTGGCACGCAGAGACCAATAAACCCCACAAACAGGGGCAGCATTGTGGCACACAGAGACAAATAAACCCCACAAACAGGGGCAGCATTGTGGCACACAGAGACCAATAAACCCCACAAACAGGGGCAGCATTGTGGCAGGCAGAGACCAATAAACCCCACAAACAGGGGCAGCATTGTGGCACGCAGAGACCAATAAACCCCACAAACAGGGGCAGCATTGTGGCACACAGAGACCAATAAACCCCACAAACAGGGGCAGCATTGTGGCACACAGAGACCAATAAACCCCACAAACAGGGGAAGCATTGTGGCACGCAGAAACCAATAAACCCCACAAACAGGGGCAGCATTGTGGGACACAGAGATCAACAAACTTCACAAAAAGGGGCAATATCATGGCACTTAGAGACTAATAAACCTTACAAACAGGGGCAATATTGTGGCACGCTGAGATCAATAAACCTCACAAACAGTAGCAGCATTGTGGCACACAGAGACCAATAAACCCCACAAACAGGGGCAGTATTGTGGCACGCAGAGATCAATAAACCCCACAAATGGGCAATAATGTGGCACGCTGAGATCAATAAACCTCACAAATAGTGGCAGCATTGTGGCACACAGAGACCAATAAATCCCACAAACAGTATTGTGGCACGCAGAGACCAGCTAACCCCACAAACAGGGGCAGTATTGTGGCACGCAGAGATCAACAAACCCCACAAACAGGGGCAGTATTGTGGCATGCAGAGATCAACAAACCCCACAAAGAGGGGCAGTATTGTGGCACGCAGAGATCAACAAACCCCACAAACAGGGGCAGTATTGTGGCACGCAGAGATCGACAAACCCCACAAACAGGGGCAGCATTGTGGCTTTATAGCTTTATAACTACCAGTTTGCCTTCTTTATTTATACAGTATCTTTTCATGTGACAAAACTGAAGAAATTACACTTTGCTACAAGTAGTGAGTGTACAGCTTGTATAACAGTGTAAATTTGCTGTCCCCTCAAAATAACTCAAGACACAGCCATTAATGTCTAAACCGCTGGCAACTAAAGTGAATACACCCCTAAGTGAATATGTCCAAATTAGTCCCAATTAGCCATTTTCCCTCCCCGGTGTCATGTGACTCCATTCTCAGGTATGAAGGGGGAACAGGTGTGTTAAATTTGGTGTTATCGCTCTCGCTCTCTCATACTGGTCACTGGAAGTTCAACATGGCACCTCATGGCAAAGAACTCTCTGAGGATCTGAAAAAAAGAATTGTTGCTCTACATAAAGATGGCCTAGGCTATAAGAAGATTGCCAAGACTCTGAAACTGAGCTGCAGCACGGTGGCCAAGACCATACAGCGGTTTAACAGGACAGGTTCCACTCAGGACAGGCCTCGCCATGGTCGACCAAAGAAGTTGAGTGCACGTGCCCAGCGTCATATCCAGAGGTTGTCTTTGGGAAATAGACGTATGAGTGCTGCCAGCATTGCTGCAGAGGTTGAAGGGGGTCAGCCTGTCAGTGCTTAGACCATACGCCGCACACTGCATCAAATTGGTCTGCATGGCTGTCATCCCAGAAGGAAGCCTCTTCTAAAGATGATGCACAAGAAAGCCCACAAACAGTTTGCTGAAGACAAGCAGACTAATGACATAAGATTACTGGAACCATGTCCTATGGTCTGATGAGACCAAGATAAACTTATTTGGTTCAGATGGTGTCAAGCGTGTGTGGCGGCAACCAGGTGAGGGGTACAAAGACAAGTGTGTTTTGCCTACAGTCAAGCATGGTGGTGGGAGTTTCATGGTCTGGGGCTGCATGAGTTCTCCTGGCACTGTGGAGCTACAGTTCATTGAGAGAACCATGAATGCCAACATGTACTGTGACATACTGAAGCAGAACATAATCCCCCTCCCTTCAGAGACTGAGCCGCGGGGCAGTATTCCAACATGATAAAGACCCCAAAAAAAAAAAAAAAAGATGACCACTGCCTTGCAAAAGAAGCGGAGGGTAAAGGTGATGGACTGGCCAAGCATGTCTCCAGACCTAAACTCTATTGAGCATCTGCAGGGCATCCTCAAACAGAAGGTGGAGGAGCGCAAGGTCTCTAACATCCACCAGCTCTGTGATGTCATCATGAAGGAGTGGAAGAGGACTCCAGTGGCAACCTGTGAAGCTCTGGTGACCTCCATGCCCAAGAGGGTTAAGGCAGTGCTGGAAAATAATGGTGCCCACACAAAATATTGACACTTTGGGCCAAATTTTGACATTTTCACTTAGGGTGTACTCACTTTTGTTGCCAGTGGTTTAGACATTATTGGCTGTATGTTGGGTTATTTTGAGGGGACAGCAAATTTACACTGTTATACAAGCTGTACACTCACTACTTTACATTGTAGCAAAGTGTCATTTCTTCAGTGTTGTCACATGAAAAGATATAATAAAATATTTACAAAAATGTGAGGGGTGTACTCACTTTTGTGAGATACTGTGTATAAAATCCATATATATTTCAGGCATTGAAAATGTATGTGCTGGATGGAAACAGAATTATCTGTTGTGTGGGCGCAAGACACATTCGTGCTGTTTCATTACTGAAACTTGGTTAAAATTGTCACAAAAACAGACATTAATGATTTGTATTAAATAAGAAACTAGTGGGGAATAAATGAAAAAAAAAATGCTCACCTACACATTTAATTAGCTGCATTTTCAGATTCTTTTCTAGATTCTATTCTATGTGTCCTTGGAAGATTGAGGACAATATTTTGGCTTATTCAAAAAGGTAAAAGAACGTTGTAGTAATTAACTTCAACCAATATTGATTCATTTTTTACTGGTTTTACTTCAGTAAGGAAAATGTGTGCGCCTGCTACAGATTAGTAAATGTCAGACGTTGTCATGATACTGCTTATTGATGAATATCCTATATACTCGAGTATAATCCGACCCGAATATAAGCCGAGGCACCTAATTTTACCACAAACAAATTGGAAAACTTATTGACTCGAGTATAAGCCTAGGGTGTCCATCTGCATGCCTCACTGTGCCTCACTTTGCCTCACCGTGCCCATGCCTCACCGTGCCCATGCCTCACTGTGCCCATGTCTCGCTGTGTCCATGTGCATGCCTCACTGTGCCCATGCCTCACTGTGTCCATGACTAGATTGACGTTTAACATGGGAGTCTATGGAAGGGGTGCCCGGCTTTGAAAAATCGGTGTTTCCCGGCCATAGGTCCCCCGGACAACAAACTTTGCACAATTGTAGAGGAAGAGAGAGGCTACATGTGTGCCAAGTACCGGGTCCCCAAAGCCTGGGAGATTAGGCGCAAAAAGGTGACTCGTGTATAAGCCGAGGGGGGGCATTTTTAGCACACAAAAAAATGTGCTGAAAAACTCAGCTTATACTCGAGTATATACGGTAAGTCTTTCTTTGTTGTGGCACTATGATACTGTAATCTCATGTATATAAAACAGCTTTTACAGACTGCATGGAGCCTTTCAACTACTGTCCTAAAGAAGTCTACAGTGCAATGTCCCTACCACAGTTTAGCTTGAAACCGCCGCTTGCCATAGCCGATCATAGTTTGGATTTATACATGTGAAGGCCTCAGTCAATGCCGCTCTTCGGACCATGCCCCCTAGGATCAGCTATGGCAAGCGGCGATTTCAAACTAAAATGTTCATTGCTCACTGGATGAGTTTTTTTTACACTGGTATCCCTACTATCCTGAGCGCCAATGGGGCTCTACACTTCAGCCTGGAGTGGCACCGCCAAGTACTTATGTTCCTACCACAGTCCTCTAATCACACACATTCACTAGAGCCAATATGGTCCTAAAGCAGTATTAAACCCGAAAGCAAACATTTATTATATGGCAGCTTACCAATTCTTAAATGTGATGCCTGCATTCGTTTTCTTTTAGGCCTTATTCACACGGACGGCTGTTCTGCCGCTGTTAAAAGCATGTTTTGTTATTTTGAAATTCCAAAACTCCAGGCACAGCGATCACTTGCAGTTGTACATTTGATTAGCAGCGTTTACATGCCGCTGCGTTTAGCTGCGTTGGAACATTCTTGCCATTTCTGATGTGCTTCCTGTTGTTTTTCTTTCTTTTGCTGCCGTTGCTTTCTGCAGGAGAAATAGTACACTGCGATTACCTGCGGTTATGTGCAGATAGCTGCGCCAAATCAGTCCTGGACGCAGTAAAAACATTTTTTAACTGCACAAAACCCCATGTAACGAAACCGTCACTAAATGCAGTGTGTGAATGGGGCCATAGGAAAGCATTGGGGTTATTTACGAAAGGCAAATCCACTTGGCACTACAAGTGCAAACTACAAGTGCAAAATGCACTTGAAATTGCACTGAAAGTGCACTTGGAAGTGCAGTCGCTATAGATCCAAGGGGGACATGCAAGGAAAATAAAAAAACAGCATTTTAGCTTGCACATGATTGGATAATAAAATCAGCAGAGCTTCCCCTCATTCCAGATCTACCCCTCAGATTTACAGCGACTACACTAAAGCCCTGTACACACGGCCGGGAATCCCGTCTATTAGAAAACCGTCAGTTTTCCTGACGGGATTCCTGGCAAGCTTGCCTTGCAAAGCCGTGTATACACACGGGTATTCAAAAGAACCGCTGTTCTTTTGAATGGCAAGAACGCAATGACGTCAACTAATTTGGCATCTCGTCACATTCGGCTCCCCATGTGAAGTGACGTTCCGTCGCTGCCATCTTGCTACACCCCACACTAATGTTGTATGCTACCGCGCATGCGTCAAAGTGTTATCGAGCATGCGCGGTTTTTCTCCCCTGCAGGTAAGCATACAGACGACCGGTTTTCTCAGCAGGAAACACTCTGCTGGGAATGCCGAGGGTAAAATAGAGAGCATGTTCTCTATTTTTCTCAGGCAGTTTTCCTGTCGGGAAAACTGCTAGGAAACATACACACGGCCGGCATTCCCGGCCAAAATCTCTCCTGGCAGTTTTTCTGCCGGGAAATCCGGTTGTGTGTACGAGGCTTTACAAGTGTACTTTCAGTGCAATTTCAAGTGCACTTTGCACTTGTAGTTTGCACTTGTAGTGCAAAGTGGATTTGCCTTTAGTAAATAACCCCCTTTGTGTGAGTTTAGGTGCGGTAGATAACTTCATCTATCCGCAGCTAAAAGCTGAATTCTATCCACCCGTGTGAAAGGGGCCTTATAGTCTTTCTTTCTTTATTTTCACCTGGTTATCCAGCCAGTAAAGTCTGTTGTTTTTCAACAGAGCAATCTGTCCTGCAGATGTACCAGTTACAGGGCTGAGACATTATTAGTATTATTATTAGGTACACCTGTTCAATTGCTTGGTAACACAAATTGCTAATCAGCCAATCACATGGCAGCAACTCATTGCATTTAGGCATCTAGACGTGGTGAAGACGACTTGCTGAAGTTCAAACTGAGCATCAGAATGGAGAAGAAAGGGGATTTAAGTGACTTTTAGAACGTGACATGGTTGCTGGTGTCGGACGGGTGGGTCTGAGTATTTCAAAAACTGGGATTTTTACACACAACCATCTCTAGGGTTTACAGAGAATGGTCCCGAAAAACAGAAAATATCCAGTGAGTGGTGGTTGTGTGGAGGAAAATGCCTTGTTGATGTCAGAGGTCAGAGGAGAATGGACAGACTGGTTTGAGGGGAATAGACAGACTGGTTTGAGATGATAGAAAGGCAACAGTAGCTACCATTGATAGTATACACCTATAGCCATATTAATATAGATCAGCAGCAGAAGAATCATATCCGGACAGATTGGCGAATCGCTGACTTGCATGTTTCTATTGACCTTTCTGTCTTTGATTTTGTCTGAGAATGGATGCAAACACATAGAAAACAATCAACACGCCTCATGAGTTACATGAGTTACAGACCCCAATACTGCTGTATTAAATATTGCACATCACATGCAACATCTGGTTAGTTTGCCAATATCTACTATTGTTTCTCCAATAGTGATGATTTAGGGCTCTTTCACACGGGACGGATCTGTGAAGATCCACCCCGTGAAGCTCTGCTTGCTCAGCGGGGATCACTCCGTTGATCCCCGCTGAGCCGGCGGATGACTGGGCGGTCCCCGTACACTATGCAGGGACCGCCCTGTCAGAGCGCCGCTCTCCCCAAGGGGGGGATCGGATGACGACGGACCGTAGAGTCCGTTGTCATCCGATCTGCTCCACCGACGGATGGAAAAATTGGGTTTTCCTCCGTCACACTTTTGCGGATTGGAGCGGGTCGGATGTCAGCGGACATGTCACCGCTGACATCCGTGGCTCCATAGGGGTACATGGAGCATCCGTTCAGGTCCACCTAAAAAACTGACAGGTGGACCTCAAGGGACCGTCCGTGTGAAAGGGGCCTAAATCAATGAAATTGTATATTTTATTTTTTTTCAGGTCTATGTGATCTTCACAAATTGTGCATTTCAAGAATCCGGACGTTTACAATTGATGTATGTATGGTACAATTCTTTAAAGGTGAGACAAATCTTTGAAAATACAAAAATCTGCAGTTTGTCAATTTACCTGATTTTAGAAACACTTTGCTAAATAACTACCCATAAGATATATATATATATATATATATATATATATATATATACACACACACACATTTATTTCTTTTCCTGGGACAAAAGACATTGGTAAAACTTGGCTATTACTGATATTCTACAACCATTTTAACTTTTGAAGAACATGCTATATTTTCGATTTTGTTTTTTTTTTGTTTGTTTTTTTGCTTTACAGCTACTCACATATGGGCAGATTTAGGTCCCATAGCAGATTACGAAACATCGCCTAGACCTCATTAACATTTGAACTGCCATTATGGGATCTTATAGTGGCTAGTAAGTGGTAAATGGTATATTTCTGATATATACTAGAAGTGCTGCAAGGTTAAACAACCACAATATAAGCTGATTGATACACTTACCGTAAACGTTCCTTTTTCTGCCAAGCAGGATAGGTTAATGTTGAGGATAACCCGGTCCTGCCCTACTCAGCAGCATTTCAGGACTGCCTTTAAGCAAGGTACCTGAGCAAGACAGGAAGCATAAAGGAGGGTGTGGAGTCTTTAATAAATAAGGAAGGACAGGACCGCAGGCTGTGGTTTCCAGAGAGGCGGGGGGGGGGGGGGGGTTGAAAGATAGTGTGTGTGAAAGACACAAAACGAAAAAATACAGTTTATGAATATAGAAGCAAGTGACAGAAGAACAGATTAGACAAGACAGGGACAAACTTGGTGTAGAGATAAAAAAAGAAAGGCTGATATGTGCTCTGTCACCCAAATGTAGCACAGGTAGGGTGGATGGGTGGAAAAGGCTCAGTACGCAGCTATGCAGACATGATTTTACATGCTAACATACTGCTTGCAGGCAAAATCTGCCTTTTTGGGAATTTTCAACTTTGCAGATCTTGTCTGATTTCTATAAGTGACGAAAACGTGGTTCTGTTTTCTGTTCTATGACTGTAACAAAAAGCTGTTCTAAAGAGTATTTGGGAGAGTCTCTAAAGGAGTTTTATTCTGCTCATACCCACATTATTAGTGTAGCGGAGGTCTAAATTTAGGGGGGATACACCTGGGTGGTAGTATGACCCAGGTGTGTGTAAATCCTAGAGGATTTGGACCACTTTCAGTCATGGAGGACTTTGGTGGTGTACTATTCTCCTTGGCCTGGGGTGGCGGTGTTCCCACAGGTCGAGGTAGAATCACTGCCGCAGTGCTGTCCTTTTTGTCCTGTTCCGGCGGTGGTACAGTGGGGGCGGAGAACCTGCTGTGGCGTCACGGGAGGAGATAAAGGGGAGAGATGCCCTCGCCACGAGGTCTTCTACATCCGGCGCCCAGGCACCTTAGGCCTGGGTGCGGTCTGTCCGGAGTTCCAGCCCAGGCGCCCATGGCCTGGTCAGAGCAGTGTTGGCGTCCATCTCAGGCACCTTAAGCCTGGGGTGAGGTACTACACCGGAGGCCTGGGGCCCAGTAACTTTGACTGGGCTCCGCAAGGGTGGATGAGTCCGAGGGACCCTGAGGTGGATGGGGCCCATGTCTGAGGTGAGGAGGCCGGAGAGGTTACCCGTCTGAAGAGTCCGGAGCAACATCAACCCGGTGACGGAGGGGCCTCTGGTAACTCCCTTGGAGGGACATCTTCCCCCTGACAGGGGCCACAACGCAGCAAAGGTACTCCATTCATGTTCTTCAGAGTCGCTGGTAGAGACTCATACGTTTCAAGTTCCTCTCTCTAGCCAATGGCTATAGCAACCGCTGGTGAGACCACAGTGGTTTAGTTTATCATTAGGACAGTGCCTCGACCTGCTCACCCCACCGTATTGAACTGTTTATGGATCTCAACTAATTGGCTAACAAAGAACTGTTTATTGTGTTACAATAAAAGAAGTGTTGGATCCTTATCGGTATGTGGAACTCTGGTTGATGGGAGTGAAGGGGAGTGTCAGCACAGCAGGACTTGGTTGTGAATAGAAACACACAGGCCCGAGAAGAATACTTGGTACTGGCCTTCACCTCTCCTGCTGCAATGGGGAGGACATGGGCCGTAGCGCATTTCACCCTCATGTACAACATACCCCTAGACAGAGAAGAGGGGGTGAGGCCGCTACATTATTATTATTACAGGTACTTATATAGCGCCGTCAATTTACGCAGCGCTTTACATACACATTGTACATTCACATCAGTCCCTACCCTCAAGGAGCTTACAATCTAAGGTCCCTAACTCACATTTATATACTAGGGCCAATTTAGACAGAAGCCAATTAACCTACCAGCATGTCTTTGGAGTGTGGGAGGAAACCGGAGTACCCACATCAACGCTGTATCCTGGCCTAGGCCAACAAGGCCCAGGCCTAGGGCAGCACATTGCAGGGGGGGCAGCACGGAAAGAGTCCCCGCCAGGTTGCGCTACAATGTTAGTGTATCGCAAGCTGCTTCTAATTTTGACTGTCCTATCAGTCTGGACCACAGACCTTCCTCACTGTACTATATGTTTTCTGCTGCACCATCGGCATGGTTATATCTTCTTAGTCCTCTCCATAAAATTATCAAAAATTTGTGCTTAAAGTAGAACTATAGGCAACATTTTTTTTTTTCATTTTGGATAGAGTAAGGGAGGGTTATAGCCCCTGTCTTTTTATTTTTTACCATCCCTGACCCATTGCAGAGATTTCCCTTCACATCCTGCCCCATAGCCAAACAGGAACTGAGAGGAAATCTATGTGTAGCACTACCCCCGCAGTAACTGCTGGTTTTGTTTTGGGCCTTTGCACGTTACCTTACTGTTCCACCATGTCATAGGGGTCCCATTGAAGAGTTGTTCACAGATGTCAGCACCAACACACAGTCTCTTTTCAATGGCTTTATTCAACAAAGTCAGTTAGAGGGATGGAGGGTTAGGGGAGATTCAGGTACCTTGTATTTGTGGATCACGGGTACTTCTTTTGATCCAGAGGACAAACAGTTTCCACCCTGGATCTAGCAACCACCGGATAGGCCTCTCTCACTGACCTAGCAGCCGGTGCGGTGCTCGGTCAAAAGTCTCTGCCACAGACTTGAAGAATACACATAGGGGTTGATTTACTAAAGGAAAATCCACTTTGCACTTGAAAGTGCACATGGAAGTGCAGTTGCTGTAGATCGCTGTAAATCGGAGGGGAAGCTCTGAAATTAGGGAAAGCTCTGCTGATTTTATCATCCAATCATGTGCAAGCTAAAATGCTGTTTTTTATTTTCCTTGCATGTCCCCCTCACATGTACAGCATCTGAACTTCCATGTGCACTTTCAGTGCACTTTCAAGTGCAAAGTGGATTTTCCTTTCGTAAATCAACCCCATAGTCTCTGCCACAGACTTGAAGAATACACATAGTGTCGGCACAATCCTCTGCCACAGGATTGTATGATCCAGAACTTTCGCAAAGTCTAAGTACAGTTACACAGTACCAGTTTCTTTCAGCCAAGCCGGAAACACTGTAAGGTAGGTGGGCCGGGATGCGTCCTCCAATTGAGTCTCCAGGCTCTTTCTGAGATACCAGCTCTTTCGCTCGGTCCTCTCTGAGAAAAGTCCTCCCCTGGTTTCTCCAATTGCTGGGCTTCTTCCCGCAGGCAAGACAGCACAGGACCACCCCTGGACCAGTAGGCCCCAGAAACTCCTGGGCCTACTATTAGTAACGAAGCCTCGGGCTAGCAGGCCCCGAGGCAGAACAGCTGCTTCGATACACCCTAGGCCAGGAGGGCCATCAGGTCAGAGAGACCCGGAAAACGGTGTCTGTCCCTTAAGTACCCTCTCCCATAATGCACAGCGGGGGGACCACTCCCGCTGGGCGGCTTCCTTTGGCAAAGAATACCCAATACATCCAGCCTGCTGCATTTCAAACCTTGACCTGTGGTGACAGCGACACCTACAGTCAAGTGGAAAAAGCACAACACAACTGGACTGGAACAGAAACCAGTAATTTAATACAATCTTTCTGAGCCAAACTACAGCTCAGATAACTTAAATTTAAACATAGCGCCTACTCAATAGGAGCAGGGCGCTACATATGCAAATTAGGGGAATCCCCCCCCCCCCAGGCCCTAAGAACTAGTGTCCCCACTTGAAAATTTCAGGGTGGGTCTTAAACAGAAAGGGTTGTGGTCTTGACAGGAAGGGGTGGGTCATATTTAAATTAGGGGGTGCACGAGTTTAGTCAGGCCTAGGGCAGCATAAAACCAAAATACACTACTGACCCACATACGTTGGTTTCACTGATAAATGCATATGGTATAAATACTTGACTTGATTTTGGTCACATATTAATCTCTTGTACATCAATACTTAAGCTGGAAAAGGAAGGGGCAGCACTAGTGGTCAGGTGCTGACAAGGAACATGCTGACAGGTGGAGAGATGAAGACTACAAGTGGCCATGCCAACTCATATTGCACTGGCATGATCCATCGTTTTCAGGAAGCTGGTACACAGCAATCATAGGCAGTTGACACTGGAATATATTATACATCTAGACAGTAAGTGGCTAAAAGAAGCCAGAGGAGAGCAGCAACATAAAAGTTCATCTGCCTGTATCTCTGGATTTACTAATCATTTGGACCTATGGCCATCACTATAGCATCCCCTTCAGCATATTTTTATGTGCAGGAGGCATTTCAGACTGCATCTTCAACGTACAAAGACTAGGGCCCCTTTCACACTGGGGAGGGTGGTGCGTCGGCGGTAAAGTGCCGCTATTGTTAGCGGCGCTTTACCGCCAATTTCGTGGCGCTATTCGGCCGCTAGCGGGACGGTTTCACCCCCTGCTAGCGGGCGAGAAGGGGTTTAGGCCCCTTTCACACTGGGGCGGGAGTTGCGGTGGCGGTACAGCGCCGCTATTTTTAGCGCCGCTTTACCGCCAATTTTGCGCCGCTATTCGGCCGCTAGCAGGACAGTTTTACCCCCTGCTAGCGGCCGAAAAAGGGTTAAAAACCACCACAAAGCGCCTCTGCTGAAATCAATGGGCAGGAGCGGTGGAGGAGCGGTAAACACACTGCTCCTTCACCGCTCCAAAGATGTGGCTAGCAGGACTTTTTTTACCGTCCTGCTAGCGCACCGCTCCAGCAGCGGCTGTTTAGGGTCGGTTTGCAGGCGCTATTTTTAGTGCAATAACGCCTGCAAACCACTCCATTGTGAAAGGGGTCTAAAAAGAGCAGCATATTTATAACTGTTTATGCAACCTGACTGCATTATAGTAATAACGAGCGTGAATGAAATCATCCAAAACGACTTAATGTATAGATGATATACATTTAAATTACCGTATATACTCGAGTATAAGCCGACCCGAATATAAGCCGAGGCACCTAATTTTACCACAAAAAACTGGGAAAACGTATTGACTTGAGTATAAGCCTAGGGTGTCCATCTGCATGCCTCACTGTGCCTCACTTTGCCTCACTGTTACCATGTGCATGCCTAACTGTGCCCATGCCTCACTGTGTCCATGCCTCACTGTGCCCATGCCTCACTGTGCCCATGCATCCCATGCCTCACTTTGCATCCCATGCCTCACTGCATCCCATGCCTCACTGTGTCCATGACTAGACTGACGTTTAACATGGGAGTCTATGGAAGGGGTGCCCAGCTTTAAAAAATTGGTGCTCCCCGTCCGTAAGTCCCCCAGACAACAAACTTAGCACACTTGTAGAGGAAGAGTGGGGCTATATGCGTGCCAAGTTTGGGGTGCAGGGGACCTACGGCCGGCCGATACCGGGTCCCCAAAGTCCGGGAGATCAGGCGCAAAAAGGTGACTCGAGTATAAGCCGAGGGGGCATTTTCAGCACAAAAAAATGTGCTGAAGACTCGGCTTATACTCGAGTATATACGATAGCTAAAACAATTATGCAGCACTGCTTTCTACGCACCCAAATTTGCTTGATAGCAACCACTAGTGCTCAGGCTAATGGCCTATGTAAGCCACAACTTATATATGGTCCAAAAAAAAGGCGACAATTGAAGATCAGCTAAAGAGTGTCCATTTACTGGAGAGGAACAGTAAAGAACAGCCACATGATAAAAGCCTTTTTATGTGTTTTTTTTTTCCTACTGTTCCTCGCCAATAAACCCTCTTTAGTGGATCTTCATCAAGGCGCCGCCTCTCTTTTTGGACCATATACATTTACATTAGGACTAGATAACAAACCTACTGTACAGGCATTTTTTTTTCCAGGAGAGGTTAAGTAAAACATATTTGCGTTCCATGTAAATAATGCTGGTGGTGCATCAAAGGAAGTGTGTTTGCACAACATTTCTTGTGAACACTGTTTATTCATCTACCCTGTAACTAGACAATCCAGTAATTACTTATTTCAGCAGTTCCTCTTGTCAGAGCTCAGCAGTGGCCTCTACCTTGGTGCAGTCATGTGACTGATTGGAGGATGTGGAAGAGAGACCAGATAAGACATTGCATTAGCACATTAGCAACGTTTATTTTCATCTTAAGCTTGAGACAGTTTCTTTTTAAACTGGAAACTTCATTTTTAAGATGTTGGATGAAACAAGATGTTGGACGAACTGCGATCCCTGCAAAGAGGAACTGTGCAATAAAAAGAGGAAATGTACCAATCAAAGGTGCTTTACTATCTTACCTTTTATTTTTGTGTGACTTTTATGACTGTCTATAGCAGCGGTCTCCAAACTGTGGACCTTTGCTAGCCTTTATCTGGGCCTTGGGGTTTTATTCCTCCCACTGATATGAGGAACTATTCTTCCCACTGACACCAACAAGGGGTCACTATTTCTTCCACTGATACCAATGATGGGATACAATTACTCCTACTAATAGCGGCACTACTCCTTATCCTACTGACCGCAAACTCTAAGGCCATATTTATTCTCACCAATGCTGGGCCCAGGACATTTTCTACCCCCGCTGGCCACAATCCGGCCCTCCTAAAGTCTGAACTGGCCCTTTGTTTGAAAAGTTTGGAGACCCCTGGTCTAGAGCAGCTATTTTCAACCGGGGTTCCGTGGAATCCTAGAGTTCCTCCAGAGGCTGCTCAGGGTTCATTGATCTGTTGCTAAATGACCTCCCATTTCATTCTGGGGCCAAAGCCACTTGGCAGAGCCAGCTTTTTAGCTGTCTGTAAAGGTGGCATACTGATTACCATTGTAAGGGGGGGCATTCTTTCCACTTGCCCACCAATGAATTGGTCTCAGAAAATATTCTGCAATACCTGAAAATTGTTTCTAGGGTTCCTCTGGAGTGAAATGATTGAGGAAGGCTGGTCTAGAATGCCATGTTTAGTTAGGATATGGCTGTGTTATGGGCAAAAAGCCTTGGCCCCAAAGTCAAAAACAATTATTATTGTTGATCACTGGTCGTGGACTAGGGCCAGTGATAGCAGGCACTGCAGCACCCCTGGTGAAACAGTTTTGCTCACTGTGTCCATTCTGCAGCAAGACATCTTTATGAATTTGTCTAACCCAGCCTTTCTCAATCTTTTTACTCAGCTACAGTAGCGGTCTCCAAACTGCAGCCTATGGGCCAGATGCGGCCCTTTGCTTGCTTTTATTTGGCCCTTGGGATACTATTCAATCCATTGACACAAACAATGGGGCATTATTCTACTGACACCATCAAAAGGGCACAATTCATCCCACTGATACCAAGAGTGGGGCACAATTCCTTCCATTGACACCAACGATGGGCCACTATTCCTCCCAATGACACCAACAATGGGATACTATTCCTTCCACTGACACCAACAATGTGGCACTAGTCCTCCCACTGACACCAAAGATAGGGCATTGTTTATTCCCACTGGACACCAAGGCATTTTATACTCTAACTGGCCCTAGTCCAGCCCCCCTAAAGTCGGAAAAACAGTAAAACTGACCCTTGGTTTGGGAAGTTTGGAGACCCCTGCTTTAGAGGAAAACATTTTCAGGTCTCCGGGTATCCCTGATAAAAGGAATTCATTGGGGGTCAGTGGGGAAAAATGCCTCTTACATTGATGATTAGTGGGAAAAATGACCACACCCCCCAGGATGGTCAGAATCCAACCCTTAAAAGATCACTGGTGTCATGCCCCTAGCTATGCCAAGTGGTGTTTTCCCCAGAACTATGCAGGCACCATCAAAATGTGGGGTCAATCAGCCACAGCTTAAAGAAACCTCTAGTCACCTCTGAAAGAACCCCAGAATTCGTAATGACGGATATGTGCAGATATGTTGTACAGGCATACCCCACTTTTAAGTACACAATAGGGTTTATTTACTAAAGCTGGAAAGTGCAAAATCAGGCTCACTTCTGCATATAACCCAACGAGCTTCCAGGTTTTATTACCAGACTTAATTGAACAAGCCGGACTTAGAATCTCATTGGTTTATATGCAGAAGTGAGCCTGATGTTGCGCTTTCCAGCTTTAGTAAATAAACCCAATTGTGTGTGTAGCGGGGTCCTCAAATTGATGGGATACACCTGGGCAATAGTGTGACCCAGGTGTATAATTGTGTTAGGATTCAGACCCCTTTTTGTTTCGTGGAGGATTGGAGGATGTAATATTCTCCTTTGCCTGTGGGTGGCGAGGTACCCACAGGCTTCAGGTAGAATCATCCCCTGTAGTGCTCCCTGTTTGGTCTCTTCCCGGAGATGGTATGGCTGGGGCGGGGAACCCGCCGGGCCGTTGAAGGGAGGAGATAAAAGGGGGAGACGCCCTGACCACGAGGTCGTCGTCTTGCGGAGAAGGAGGTCCTCGGAGGAGGAGGGCTGCGGCACCTTAGGCCTGGGTGCTGGAGATCCAGGAGTCTGGTCCAGGTGCCCATGGCCTGGTCCGGAGTCACGTTGGCGTCCATCCCAGGCACCTTTAGCCTGGGGTGAGGTACTATGGAGGAGGCCTGGGGCCCAGTACCTTCGACTGGGTCCCGCTAGGGTGGACTGTCCGAGGGTCCCTGAGCGGAGGGACTCGTACCTGAGGTGAGGAGGCCAGAGAGGTTACCCACTGGAGACCCGGAGCAGCACCAACCCGGTGACGGTGGGCCTCTGGGAACTCTCTTGGGGGGACACATCCCCCTGATAGGGGCCACAGCGCATCGAAGAGGGCTCCATTGCTGTTCATAGGGGTTGAAGGAAGAGACCCCATCCTTCCGGTTCTGTAACAGCCGGATTGGCTTAGGCGCCGCTGGTCATAGTACAGTGGCATAGAACTGAAACTTTAGGAAGTGCCTTGATCTGCTCGGCCCACCGTTGGCAGGGTTATAGGTCCCAACCAGTTTGTTGTAAAAGAACTGTTTATTGTGCTTTGCGTATTGGAGTGAGAAATAAACAAGTGTTGGACCTTTCTCCGGTGTGTGTACTCCAGTTACTGGATACAAGGGGAGGCTGGTGAGCTTGCAATTACAGACTCAGTGCATTTACAGAACACACCGGCCCGAGGAAACATCAGGAAGTGGCCTTCACCTCCCTACTACAATGGGGAGGACATGGGCCGTGGCGCATCTCACTCTCACAACCCAGGAACCCCTAGACATGAGTTGGTGTGTAACAGATGAAGAAGTTGGAGAGAGGGTGAGGCCGCTACATGTACTTAAAAGTGGGGTATGCCTGTATGTCTCTGATTCGCAACCTGCAGCTTCATAGAACTTCATTCCTGCTATAACTACTGCTTTTTGCATGCATATTTCATCCACTAATCAATACCTTGGCTCCAGACACAAACCACAACATATCATTATGTTGCTTGTTAAATACTCCAGGCTTTCCTCTAAGTAATGCACACATTTAGCCTACAAGCCATGTTTTATCCAGCTTCCCATCTCTTAATATCATACATGATGGAACAGACCCAAGCTCCAGGGAAACAGGCAAGTGGTTTGTTGAAATAGCTCTTGTATTTAAAAGCCAATGTTCTTCTGCTCCATTGCTCTACAGTTGCCAGTAGTCTGTAACTAACAAAAACGCTCACAGATATTCAAGACGATTTGTTCCCTGGATCTGAGCACATATGAAATCAAATATTTTACATAAGTGTAGCGGGGTGTTCAAATTAGGGGAGTGTCTGAGTGGTAGTTAGGCTCAGACACACTATTGTTAGGGTTAATGGACCATTTCTGTGCCATGGGAGATAGTATTGGTGCATAGTTCCCTGGGGCCTACAGGTGGCGCTGTCGCCATAGGTCCGGGTTGAACCACAATACAAGGTTGTGCCTTGTCTTGTCCCCTCTCGGCAGCAGTACGGTGGGGTGGGGAACCTGCTGTGCCTGTCGGGAGAGGGTATAAAAGGGATGGCCATCTTCCATAGCGGTTCGTTCGTCCGCGCCCAGGCACCTTCAGCCTGGGTGTGCGTGTGGGTCGTGTCCGGGTGCCCTAGGCCCGGAGGCCTGGTTCCTGTTCCATCCCAGACACCTTCAGTCTGAGGTGAGGTACTATTTTGGAGGCCCGGAGCCCAGCACCTTCTGTTGGGTTCGGCCGGGGATCGAGGACTCCCAGGGTGCTGCCTTGCGAGGGGACTCGGATCTGGGACGAGGTGGCCAGGGGGGTTACCTGTACCGAAGACCCAGCGCAGAGTCGTGGTGACGATGGGGACCTCTGGTAACTCTCCGGAGGGATGTCTTCTCCTTTACATGGGCCAAATACTACTTAAGAAGGAATTTCACGTTCAAGGTCAGTGGCAGTGGCCTCAGAGGGCCGTGTCCTATTCACCTAGTCAGTGGCAGTGACTTTATTCACCCAGTCTGTGGCAGAGACCAACCTCACGGTCTGTGGCAGAGATCATGCTCCTAAACAGTCAAAGAGTCTGATTCAAGTTTGTGCCTGGACCACCTCCCACCTAAGCTGTCCTGTGTCTTGCTTCAACCTGTCTGCTGTTAAAGAGGCATATTTATTATCCGTGTGAAATAAATATAGAAGTTGGACTTTCAGTTGGTGTGGACAGTTACATTACTTAAGCACTTGCATCTACCTAAGGTAGAGGTGAGAATCATCCTCGGGAGGATTCAACTCCAGCCGCAGGCAGGCCCGAAAACTAACACCGCTCAACCTCCTTACTAAGGAGGGTACTTACTTGTGGTGCGGTGTGCCTCTCCCCTCCCTGCGAGGAGCCAAAACGAAAAGGCAGGTAGGGGGAGAGGTGAGGGCGCTACATAAGTGATGATACAATGTAAAAGATCTGTTTAATCTCACTTTCACTGACCCTTGTACATCAGAGTATGTCAGATAAAACCTATCTGCATAGGCGTGTGCAGGGGGTGAGCCTGGTGTGCCTAATTATTACCTTGCACTCATCACTCAGGGAAGGGGCTAGTAAATATGTCATTTAACGGTGCCTTCCTTTTCTAAATTAACACACACACTTACTGTCTTCATTCATAATCGAAGCATAGTAAACTGCCTTCACTATGCTTCGGTTTGTAAATTAATAGGAAGCCGCTCAGCACAGAGCACTTCCCATTCAAGCACGGTCCTGTGCAGCTGAGGCTGCAGAGAAAGGCATGTGTGTTTGAGCTTTGGGGTGCACACCTATGCCTGTCTGTATTGCCATTTAGCCACCAACCAGATTCATACTTATTGGAAGACAACAACTAGCACTTTCTGCTGATTTATTGCTGTTTAGTATAATATTTATTTAATCCAAAACATTTAGTTTGTATACCTTCCTCAACCTTTTTACTATTGAGGAACCCATGAAATACTTTTTGTGTCATAGTATTAAAATTAAAATATCCACAGCTAAGGGTTCATGCTAATCTGCAAATGTATTATAAAGGTTGTAATGATTTAAAGTGTAAAATACCGCAATTAGATGGCCCTAAGTAGCACAGGAATTTCTTAACCCCTTAAGGACCGCTTACCTGCAATGTACTGTGGACGGGCGGCCCATGTAGGCAAAGCGATATACTGGTAAAAAGCTGTCTGCTTCCGGGTTTAGGCATAGTTGCCAACATTGCAAAAAAAACATCTGGGACACTTTTTTTGTATTGAGGCGGAGCCTTGCTATAATCAGGGGGCGGGGCATTCGTTTGTAGGCGTGTCATGCCGGAGTGAAAAATGTGGCGCGCGAAGCACGTCGCGGCGAAAAATGGGCGTGGTTTACGCAGATAGTGGGTGTGGTTTAAATGGGCGTGGTTCAAAGGGGTGTGGCTAGAGTCCGAGGTGAGAGAAAGAAATAGAAAGAAAGAAGCCAGATCCTACACCACAATAGTAATGTGTAACAAAATTGGCAGATAAGGATACTCCAAAACACCTGTTGGCGCTTCAATCATCCCGGCACCTAGGTTGTTACGGTGTCAGGATGATTGAAGTGCATTATTTCTATTTTTACATTGTAATATAAAATGAAATCATTCAACTCACCATAATGCCGAATCAGTGGAAGCCCTGAGCGTGTTACCTGCCACGTTGCCTGCCACCAGATGGCCTCCCCAGCAGTCCGTCCTTGCATCAGGTGCCTCCCCAGCAGTCCGTCCTTGCATCAGGTGCCTCCCCAGCAGTCCGTCCTTGCATCAGGTGCCTCCCCAGCAGTCCGTCCTTGCATCAGGTGCCTCCCCAGCAGTCCGTCCTTGCATCAGGTGCCTCCCCAGCAGAGCCCCCTCCACACTTGTGGACAAGGGTCCAAAAATCATGATTGTCCCGGGAAATTCGGGACTGTTGGCAACTATGCAGGCGTCCCCCCTTACATCAGGCGTCCCCAGTGGAGTCCCCCCTTACATCAAGTGTCCCCAGAGGAGTCCCTCCTTACATCAGGCGTCCCCAGAGGAGTCCCTCCTTACATCAGGCGTCCCCAGAGGAGTCCCTCCTTACCTCAGGCGTACCCAGCGGAGTCCTTCCTTACATCAGGTGTACCCAGAGGAGTCCCCCTTACATCAGGCGTCCCCAGCAGAGTCCCCCCTTACATCAGGCGTCCCCAGCGGAGTCCCCCCTTACATCAGGCGTCCCCAGCGGAGTCCCCCTTACATCAGGCGTCCCCAGTGGAGTCCCCCTTACATCAAGTGTCCCCAGCGGAGTCCCCCCTTACCTCAGGCGTCCCCAGCGGAGTCCCCCCTTACCTCAGGCGTCCCCAGCGGAGTCCCCCCTTACCTCAGGCGTCCCCAGCGGAGTCCCCCCTTACCTCAGGCGTCCCCAGCGGAGTCCCCCCTTACATCAGGCGTCCCCATCGGAGTCCCCCCTTACATCAGGCATCCCCAGCGGAGTCCCCCCTTACATCAGGCGTCCCCAGCGGAGTCCCCCCTTACCTCAGCCGTCCCCAGCGGAGTCCTCCCTTACCACAGGCGTTCCCAGCGGAATCCCCCCTTACCACAGGCATCCCCAGCGGAGTCCCCCCTTAACCACAGGCGTCTCCTGTCTCGGCCGCCATTATTGTTTCCCCTTCCCCGATGGGGAACAAAATAGAGGCGGAGCCGACAGTGTGGCTGAAAAAAAAAAAAATTAAGCTGTGGCGCTGCCGACCCCCGCCCCTTTCCATTACAGACAGACCTGCAGCGGGGCGGGGCGGGGCGGGGGGGTGGCCTGCCGGCCAGCCAAAACACAGATGTAGTACAATAGAAGATAAAGCTGCTGCGGCGCCGCCCACCCCCGGGGAGGTGTGGGGTGTGGGCGGCGCCGCAGCGGCTTTATTTTCTATTGTACTACATCCGTGTTTTGGTCTTCTTGAACATGGCGGCCGGCCGAGACATTGTCTCCGCCAGCCGTGGACCTCTAGCGGCGGCGGCCTGCGGCGTCCAAATTCGGGGAAAACGGGAAAAATCGGATTGGCCGGGACAAAATAAATCCGGGAAAAGGGTTTAAATCCCGGGAATGTCCCGGCCAATCCGTGACTGTTGGCAACTATGGTTTAGGGCGTGCGCATGTACACACTTTGCCCACTCCTGCTTGTGATTGTACACAGCGGGAGTCTGTCAGCAGATCCCGGCCAATGATTCATAGTATGTAGATGCTATACCTTTCACACAAACCAATCAATATACACGTATTGGGATTTTTTTTAACCAAAGACATCTAGCAGAATACATTTTGGCCAAAATTTATGAAGAAATTAGATTTGTTTTATAGCAAAAAAAATAAAATATTGTTTTTTTTCCTAAGTTTTCGGTCTTTTTTTTTATTATATAACACTAAAATTTAAAAAAAAAGTGGTGATCAGATACCACCAAAAGAAAGCGCTATTTGTGTGAAAAATAATTATATAAATGTTTGGGTACAGTGTTTCATGTCCGTGCAGTTACCAATTAAAGTAGCACAGTGCTAAATAGCAAAAAGTGGCCTGGTCATAAAACCTTCAAGAGCTGGAGTGGTTAAATAATACTTAATACCCTCTAGTGGCCTGTTGTGGTATTTTAAATCAATGGAAAACATTCGCCCAGGACAGGAAATAACTTAATAACACTCGTTTAGTTGGCCCATTTGCACAGAACAAATACACATGCACTTTCACTGGCCGAATTGCTATGCCTTTTTTTTTTTTATATAAATACACTCCCAAGTTGTACATAGAATAATTCCTTGCTGATGTTATTCATAATTATCTGGATGCATAGGTTTGCGCAGCCTATTGCATTAGGGTGTGCACCCCAAAGCTCAAACACACACACTATTGATCACGCACGAGGTTCACTCAGAAAGAGAAGGGGCCAGTAAATTACATGTTTACTGGCCCCTTCTCCCACTCATCCTAAAACATCCTGGCAGCAACAGTTGGCAGAAGAGGAGGGTAGCACTGCAGGGGGAAGGGGAGGGATCCAGGACAGTGGTGGGAAATTGTGCTGCACAGGGCAATTAGGGTGTGCCTGGGCACATCTGGCACACCCTGTGTGCACGCCTATGTCTGGATGTCTGCCTGCGACTGTGGGGCTTTTCATCTGAGCACATACCACAGGCAGACGCTGATTACTGAATGGTCACTATAGGTCGTTTGCTGTAATTGCAATTTGCATTGCCTTATTAGCTTTCCTACTGAAAAAGGAGGAACAAGACAAATGTGACCTTAGATGGCTTATAGTTCTAGTCATAATAAAAAATTCTAAAAATAAATTAGTGGTAAATTAGTCTTTATCAACAAATTACGAAAGTAACTTCATTCCTAATAAGGATTGGTTAGCAAAATGTCAACTGAGCCTGATTGTTTAGGATAGAGAAGCTGATCAATCTGTATACCATAACGGAGCCTAAAGTCAATGGCCTTTATATTTTCCAGTAAGCCCCAGTTCACATCTGTGCGCTTATGTGCACTTTTAATTTGAATGGGCTGCCTACCACAGCAAAATCGCACCATAAAAGTGCATAATTGTTTTTTTTTTTAAGAACACATAGCGCCAAATCACATTGTAATTAGATATTATGTGTTCTGGTGTAGTTTAGAGCACATATGTTACCATGCATGTTTGGGTGCCATTAGATATTAATCAGCACATCTGCAATACAAGACACAATGCGCAATTTCATGCATGTTTACCCATTGCACAGGTGTGAATGGCGATTATGTCTCTGAAACCCAACACCACTTACACTCGCCACCACTTTATTAGGTACACCTGTTCAATTGCTTGGTAACACAAATTGCTAATCAGCCAATCACATGGCAGCAACTCAATGCATTTAGGCATCTACACAGGGTGAAGATGACTTGCTGAAGTTCAAACCGAGCATCAGAATGGGGAAGAAAGGGAATGTGACTTTAAATGTGGCATGGTTGTTGGTGCCAGATGGGCTGGTCAGAGTATTTCAAAAACTGCTGACCTACTGAGATTTTCACACACAACCATCTCCAGGGTTTACAGAGAATGGGATTATATCCAGTGAGTGGTAGTTGTGTGGATGAAAATGTGTTGTTGATGTCAGAGGAGAATGGGCAGACTGATTTGAGATGATAAAAAGGCAACAGTAAGGCTACTTTCACACTGAGGCGCTGGATGCGCTGGCGGTATAGCGGCGTTATTTTTTTTAGTGCCGCTATACCGTATTTTTTGCCGCGATTTGTGGGCGCCAGCGGGGGGATTGTAACCCCCGCTAGCGGCCGAAAAAGGATTAAAAACACTTGCAATAACGCCTCTTTGCTGCGTTTTGCGGGCGTTTTGGAGGCGCTACCCCATTGATTTCAATGGGCAGGGGCGCTATAGGGGCAGTATTTTTACCGCTCCTATCGCGCCTCAAAGATGCGGCTTGCAGCGCAACGCTCCAGGCCCCCGGGCTTTCACATTGGATACAATTGAGCGGCTTTTTTGGGGCGCATTGCAGGCGCTATTTTTAGTGCAATAGCGCCTGCAAAGCACCTCAGTGTGAAAGGGGCCTTACTTAAATAACCACTCGTTAAAACCAAGGTATGCAGAATACCATCTCTGAACGCACAAGACATCAAACCTTGAGGCAGATGGGCTACAGCAGCAGAAGACCACACTGTGTGACACTCCTGTCCTCTAAGAACAAGAAACTGAGGCCACAATTCGCACCGGCTCACCAAAATTGGACAATAGAAGATTGAAAAAATTGCCTGGTCTGATGAGTCTCGATTTCAGCTGCAACATTCAGATGGTGGGGTCAAAATTTGATGTAAACAACATGAAAGCATGGATCCATCCTGCCTTATATCAATAGTTCAGGCTGGTGGTGGTGGTGTAATGGTGTGGGGGATTTTTTGTTGGCACACTTTGGGCCCCTTGGTACCCAAAGCATTGTTTAGAGCATCGTTTAAACGCCACGGCCTACCTGAGTATTGTTGCTGACTATGTCCATCCCTTTATGACGACAGTGTACCCGGGACCGCAATCAGGAATTTTGGGGCCCCTTACACAGCTTCAGGCATGGGCCCCCTGGAGCAGAGAACCGGGGGGGGGGGGTTGCCGCGGATTGAAAACCGGGGGGGGGGGCTGCCGCAAGTGGAGAAGTGGGGGGGGGGTGCAGCGAATTGAGAAGCGGGGGGGTGCTTCCGTATGTCCCCCCCTGAGAATTAAATTAAGGTCGGGGGGGGGGCTTTGGGGCTTTGGGTGCTGACAAACAAAAAACATTTATAAAAATTTGAAAACAACATAAAAAGGGGGGTTGTGATCGGGGGGACCTCCCGGCCCCTTACAAGAAAAAAAAAAAAGAGGGGGTTGCCATCCGGGCTTGGGGACGGGAGGGCCACTTACATGTGTACTGCCTGTACCCCCCTGATGGCGGCCCTGAGTGTACCCATCTTCTGAGGGCTACTTCCAGCAGGATAATGCACCATGTCACAAAGCTCAAATCATCTCACCATTGGTTTCTTGAACATGACAATGAGATCTCTGTACTCCAATGGCCTTCACAGTCACCAGATCTCAATCCAATAGAGAACCTTTGGGATGTGGTGGGACAAATCTGCAGCAACTGCGTGATGCTATCATGTCAATCAAGGCAAAAGGGGGTCCTACCCGGTACTAGCAAGGTGTACCTAATAAAGTGGCCGGTGAGTGTATATAGAATGAATTTGTTATTTAAAAAAAAAAACAATTGTACATAACAGTCAGTCTCAGAATAAAAATTGCTTGTGCTTTACCAATCTCCTCCAATTAGCCCCATAAAATGAGACAAATGAATACAAGGTGTTACAGCATGCACATAGAAGCTCGGTGCAAAGGTTTGCGCTAAAGTTTTTTTATATAATTTATCCCAACTGTATTATTCTGTGGAGTGTAAGACCCGAAGAGACAGGAATTGTTCTTTTCATTACTTATCCTTCAAATGCATGTCCTACAGTATATAATAGACTTAAATCATTTTTCTGTTTTTATGTGCTTCCTGCTCAAGCCAGTCTTCCTTTCTATAGTCAGGGTATCTGCATTTTTCAATGCGATTCTTCACTGCTTGTAACCACACATCTCAAATATTTATGCCTATCTCCCTGGCAACAAAGTGACGCATCTGAACACTATTAATGTGTCAGGGAGTTATCTGACATACTGAACATTTCTACAAGCATACACAAATTATGAATTTTTACTGACATGAGCAGATGACTACATTTTATACTAACACAGTCACTTTACCAAAAAAAATAAAAAAATGACATTTCAGTTATAAGTAGAGTCTGGAACTGTCATTCCCATGCTTTGTATGTCTCCTGGAGGCTCCATCAGCAAGACTTCCCTGGTTCTGTTCCCAACTGGCTTGGGATATTCCCATTACTCCTACCAAAATAAATAATTCATCAGGAAGAGTGTTATCCCCTATGTTATGGCCATTGTAGGCCTGAGAACTCAAAGCACAAATCACCAAGAGACAAACTGGTTGTTACACTTACCAGCTGGCAAAACTGAATGACATTTTGTAAGGAAATTCATATAGAAACCAATCAGCTTCCAGGTTTTATTGTCAACGCTTTGTAGCATTACCCCCGTAGGAGCTGCTGTTTGTTTGATTTGGGTCTACGTCCTGCCTATCAACCCCTGGAAGTGGCTCAAACCTTCCCTTAGCACAACTGATATGAATAAGGAGTGTGAGACCTATTGAGTATTAGGAGACACAATCCTGCATACATCACACAATAACCTGTAAATGTTATTACCTTTGCTGGTCACTAGTCCTTCTAAGTGACAGAGATACTTCACACAAGTTATATGCTTAATCAAAGGTACCTTTACTCAGTATAAAAGGGAAGGGTAAAGAATCACATTAATACACACAGTTGACTCTGCATGCGCATTGCAGAGTCAATAAACCAATAAGGATAGGTATCACTGAGATTAGGTAATAACAGGAAATAACATCAGCTATATATATGTACATGTATCTATATGTGTCTCTGCACGGCTAACTGGTTGCTCGCGAGCTCCCCCTTTGTTGCAATACCTTGCACGTGTTCATTCCCTATAATAGATAAGCAAGGCCTATCTGCGTCCCACTCAAAGTTCCTTTCTCCAATGAAGTCTTCGCTAGCCACCGTCGGTGCACAAGTTAAATTGTAATCCACAGGGTTTCAACAAGATGCTGTAATCATCCGCAATATACCTGAGTACTCGTGTGCCTGCCACCCACTAATGACGGATGCACCAATCTCTGATCACATAGTCTCCAGTGAGATACACTAGGCCGCAAGCTGTGGCGTGATAGGTGAAGTGTGGCTGGCACTAACTAAATCACTTTCCTCTAAGGTAGTAGTTAATTCTGGGCAGGTGCCCTTCTCACCAAACAGGCCCGACTTTCAGATAGTCTCCTCTGGCTTGTCCCGGTCACTCGATCTCCACGCTTCTGCTTCAGCTGCAGTCTCCGGACTCCGTCACTAACAGCATATGGTGATGGACGACTCCGGTCTCTGCTGGGCAATCACAGGACGCTGTGGACGATCCTCTGCTGGAAATCACTCAGGCACTCCCGTAATTTAGGCCCAGGCTTCTGGCCTAATCCTTAGGAAGCAGGCCTCCGTGCCAACTTCCTGCTTGATTGAGAGCTGGATCCAGAGAGAGAGACGCTGGCCCCTCCCCTGGTTTAAGTAGTCTGCCCAGAATGCTTTGCGGTGTTGCAATGCACCCTGGGTAATGTAGTCTGTCTTTTACTAAAAGCAACAAAGTCTTTTCTCCTAGCTGATATCTGTCCCAAAGTGCATTAGTTGCATTGTAACACTTATACCACCGGAGGGAGCCGGATTCCTTCTTACATATGGACATCCTGCTACAGCTTAATTGTACAAGCTGAAGTTAGAAGCTGATTGGCTACCATGTACATCTGCACCAAATTCTGGGTACTCCAGCTAAATCTCCCCTATGGTCCTGAAGCTACAGTTGGATCTTACTGCATATACCCCTAGAAGTAGAAGGTAACTACACTAAGATCTGGTGACACTTAAGGACCTTTTCTAAATTCTTAAAGAAATCATTTTAATGAACTTCCAGTGCTAGACTACATTTCCTTTACAAATTATCCTGTGGATCCAGACAGTAACACTTCCCATTTAAGTATAGTATTTATGCTTACTTCATTACTCATTCAAAGCCTCAGTATTTTAAGGGATGGCTGGGTACTAATGCTTCTTCAGCTTTGATTGTAATAACTCCAGTGCAGGTGTGTCAAACTCCAATAATACACATGTCCAAACTTCAAAAAGCATTAAATCACTTTGTAATAAACATAATAAAATAATAACTGCAGCTAAAATATTTACTCTGATGTTTTTATCCATGATGTGCCATAGATTTTTTTATATATTCTGGAAGCCAGTCAGGGGTTTCAGAGTGAACTTTTGGCCACAAAATAGTACACAGAGGGCAACATCTATCTGTTGTAGAGGCATTAAAGTGACCTTGTCACAAAAAATACATGTTAAATAGTATATGTACCCAGGGGAGGGCTGGCGGCCTTAGGCCTGGGGGGGAAGTCCAGTCAAGTGGCCCATTGAACCGCCGAATCAGCTCATCATCCATGGCCCACCTGGTTTTTTAATGCAGCCTCACCAGTGTTCATCAGTGCAGCCAACTCCAGTGCCCATCAATGCAGCCTGATCACTGGAGCAGGTTACATGGGGTGTATGGGGGGTAGATGGGGGGTCAGCTAGGGGTGTCAGGGTCTCTCACCTCAGCGATCTCAGTTTAGCAGGTCCTTGCACACCACGGTTTCCTGGGGGGGTAACGCTCCTGATCCTGGGGTCAAGTTGCAGCCATTGCCCAGCCCTGCAGCCCTGCATCCCGACTCTCTGGCACGCCCTGCCTCTGCCTGCTTCCAAGAATCCGGTCCCAGGGAGTTGTAGTTTACTCTGCACTGCTGTGTTTTCCACCCATCAGAAGCTTTAGTGCGGACTAGAACTCCCGGAATGCAACAGCTAGTGGTCGGCCGCCATGGCCATGCCCCCGACCCGACTTCCTAGACCAGAATAAAAAAGAAAATGGTAGCGGGTAGCGGCTGCCGGACATTTTGAACATAAGTTAGGGCGGCCTGGGAGGCAATTGCCACCCTGCCCCCGGACCCAGCCCTCCCCTGTATGTACCTGTAAAGAACATAGTAAAAAATTACTTCTACTGTTGTCCATGCTTCTGAATATTACTTTAGTAAAAAGGAATTACTACCTTTCTTTTTAAACTGACACTTCCTGGAATGTCGATCTCCTCTGTCCCCAACAGCCCTGACATTGGCAGGAGGAACCACCAAGGGATAGGGACAGAGGAGATCGGCACTGCCAGAAATTTCAGTTTCAGAAGAAATTTTCAGCAGTGGCTCCACTTGAGCGGTACTTGGTGGCACAGGCAGCAGGAGGGTTAAATATTTACTATGTAATATGAGTTTTTCACCAGAATTGTTTAAAACATTTTACTATGTTTACTACTTTTATAATTTTGTGTCCTCTATAAAATGCTGTTCAGGTAATGATTACTAAAACTGCAACATTAGGATGGATTCACACCTATGCGTTTTTTGTGCTTTTTGCATTTTGCAGATTTGCACTACAGTCCATTTAACATGGTGTCCACGTTCTGTAGTGCAAATCTGCAAAATGCAAAAAGCACTAAAAATGCAAAGGTGTGAATCCAGCCTTAGTAAAAAGTTGAATTTGGGAGGTAGATGACAGAAGCCATCTCAAAACTGAACAAACTAGGGAAAAATGTGGGTAGCTTAGCATCTCCTAAAATATGAGTTATCACCCGCAATACATGTCGGAGCAAGGGGCAGAGTAACGGTGTACAGACACGCACATCAAGTAGAGCTGCCTGCATAAAGCAAACAGAGGTGAAGAGTGATGTAAGGAGTGGAGGGGGATGTAGAGGTAAGCAGTGTAGGTGGAAAAGTTATCAGTGGTGTAAAGGGGGTACAGATGTGCAGTGTGGGTGTAGAGTTTAGCAGTGGTCTGGTGGAATAGGGGTGCAGTGGTGTAAACGGGATGCAGAAGTTAGAAGAGATGAAATAAAGCCTACTACACACCACTAGTTTTGATAAAAAACTGACAGCTCCAGTTGGAGTCGCTGTACTTACAATCCGATGTTAGTACAGCAATCGCCCCTGCTGTTCTATTGTATTCTGTCAGGGGGCGGCCCCCCTGCCAGAACACTACGGCCAGTGCTCTCAGCTCTCAGCCAGTGCTCTCAGCATGCTTGTCCGACAGAAGCTGGCTATTCGGACCAGCTGCCATACACACGGGCCGAATGTCGGACGGTTTTTATTGAACCAGCCAATGTTGCCCGACATTCAGCCCGTGGCTTTCAGGCTTTAGTCATGGAATAGGGGTGCAGAGGTTGGCAGTGGTAAAATAGATGTGCAGTGCAGCAGTGGTGTAAAAGGAGTGCAAAAGTCAGGAGCAGTGCAGTGATGGAAAATGAGCGGGGAACAGTAAATACACAGTAAATTCTTCTAGATTGTTGCAGATTTTTTGTACCTACTTTTTTCTAATCTAAACATGGTGCTAGTTTAAGGATATTTACGCTCCTGTGTGTATAAGCCTATTGAAAGCAATGGGCTGCTTTCAGATAAGTAAAAAATAAGCTTTAACGCCTAAAGATGTGCCGTTTTTCTGGTAGTCTTGTGTAAGAGGTCTCAATATGTTTGTATGACTTTTGTTTGTGCCATACTTTTTTGGTACAAAAACTGGTATATGTATAGTGTCTATATAGCGCATAGGCTCAGGTTCTAGGTAAATCTGCCCCTTTAAGACTACTGTGAGTACAGGGTGGCCACACTCACTTGCTGCATTTCCTGCACTGCAGCAATGTTCTCCTTGCATCACCTTCAGCTACCCCAGGTTGTTCACATTCCTATTAGAAAGACTCTCAGGAATCTTATCTGTTTTGATTGATAAATTCTTAAATCAGCTAACCTTTAACTTTTGCTGCTTTACAAAAGAGAAAAAAAGTTAGAACTGTACTTGAATGGAAAAACATACATTTACTATTTGCTTTTTTTATTATTCGGTTATTGTTACTTGTCTTTGTCTGGCTTTGCTGAGCTTTTGGTAATTATTCTGTTTTTTGGGTCTCTGCATAGTAATTTTTTTTTATATTTAATATCATTTTAAAATGTAATATTTTTTCATTTGGGTCCTCGAATTAAAAAGTTTAAGAACCCCTATTTTAGCTTTATCAGCAGGAAGCAGTGGACCACAATCATAATTTTACCATACACAACATCCTTTATCTTCAATTTTCTATCAGAGCATATTTCCTACAAACAGTTGAGATTTCTATCTCTAGTAAGAAAAAAAGACTGCTTGTGGGAGGTAAACAGCATAGAGAAAGTAGCCCAGTTATTATGAAATGGAAGATAGTTCAAACAGTGTAATCACAGAATGAAAATCAGTAATGTCTGCAGTTTTACTTGAGTACATTATGGAGAACTGTTCTTAATAAATAAGCACTGTAGTGTCATTCAGTGTCTACATAAAATACTGCGCTCATCATTAAGCTCTGGTAAAATCTGGAATCACAGCTTCATGGCTGCCAAAAACTGGAAGTTCCTAGGGAAATCCTTTTATTTATATAAAATTATAGAAATGGGTGATAATAAAAATAATTGTGATATCGGCCCATTAGCATATTTTTGTTACAATATAGTGTTTTACAGGGGCTATGTCTTCTAGTGTACCCAGTGGCGTCACTAGGGTTGGTGTCACCCGGTGCGAAAAAAAATGGTGTCACCCCCCAACAACTATAGTCCCCCCTCAGTACAGACCCCCCTCCACTAACTACAGACCCCACTCCCACAATATAGATCCCTTCCCTCAGTACAAACCCGCTCCACTAAGTACAGACTCTCTGCCATCAATATAGACCCGCCTCCCTCAGTATGAACCCCCACCTCAGTGCAGACCGCTCCATCAGTACAGACACCCCCACCTCAGTGCAGACCCCCTCAGTTACAGACACCCCTCGTACAGACACCCCCCTCAGTACAGACACCCCCCTCAGTACAGACACCCCCCTCAGTACAGACACCCCCCTCGTACAGACTCCCCCTCGTACAGACCACCCCTCAGTTACAGACACCCCCTCAGTTACAGACACACCCTCAGTTACAGACACACCCTCAGTTAAAGACCCCCCCTCAGTTACAGACACCCCCCTCAGTACAGACACCCCCACCTCAGTACAGACACCCCCACCTCAGTACAGACACCCCCACCTCAGTACAGACAGCTCCATCAGTACAGACACCCCCACCTCAGTGCAGACCTCCTCAGTTACAGACACCCTGCTCAGTTACAGACACCCCCCACAGTACCAGACACCCCTCGTACAGACACCCCCTCAGTTACAGACACCCCCCTCAGTACAGACACCCCCCTCAGTACAGACACCCCCTTGGTACCAGACCCCCCTCAGTACAGACACCCCCTCAGTTACAGCCCCCCTGGTGCAAACTCCCCCTAGTGCAGACCCCATCAGTACAGACACCCCCACCTCAGTGCAGACCTCCTCAGTTACAGACACCCTGCTCAGTTACAGACACCCCCCACAGTACCAGACACCCCTCGTACAGACACCCCCTCAGTTACAGACACCCCCCTCAGTACAGACACCCCCTTGGTACCAGACCCCCCTCAGTCCAGACACCCCCTCAGTTACAGCCCCCCTGGTGCAAACTCCCCCTAGTGCAGACCCCAGCAGTACAGACACCCCCTCCCCCCATCAGTAAAGATGCCCCCCTTACCTTACAGACCTCAGAACAGAGCGGCAGATACACACAGCGGTGTGTCTCTCGAGCGCGGGCTCCTCCTCCTCTTCTGTGGATGTAAACAGAGAGGAGGCAGAGGGGGCGGCGGCTTCCTTCCGCTCCGCTGAGGGACACAGCCGCAGCGTGAGCCTAAGGCACAGGGCAGCGGGCAATGTCAGTGTGGTGCCGCTGCGCTACCCACGGGTGTCACCCCTCTGGTGGGTGTCACCCGGGTGCGGCCCGCCCCCCCCGCACCTGGCTAGCAACGCTAGTGCGTGTCGTCACATCATCACAGTGCAGTGTGATGATGTGACAGGCTGAGTCGCTCGCTGGCTCTGTAGGGTAGGGAGGAGGATTGGAATTTAGGAATAGGAAGAATAAGGAGCTGGAGGACACACACCAGGCGCGGCCGCGGCGCTGGAGGTGTTGTTCCAGGCTTCCAGCCCAGCGGGGTGAAATTAATCAATGAATGGGTCAGCTGTAAAAAAAAAAAAAAAAAATTAAAAAAAAAAAAAAATAAAAAAAAAAAAAAAAAAAAGGGAGGGTGTCACCCCTCTAGCGGGTGTCACCCGGGGGCGGATCGCACCCCCCGCACCCCCCTAGCAACGCCTCTGAGTGTACCCCAACCGTGAAGTGTCCCCGCTTCCCCGCTGTAGGTGCTGGCTTTTTTCCCTTCATCCACAGCACAGAAAATTAGAAGTTCGTTCGATTTTTAGCAGGATCAACTGGTATTTTTATGCACTTTCAATTAATGAATAGATAAACTACTTTCAATGGTATATAAAAACAGAACAAAAGGTAGCATATATGAGAAATACATAGATTACATTTCAAATGCATATAAACCCAAAATCGAATTTCCTGATGCCCACATGGCAGCATACTAAAAAACAAAACAAATAAAAAACAGAAAATTTATTACCAAATACTTACCGTAATTTTCCTTTCCTGATGGACTCCATGGCAGCCTACGTGTGGGTTAACCCCTCCTCTTCTCCAATGCTATAGGACCCCATACCCATAAAAGTAAGCTCACCTCTCAGCACTGTGTTCCATAACTAGCCGACTCTTGGACACTTACTTTCTTTCATTAATATTTTCTTTCAGGGTGGGAACTCCGTCTGCCATGGAGTCCATCAGGAAAGGAAAATTACGGTAAGTATTTGGTAATAAATTTTCCCTTTTTCCTGACTGACTCCGTGGCAGCCTACGTGTGGGAAATAACTAGCCAGACCACACGGGTGGGTATGCTGAACAAAAAAGCTTTAATTTGTCCTGTCAACCGACAGGATTCTTAACCCAAAATTAACAGACGACAATGATGCCGGTTCAATGCAGTAATGGGCCATAAATGTATTGATAGAGGCCCATGAGGCCGCTTTACAAATGACATCTGGAGCCACATGTCGGGCCGCCGCCCAGGATGCTGCCATCCCTCTGGTGGAGTGTGCCGTCACCGCCTGTGGAGGAGCCAAGCCCTTAGCCCTGTATGCTTGCTGGATTGTTTGAACGATCCATGATGCAATTGTTCTGGTTGATGCTTTCTTCCCTCTGTTGTTTCCAGAATGTAGAAAAAACAGATGATCAGATCATCTGAAGGAAGAAGTAATTTGTAGATACTCCTTTAGGATTTCACCCATATCCAGGGGATGAGTTTCACTGGAATCTGGAGTCTTAAATGTAGGTAGAACAATTTCTCGATTTTCGTGAAATACCGAAGACACTTTTGGATTTGAACCCAACATGGGTATAAGGACTACTCGATCCGAGAAAAATGTTAGAAAAGGTTCTTCATGACCTAGAGACCTGATCTCAGAGACCCTCTTAGCCGAGGTGATGGCTACTAAGAAGGCTACTTTCGCTGAAAAGTCCTTAATGGAGGACGGGGAGGGCCCCGACGTACTGAGTCCAGTCAGAGAATCTAGAACGAGTGGAAGATCCCACTTGGCAAATCTTGGTTTTCTTCGGGCTTAATTCTTGATGCCCCTGAAAGAATTGTCTGACTAAGGGAGGGACTGCCCATGAGACTCCAGAGAAGGCCGACAAGGCTGAAACTTGTACTCTTAGAGAGCTAACAGATAAGGGTAAGTCTAGTCCGGTCTGCAGAAAACTAAGAACATCCTGAACTCCTGGATTTTTGAAGGACCTCCCAGAAGCAGAGGATAATTCGACAAATTTGGCCCAAATTCTTCTATAAACCTTGTTGGTACTTGCTCTTCTTGAGCTCAACAGTGTAGACATCACTCTAGAGGCGCAACCGAGGGATTCCAGCCTCTCCCTCTCAAGAACCAGACCGTCAGTCTCATCAGTGCTGGACAAGGGTGTAGAAGTGACCCTTGAGAGAGAAGGTCCGGCCTGAGAGGAAGAGGTACCGGGTCCCGGTAGCTCAGTTGGATCAGGAGGGGAAACCAAGGCCTGTTTGGCCAGTAGGGAGCCACTACTGTTACTTCGGCTGATTCCGCTTGAAGTCTCCTCAGGAACTTGAGAATTATCGGGATCGGGGGAAAGGCATATGCCCTCTTGAACCTCCATCTGTCTGTCAGGGCATCCGTTCCGCATGCCTGGCTGCAACGTCCCCGAGTGTAGAACTTCACTACCTTGTAATTGTAGGGGGAAGCGAATAGGTCCACCTCGGGATTGACCCCTATAGACAGAATCCAGCTGAATGACTGTACATGGAGGGACCACTCGTTGTTGTCTAGGCGAGTGCGTGAGAGGAAGTCTGCCTGGGAGTTCTGGACTCCCGGAATGAAAACTGCCGAAATATTGGCCAGGTTTTTCTGGGCCCATGTTATTATGGGCTCGACCTCTAGAAGGAGAGTAGAACTCCGGGTCCCTCCTTGCCTTTTCACATACGACACTGCTGTTTTGTTGTCCATCCTTAACAATACCGACTCTCCTTTTAGGAACTGGGAGAAAGATTGGAGGGCGCACCAGGCCACCCTGAGCTCCAGGACGTTTGAACCTGGGTTGAGAAGACGAGCGTCCCATCTGCCCTGAGCTAGGTTCTGACCACAGAGAGCCCCCCAGCCTGAGCCGCTGGCGTAGGTCGTGACTGTAACCCAGGAGATGGGGGCAATGGAGTGACAGTTTTGCAAATTCTTGAGTTGGAGCCACCCGAAGAGGCTGTTTCTCATTTTTGCGGATATGTGGATGAGTTGACTCTTGTCCCCTGACTTCCACTGCCGGAGGAACCCTGACTGAAAAGGGCGTAACCTCCATAGAGCCCATTTGACCATGGGGGTCGTGGAGACCATTGTGCCAATGATTCTTAGGCATTGTGATGCTTTCAGATGAGGAGCATCCAGAGCGCGAGAAATCCTCTTCCGAATCACTGGAATCTTCTCTACTGGTAGGGAGATGGTGTTCTCCACTGTGTTGAACTGAGCCCCTAAGTAAATTAAGCGTTGGGCTGGAACCAGGTGGCTTTTCTCCAAGTTTAGAAGCCATCCAAAGCTGGAAAGGGTTGAGATTACTTGTTCTTTGTGCACCAGCAGCTGTTCTCTGTTTTGAGACAGAACTAGGAGATCGTCTAAATAATAGTAAAGACGCACACCTTTTAGCCTGATGAGGGCCACTACGGCCAAGATGACCTTGGTGAAAACCCGGGGGGAAGTTGTCAAACCGAACGGTAGGCAGATGAATTGAAGATGTTCTTGCCCGATATGGAACCCGAGGTACTTTAGAAAGTCCTTTGCCACTGGCACGTGGAAATAGGCATCTTTCAGGTCTATCAAAATCATCCAGTCGCCTGGTTGAATGGCTTGTTGGAATGTTGACAGAGTCTCCATTTTGAATTTTCCGTGCCTTATGAATTTGTTCAGGTACATCAGATCTATTACCGGGCGCCAGGCACCGCTTTTCTTTTGAACTAAGAAAAGGGGGGAGTATACTCCTTGGAACTGTTCTTCCTCTGGGACACACACTACTGCTCCCTGGGTTTTCAGCAGATCTATGTAGGACAGTAAGGCCTGTTTTTGCTCTTCCGTACTTGGAAGTAGGGTTGAGATAAATCTGGGGGGAGGAATGCTGGAGAAGGACCATGCGTGACCTGACGATACTGTCTTGACGACTCAGAAGTCTGAGATTGAGGCCACCCACATGTGCCGGAAGAGGAGCAGGCGTGCTCCTACCCGACCCGCCTGGGCGGGCAAAATCTCAAAAGGATTTAGCCTGATCGCGACCACTGGATGCTTGGTTGTTTGCTGGCTTGCGGAAGGACGCTTGGCCTCTGCTCCAATTTCTTCTGAAGTCCCGGCCAGGTCTATAGGAGCGTGCTTCCCTTGAACGCTCCGGGCTGCGTCTTCTGAACTGGGGCTTCCTTCGACCCTGTGGACGCTTGTCCTGTGGAAGAAAGCCAGATTTTCCACCTGTGGCTTTAGCTATGGTGTCATCTAATTTGTTACCAAACAGTGATGATCCTTCGAAAGGAATCTTGCACCATGTTTGCTTAGAAGACGGGTCAGCCTGCCAAGGGCGTAGCCATAGGGCTCGTTTAGCTGTAACTGAGGATAGCATAATCCTGGACAGTAGACGGATCAGATCAACTGATGCTTCTCCCAAGAAAGCCACTGCTAGCTTTAGCTCTGCTGCTGCTGAGTTACTGGCCAGTTCTTCTGAAACGCCTTTGAGAAAGGAATCTACGTTCTCTGTCAATGCCTCCATAGCCTTAGACACGGCTGCCAAGGCTAGGGCGGGTTTACAAGCTGTCCCGGCAAGACCGTAAATTTATTTTGAGGTCCTGATCCATTCTTCTATCAAGACTGTCTTTAAAGGAGACTGCGTCTTCTAGAGGGAGCGCGACATGCTTAGCCAGACGCATTACCGCTTTGTCCACAAGAGGAATATTCTCTAGGTATTTTACCTCGTCTGCCTTGAAAGGATACATTCTGGAGGCTTTATTCGACATCGAGGACTTCCTGTCCACTTTGCTCCATTCCTCGTCAAAAATGCCCTTTAGTTCGGCTAAAAACGGAAAACTTGGGCGCTCTTTCCCCATGCGCCTGAATTTTTTTTTCTGTTTAGCTGGGGGAGTAGATGGGTCTTCCCACATAAGGGCCTCTTTGACCGCCTTAATAAGCGGAGTCACTAGAGAGAAATCAAATTCCACACTCTCTTCATCACTCTCCAATTCTCCTTCCGAGGGAAGAGGCGAGGATGCGAAGGGCTGGGAAAGACCTGGAACTTCACGGACCACATCAGCCGGGGAGCCCGATCGAGTAGCGCTGGACTGGCTTTGTGCGTGGGAAGCATCCATCTCCTTAAGAGAACATTGCACCTCCTGTTTCACTAGAGACTCGATTCGTTGATCTTCTGTCTCTTTTTCCCCAACCGCATGGGCATAGCAATGGCTGTATAATGATTTGCCCTCTGGGACTCGTGAGCCGCATCCCCAGCAGGCTCTCCGATCAGAATAACTGTCCTGACGGTGGGAGCGGTGTCTGGAGGAGGAATGGGAACTTCTCCTCTGGTGGTGAGATGCAGACGGGAATCACGTCTGTGTTTTGATTTTGACGATGACGAATGCTGCGGCATGGCAAGGTCTGTGTCAATTTGAAGATCTGCAGAAGGGCTAAAAAGGAAAAAAGGAGAAGAAAGATAAGCCGTCAAGCAACAATACTTGCGACTGGATCCCAAGCTCTCCCCCTCTCCCGCACATACCTAGTGCGTAGGGGCTGGCCACATGTAAGCGGTGATTAGTCCATAACCTCTGGACTCGAGCGTCACAAGATAAACAGGTATGAATAAAGAAACCTATAGTATTATACAAAAATAATTAATACGTCAATTGCCCTTTAAGAAGGGGCTCTATCATACAGCAAGAGGCATAGATATGCAAGAAAAAATGCCTCCCCATTAAAAAGCAAAGACTTGGAACATAGGTGTGTTCGGTTGCCTCTGCTCTCCTGTTTTAGGGAAATCCCAGCTGACATAGACTTGCAGCTGCTTTTAAAATGCCCGCCTTGTGACATCACCGCCTGATTACACAGCGCACCTGCGCTGTAGGGAAGCCATCAACAGCGCCTGCGCGGCCGCCGGAGGATCCGCTGAACCGCGCATGCGCGAACCAAGCCTCGCTTTGGAAGCGGGCACTGCGCATACGCGAACAGCGGCGGCGCCCGACATTCGGGTCACCGCTGCGAGCTGGGACGCAGAGCGTTCCAGCCGCCATTAGAAAGAGCAGGGGATGTATTAGGAAGAAAAAACAGACAGCACAAATAAAAACATAGATGCGACCGCCATGGAGCATAAAATAAAGATGCAGACCTGCCAGCCGAGGACGTTCTGATCTTGGGCACATTGCAGCAACTCCATCCCAAAGGATCATGATTGCTACAAGCTCTCCACCCGCCCATGGCTAGGTTCCGAGCTGCACCGCTAGAAGGTGTGCTATCCATCCATCCGTTGATCCATCCATCCGGGAATCTGCACGGACGTGCATGCTTCAGGTCCATTGGAGGAGGACAAATAAGTAACACAGTGCTGAGAGGTGAGCTTACTTTTATGGGTATGGGGTCCTATAGGATTTGAGAGGAGGCGGGGTTAACCCACACGTAGGCTGCCATGGAGTCAGTCAAGAAAAACATATTTTTGTTCTCTTTTATCCCAAATACTTTTCTAAATGCTGTCCTTCTCTTTCTAGCCTTCTTTTTTCAGATGGCCATCCCACTTGTCCGCCAGCCATAAGTCAGTCACCGTTTACATAAGACCCTAAACTTTTAAGGTAGGGGACCACTGTATTAGGTAAGTTTGCAGGTTGTCGCAAATTCCTTTATTTTTTATTGTGGATTGCTTTGATTTTTTTTTAGCCCAGCACACTCGCGTACTTGAAGATCTAGAGCCAGGGAAGAAAGAGACTACTTTAGGAGAGCGCAGGCACAGGCACTGCTCTCATTCCAAAAGGAAGTAAAAAAAGAGGCAGCATGCCTCCTCTTCTCCAGAGCAATGCCAGTGCCCTAATAATCACCAAGGAGATCACCAAGGATAGATTCTCGTTTAATAGGCTGCAAAAATTATATCCCCTACAGGGGGCAGACATAGCATTTTTCTAGCCTCCAGCTGTGGGCGCCGCGGTGGTCCGGCTAGCCAATACGGTTACACTCCCAATGAAGGATTCAGCCTCCTTCAGGGACACAATGGACAGAAGGATGAATCTGGACCTGAAGAGAGCGTATCAAGCGGCCAGAGCAGCCTGTCGCCCAGCCGTAACTCTCACCTTAGGGGCCAGCACCTTGAAGGTCTGGACTCGGAAAATTGAGTCAGCGATAAAGGAAGGGGTACCAAGAGTAAATATTGTTCAGGCTCTAGAAGAACTCAAGGTGTGTTCAGATTTCATTGCGGCCATAGACACGATTAAGTGTTCATCCAGGGCAATGTTGCACTCAGTTGCGCCAAAAAGGCTCTATGGTTAAATCCTTGGGCCCCCGATGCATCATCAAAACAGAACTGGTACAAGATCCCTTTTGACGGGATCTTTCTTTTGGCGGTTAGGCCTGCTTCTGCAGAACAGAGGCAAGCAAAATATTTCCCCAGTAGATCTCATTTCTCCAGTTCCAGGGAGCCAAGATCCAGCAGACATGCCAGAGTATCAGGTGGCGAATGGAAGCATACCCAGGCAACCATACTCAGGGCACACAAGCAAAAGGCCATAAATGTCCTGCAAGCCTTTTTAACGGTGCACGGCCCCAGGCATTTGTAGTAGGGTCCAGGTTGGCACATGCCTGAGCAGAAAATTGTACAGACCTTTTGGGTGAAGGCAACAGTCACCCGAGGCAATTTTTGCCATTAACGCAGCACCCCTCCCCAGGATTATTTCTCCTCCACCAAGATTTCGGAGGCTGCTTGGAAGGCGGCTGTTCAGCTACAATATATACACACACTTCAAACCCAGCAAGCCGTGATACAGATTCCATCTTCAGAAAGATATACCAGGGTTTGACTCCACTCTGTTCATGTTAAAAAGGCTGGAGGCTGGTGATCAGTCTTAGATCTAAAAAGGCTAAACTGCTTCATCCTTCTGGAAAGGTTAAAAATAGAGTATATCCACCCAGTCATCTGGATGCTTTTCTTTGGATCTGCTAGATGCCTATCTTCATGTCCCAATCTTGCCCTCTTTTCAGAGGTATATGAAGTTTGCGGTCGGCCGCACGCATCTGCAGTTTAACAGCCTTCCTTTCGCCCTGTGCACATCCCAGAGAACCCTCACAAACATTCCTCATCGCAGTATTAGCTCCGTTCAGGACACAGGTTCTCCGGGTCTATCATTACCTGGATGATGTCCTCCTGTTGGCCAGGGGAGTCCTTGACACACAGGGAGATTCTTACCCATATCTTTTAGAAATTCACCTGGATCATTAACTTCAAGAAGAGCCAACTTGCCCCACACCAGCAGTTGATATACCTGGGGGCACTCTTCAACACAGCCGACACTTCGGTCTCAATGCTGCCAGCAAAGTAATTGATAGTCAGGAAGAGAGTCTTGATGGCAGCAACTTCCACTCATCTGTCAGCAGCCCAGTGTCTCAGCCTGTTGGCGCCATGTCTTCTTGCATTCCAATGCTCCCTTGGGAACATTGCCACATGCAGCAGTTCCAGCTAGGTTTTTCGTGCAGTGGAGAAAGCAGTACCTAGCACAACTAATAGCAGTGTCTCTTAATATGAGGAGGAGCCTGCAGTGGTGGCTGATGGAGACCTTGAAGAACTCTCGCCCCTTAGGGTCATTAGACTGGACCAGTGTTACAACAGATGTGTCATGGATATGCAGTAGTGTTTGTCTGTCAGCTTACCTTCCTTCCCATGTGTTCATCTTAGAGGCCTGAGCCCTTTCACCTGGCTTCCTTTATAATCTCCTCCCAGCCTGACTCCACCCCAGGCCCTATCACAGAACACTATATTAACCTGTGCACTGCAAGCCTGCTTTGCTGATCAACGTGTTTGTTAGGCATTGTGTGTTTGGGTTCCTGCCTGCCGTGTGCTACGTCTGTCTCTCTGTTACGTTATTGGCTTGTCCCCGACTATCCCTGTCTGCTCGTGACCCTTGACCTTCGGCTTGTCTTCGTTATCCTTGTCTGCTTGTGGCCCTTGACTTTCAGCTTGTTATTCGTTTCTCTTATATCTCCTGCTGCTGCTTCCCCTCTTGTCCCCTTATCCTACGGGGCGTGAGCTAGGAGACTCTAGGGGTCGCGACCTGGACCCAGCCTGCAGCATAACATCCTCACCACTAGAGGCTCTGGAGAAGACTTGCTGGGTCTTAGACTCCGCACCCTGGGGAATCTTGGCTCTAGCTTCCCATAGGATCCCGGTTGTGCTCCTCTGGTCCCGCTGCCAACAACCACCCAGTTTCCTATCCGCAGCAGTCAGCCATAGGGTTCACTACCTTGCGGTGCACTCCTGTCCCCCTACGGTGTGCATCTGTCACCTGGCCACAGGTGACCTGACAGTTTGATCAGCCATGAACCCGGCTGACATCCCGCTCCCCGCGGATGATCCATTGCAGGGCATAGTTTGCAGACTTGAAACCCAGGAATCGAATCAGACTCAGGTGATGCGATTCCTCCAGGATCTGGCTTCTCGCTTCGAGCAGCTTCAGGCCTCCTTGGGAACCCTGAATCCGCAACCTCAAATACAACCAGCGGCTGCACCTATTGCACCAGTCGCAGCCACACACTCACTACAACTGCCAGCTCCATCCCGTTTCTCTGGGGACTCCAAGGCTTGCAGGGGGTTCCTTAGCCAATGCACGATTCATTTTGAGCTCCAGCCCCAAAACTTCCTGTCTGATCGGGCTAAGGTAGCCTATATCATTTCCCTCCTCTCTGGTGAAGCTTTAGCCTGGGCAGCCCCTCTGTGGGAACTGAATGATCCAGTGGTTTCTAGCCTGTCTGGCTTCTTGAAACTTTTTCGGAATATCTTCGAAGAACCGGCTCGTGTCTCTTCAGCGGCCAGCGCCCTTTTACGTCTCCGCCAAGAGTCTGCTTCTGTGGGACAATATGCCCTTCATTTCCGCATACTGTCGGCTGAGTTGAGCTGGAACAATGAGGCCTTAGTCGCAACCTTTTTGCATGGCCTGTCTGATAGAGTGAAGGATGAATTAGCAGGAAGAACCATCCCCACTGATCTGGCCGGCGTTATCTCCTTGTGTAACCAGATCGATATTCGCTTTCAGGAGAGGACCTTAGAAAAGCAACGCCAGCACTCCTTGGTTCTTAGTCAGCCTGAGCTCCCCTCTCATCGACCCGTAGAGCATCTCCTACCAGCTGAGGAACCCATGCAGCTGGGTCGGATCAGGCTATCCCCCGAGGAACGTGCTAGGCGCAGAACTCTAGGCCTGTGTCTCTACTGTGGGGGCAAAGGTCATTTTCGTGACACTTGCTCTCTATGTCCAGAAAAACGTTTGGGTCCACTTCATCTGGAAAGTGGAGTATTGGACCCAGAAATATCACCTTCCCCTTCTCGTCTTCTGCTTTCTGTGTTTCTTCATGTTGGTGCTTCTTCTCATTTGGTCTCAGCATATCTGGATTCCGGAGCCGCTGGTAATTTCATGGACTGGGAAATCGCATCGTCCATGAGACTTACTCTTTTGCCCCTCACCACGCCATTGGTGGTCTTGGCGATTGATGGTACTGTTCTCCCAGGGGGACCTATCTGCTTCCAGACCCTCCCTGTTAAGATGTCGGTAGGGACACTCCACCAGGAGTGGATATCCTTCCTTATCTTACCCAAGGCCTCAACGCCTATAATTTTGGGTCTCCCATGGTTACGGCTCCATTCTCCTCATGTGGACTGGACTACTGGACAGATCCTGGCTTGGGGTCCCTCCTGTTCCTCGTCCTGCCTACCCAAGGTTGCTCCCTGTGAACCTGAGCCGGTCATTCATTCCAGGTTGCATAACCATTTACATTTCTCTGTCCCTAACCACCCTTGGACGCACAGCCAGGCTAGCTTGTCTACAAGTCCTGCAGTCGCTACGTCTTGCGATGGGATTCAGGTAGTCGCTACACCTGACTCAGCTATTCACTCTGCCTCTGTACTAGTTATGCCAGTCCAGCCCATGCCCAGTGAGCCTCCTACTTTTTCTTGTTCAGGACATTCTGCTTGTCCTTCAGATATTCAGCTTGACTCCGGCGACATGTCACCTTCTAACCAACCTGACTTCAGGGTTCCACTGACATCTGCCCAGTCTGATGGTCCTGTGCAAGATGACCAGTTCCCCTTTAAGGGTCTAGGGGACCCTCCTCAGATTCCTGTTGATCCTCTCATGCCCTTGCTTATTCCTAGAGAGCCTTTGGTCCTCAATAGATCTTCTTGTCATCTCCCTACCTCGTTTTCGGTCTCTGAGGATAATCTTAAGTACGAGGTTAGACAAGTTCTGGATTCTCGGCTCTGCAGAGGCATTCTTCAGTACCTTGTGCATTGGAGAGGTTTTGGTCCTGAGGAGGCGTCTTGGATCGCTGCATCTGATGTCGCTGCACCTCATCTGTTGAGGAGGTTTCATCAGAGATTTCCCTTTAAGCCTGGGCCCAGGCGGGGGAGGGCCCATAAGAGGGAGGGTACTGTCATGGATATGCAGTAGTGTTTGTCTGTCAGCTTACCTTCCTTCCCATGTGTTCATCTTAGAGGCCTGAGCCCTTTCACCTGGCTTCCTTTATAATCTCCTCCCAGCCTGACTCCACCCCAGGCCCTATCACAGAACACTATATTAACCTGTGCACTGCAAGCCTGCTTTGCTGATCAACGTGTTTGTTAGGCATTGTGTGTTTGGGTTCCTGCCTGCCGTGTGCTACGTCTGTCTCTCTGTTACGTTATTGGCTTGTCCCCGACTATCCCTGTCTGCTCGTGACCCTTGACCTTCGGCTTGTCTTCGGTATCCTTGTCTGCTTGTGGCCCTTGACTTTCAGCTTGTTATTCGTTTCTCTTATATCTCGTGCTGCTGCTTCCCCTCTTGTCCCCTTATCCTACGGGGCGTGAGCTAGGAGACTCTAGGGGTCGCGGCCTGGACCCAGCCTGCAGCATAACATCCTCACCACTAGAGGCTCTGGAGAAGACCTGCTGGGTCTTAGACTCCGCGCCCTGGGGAATCTTGGCTCTAGCTTCCCATAGGATCCCGGTTGTGCTCCTCTGGTCCCGCTGTCCACAACCAGCCAGTTTCCTATCCGCAGCAGTCAGCCATAGGGTTCACTACCTTGCGGTGCACTCCTGTTCCCCTACGGTGTGCATCTGTCACCTGGCCACAGGTGACCTGACAAGATGACAGCGAGACAGGCTGGGGGGGGCACCCTTCGAAGGACAGTCAGTCCAGGGCAGAGGGAGATTCCCAACAAAGGCATAGTGTCAAATGTGGTAAAGATTTGAGCAGCACTTCTGGCTTGCAAGGCTTTGCAGCACAAGACACAGGGAAAGCCAGTCACTATGCAGATGGACAACAAGGCAGCAGTCGCTTATAAACTACACCAGGGAGGAACCCGCAGCAGCATCCTACTGAAGGAAGTGGAGCCAATAATGTCCTGGGCAGAAAATCATGTTCAGGCCCTAAGGGCAGTCTATCTCCCAGGGAGGTTGAACATGCAGGACCGTCTCTCTCTCTCTCGAACATTTCCAGACCACGACGGGTGGGCTCTACACCCCCAAGTTTTTCCCAATTGGTTCACATGTGAGGTGCACCCCAAATGGATCTCTTTGCTTCTCCCAGCAATTGCAAACTCCAAAGATTCCTGTCGAGATTTCTGCCTCCTCAGGTAGAGGGGACGGATGCTCTTGTTGCACCTTGCTAATCTATGCCCTAGCATACGCCTTCCCCCCGACTCCTCTAATAATGAGGTTCTTTTGGAGGCTGTTGAAAGAGAACACAAGTGTCATGCCGGATCTTCCATTCTGGCCATGGAGGCCCTGGTTTCCACTGATAATCCACCTCAGCGTACAGCAACCAGTTCCCCTCCCAGAATTTCCACGTCTTCTAGTTCAGGAAGACTTACTACATGCAAGCATACACAAACTGGAGCTACGAGGGGGAAGCTGGAGAGCCTAGGGTACACTTTTAGAGTAATCTCTACTCTTTTAAGATCCAGAAAACCTTCTACATACCATGCTTACACAAAAGTTTGGGACAAGTTTTCCAATTTCCGAGCTGGTAAGGAGTTGGATCCTTCTGCACCTCCACTTTCAGCTGTCCTAGATTTTCTGCCAGCAGGATTGGGCATGGGCCTTAACCTAAGTTTCCTGAAAGTACAAGTTTCCGCCATCTCATCAGTAACAAAAATTAAAGGGCGGAAGATCTGTTGGTAGTACGGTTTCTAAGGGCAGTCATTAAAATCTGACCACCTAAGAAGAGAGTCTTTCCCCAATGGGATCTGTCTGTAGTCCTGGACTTCTTATCTGTTCACCCTTTTGCTCCAACTGAATAGTGTTCGTTGGGGGACATTACTCATAAAGCTGTCTTTTTAACTGCTATAACCTCAGGCAGAAGAGTTTCTGAACTTCAGGGCCAGGGGGCCTCAGAGAGACATATTACCTCTTTCCAGATCAAGTGGAACTACGACCAGTAGGCCATTTCTTTCCAAAAGTAGCCACTTCATTTCACCAGACGGGCATCTGGGGCTTTACCTAACTTCCCAGAAGAGGACTCGGGCAGGCTACATGAGCTGGATGTTTCCAGAACATTAAGGAAATACCTGTCGGCCACCACTCCCTTCAGATGCTTAGATAAGCATTTTATAATTCCAGAAGGGACACACTAAAGGAAAGGAGGCTACCTCAAGGATCTTGGTCGAGCTGGATCGTCAAGCTTATTCGCAGAGCATACAGAGCAAGAGGGTGTGAGCTTTCCTCAAAGGTGACTGCACACTCTACCAGGGCGGTAGCAGCCTTGTGGGTATTGATGGAGACCATTTGCAGAGCGGCATCATGGTCTTCCCAAAATGCTTTCCTACGACATTATAGGGTAGTCCTGAATCCAGGAATCTATTCCTGAAGAAATTTAGGTCAGGTCTTCTCAGGTTCTAAAGCAAAGCATTTTAATGCCGCGTACACACGATCGGACATTCTGACAGAAAAACCGTGGATTTTTTTCTGACGTATGTTCGCTCAAACTTGTCTTGCATACACACAGTCACACAAATGTTAGGGATAAATAAGCTATGTGCATACCACCACCACCAGTAAAAATGCGCGCTCACCTTCCAGATGAGTTAAAACTCATGTATAGATCTCCCCACGAGTTCACACGATCTCCTCCTTTAAACAATCAATGGCGGGTAATCCAGCTAGCTCTAATAATTGGCAACTCAGCACACTTGGATCAAGGCAAACAAATCAGCTCCCAGCTTTGCTCAAGATTCCAGGGTTTCAGGACAGTGCCTGGCTAGATGTCACGTTATCAGCTCCTTCCCTCTATTACAGTGTACAGACGGTCCGAATTTCCGACAACAACCAACTCTCAAATTTTTGTTGTCGGAAATTCCGACAGCAAATGTCCGATGGAGCATACACACGGTTGGATTTTCCAACAACAAGCTCACATCGAACATTTGTTGTCGGAAATTCCGATTGTGTGTACGCGGCATTAGAGTGAAGTTTCCTAGCAGACTACAGATCTGCCCAGATCAAGTTTGTTGACTCTAACGCTGACAACTGGTAGAAGGCAAGAGAGCTGGCATCCTTAAATTACAGTTTTGGAGTTATGGGTGGCAAAATTGGACTGGAGATGTGATTCCAACACTGGCAGCACATGGGCTGTGGAAAATTATAGCTCTGCTGGGGTCAATGTCAAGCCAGGAGAGACCCCAAGTAAAGCATCACAGTAACTTACACATAAGGGTATTGTGAAACTGCAAGCACTCAGATCCGGTAATAGGCCAGCCACATCTAAATCAGAAAATAATAAATCGTGCTAATAATGTGAAGTCCAAATATAACCAAATAAATGATTCAAATATAGTCAAGTCCACACTTGTGTAATAAAGTGAATAATCAATGTCAGTATCTGTCATGAAGATCCTGCCAGTAACAGGCGCTCCAGATTCCCTAGTTCACGATCGCGGGTGCCACTGTGCATGCGCGGGCGCGTGCGCGCACCTCTGTTGCTGCCAGGCGGGCTATTTAAGCCTGCCTGTCACATACAGTCCCCGCTGTCTGCTCTACAGCGTTTGTGTACCTGAAACCTGATCCGTGACTTATACCTGTGAAAGACCCTGTTTACTTGTGACCACTCCAGCTATCCGCCTGCACCTGATCCTTGGCCTGTTGTGACTACTCTTCTGCCTGCACCTCTGTATCTTTGCTGCCCGCCTGATAACCGACCCGGCCTGCCTGACTACTTCTGTCTGTTCCTGGTTCCAGTCCAGTCTGCTAAGCTGTTCCAGTCTGCTGAACTGTTCCTGTCTGTTCCTGGTTCCAGTCCAGTCTGCTAAGCTGTTCCAGTCTGCTGAACTGTCCTGTTTGTTCCTGGTGCCAGTCCAGTTTGCTAAGCTGTTCCAGTCTGCTGAACTGTTCCTGTCTGTTCCTGGTTCCAGTCCAGTCTGCTAAGCTGTTCCAGTCTGCTGAGCTGTGCCTGTCTGGCCTGGTTCCGGTCCGGTATTCAAGCTCCTGTCTGCCAAGCCTGTCAGCTGCTCCAGCTCCTGTTTCCCAGTTCCTGAGGAGTTCTTGGACGTCTGGACTACTTTCCTACCTGTTGATCCCGCCAGGCACTCGTACCACTCCTCACTCCTGTGCCTTCTGTTACCTTACCAGGGGCCGAGATTAGGAGCCGTAAGGGAGGCCTCCCTCTGCAATATCGGGCTCACAACCACCAGGTACGTGACAGTATCCATCCTCCTTCACCAATGATATCCCAGTGAAAAGAATGTGGATCCACCACCAGCTGAACAAACTGCTTACCAGCTCCAATTGCCCCCTTATTACAGGGGGTCGATAGACGCCTGTGGCATGCAACCCAGCCAGGGCCTTTCTCCACGTCACGGGGTCACTCAATTTCTCCCAATGATGATCGAGGGATTCGGAAAGAAACCAAAAGGCTCAAAGTAGTATAAAAATCATTGGCTTTATTAGGTAAAAACTCTTATTTACAGCAGCAGAAGCCTGAAGTTCGGTGTGTTGGCCGGTACACACCAAACAATCGCTCCGTTTGACACGAAAATAAGTGGTGACGTCAGCACGTTTCTCCGCCCTATGCGTTTTGTTACAAATTACATCGTCCTGGGGCACGGCGGCATACTGTGTCACATCCTTATATACAAGAACAACCAAGCCTCGATCCAAACCTCAGCCCACCCGAACGCTGACACGCATTCAAGTGCTGAAACAGTGTGCAATCTTTAAACAGCATAAGTATTCACTCAGATGCCACATATTAACCATTCAAGACCGGCAGTAAAATATGGATTTGTGTTGTCAAGGATAGCATGACTACCAGCGTATTGTAAATGCATACACTAAACCCTACCCCACATTTGCGAGAAAGGGCGGCCCGAGGCTCAGATCCAGGTTCCCATAATAACAATACTGAATTGTCAAAATAAATACAAGTTCATAAACAAATTGTTTACAAATTTATTTATACACAAAATTTCCTTTAAAAATATCCATCACGGGGGATTCTCCCCACAGGAAATAGCAAAAAAGTGCTTCATAGGGGTCACCACTGAGAATCGTCTCAAAGACGACCTCTAGTGGTGAAAAAGGGATGTTCCTCTAATAAAATCCATTATTTTACTGAAAATTACTTTTAAATAAAGAAGAAAAAAAACTCCAAAACGAATGCAGGCACCTTATCTAAGGACTGATACGCTGCAATCTATTCAGTTTTTCGTTTTTTTTTAAGACTTTAGATTCATTTTAAGTAGTTACATTAGTTCACACAAAGCAAATGTGCACGTTCTTACAGTAATAGTTATCAAGAAAAACCACAGCATCAAATCCTGCCACAAAAAAGTTTCTGCTTAAACAGAACTGTTTATTTAAGATTGCAATCTCTTTTTTTTTTTTCATTTTACAGAAAAAAAAAATTCCTTTATTTTATTTTATCGAATATCAAAAAATAACATCATACAAATGTATAAAAACAATCCTATAAACCCTGATATCTACCCCTGTACCTTATTGATTCCTAGAAAGCCCCCCAGCCCTAAGCCCACCACCCTATCCCTCCCCTTACCTCCTACCTCTTAACTTACAGAATTTGTCAATTGTCATTTATCATTTGCTCCTGTTATATATGGATTCCCACAGTCTAAGGTCTTATTTCCTCTGCGTACCTACATGTCTTTTTAAACCCTTTCCAACTCTGAGGCCTCGTACACACGACCGATTTTCTCGGCAAGAACCAGCAAGAAACTTGCTGGCAGAGAGGTCTTGCCGAGTAAATCGGTCGTGTGTACGCTGCTAGCGTGTTTCTCGTCGAGAAAACCGACAAGAAACCTCGACGAGAAAATAGAGAACCTGCTCTCTATTTTCTCGTTGAGATTCTCCTCGTTGTGTTTCTCGACGAGAAAAGTGAGTGTGTGTACACTTACCTGTCCGCCCGGAAGCCCGCGCATGTTCGAAATGAATTTGACGCATGCGCGGTAGCTTCCTAGGCATACGTAGGGTATACCAAGATGGCGGCGACGGCATCGAATGTGACGAGCGCATGCTCGACGTAGTCGATGACGTCACCGCGTACACTCCTTTCAAAGAACCGCGGGTTCTTTGAAACGAGCGTGTGTACACTCGGCCGGGACAAGTTTCTTGTCCAAGAATCTCGTCGAAAAAAACGACATGTTTTTCTCAACGAGAATCTCGGCCGTGTGTACGAGGCCTCACATTTATCTGTTGACCTGCACTTTTTTCCTTTAAGCCCTGCCTCAAACATTCCATACTGTGAGTCTCCTCTACGCAATTTATCCACTCCTGGACTGTAGGGCCTTCTACCTCTTGCCACCTTTTAGGGATAAGGCCCCTTTCACACTGAGGGTCCGTTCAGGTCCGCCTGTCAGTTTTTTAGGCGGACCTGGACGGACGCTCCATGTAGCCCTATGGAGCCACGGATGTCAGCGGTGACATGTCCGCTGACATCCGCTCCGCCAAAGTGTGACGGAGGAAAACCCTATTTTTCCTTCTGTCGGCGGAGCGGATCGGATGAACACGGACAGACGGTCCGTGTTCATCCGATCTCCCCATAGGGGAGAGCGGCGCTCTGACAGGGCAGTCCCTGCACAGTGTGCGGGGACCGCCCAGTCATCCGCCGGCTCAGCGGGGATCAACTGAGCGATCCCCGCTGAGCAAGCGGAGCGAATCTTCACGGATCCGTCCCGTGTGAAAGAGCCCTAAGTCTTTTTGCAGCATTCAATAGATGTGGAATTACTGAGTCTTTATATTGTTTTACCGGTCCTTCTATTCTACGTAACAAAACCATCTACGGGTCCTCTGGTATTTCTTTTTTAGTAATTACTTTTATTAGCTGTAGGGTCTTTTTCCAATATTTTTAATTTTTGGGCAGTCCCACCACAGGTGGGCCATTGTTCCTACTGCCTTACATCCTTGCCAGCATTCCGCAGATTTTCCCGGTTGGTATTTACTAATTTTATTGGAGGTTGCGTACCACCTTGTCAGGCATTTATAGTTCATTTCCGCCGTTTTTGTGTCTACAGCGGAGCTATGAGTTAGTTGCAAAATCTTACCAATAGTGACTTTATCTCTCTGTGACCCCAGTTCCCTTTCCCATTTTTTTATGAATGGCAGAATCTCCAGTTGATCTGCTGCTGATAATATTTCATATATCCGGGAAATGTTATTCCTTGTATTTTCTGCTATACATAACCGTTCCAGTGATGTTAAGGCCCCTTTCACACTGGGGCGTTTTTCATGCGGTTTAGCGCTAATAATAGCGCTGTTATACCGCATGAAAAAATCCTGCCCTGTGCCTTCAATGTGAAAGCCCGAAGGCTTTCACACTGAAGCGGTGCGCTAGCAGGACCGCTCCAAAAGTCCTGCTAGCCGCTTCTTTACAGCGGTAAAGGAGCGGTGTGTTCACCGCTCCTTTACCGCGGTCTCCCATTGAAATCAATGGGACAGCGCGGTAATACCGCCCGCAAACCGCGGCAATAGCCGCGGTTTGCGGGCGGTATTAACCCTTTTTCGGCCGCTAGCGGGGGTTAAATTAACCCCCCTAGCGACCGCATACCGCGGTAATAACGACGGTATAGCAGCGCTGAAAATCGCACTGCTATACCGCCACCGCTCCTGCCCGCCCCAGTGTGAAAGGGGCCTAAATCGTCTCCTGTTCTTATTGGTTGTGGTAATTGCTCAACAAAATGCCTCAACTGGAGGTACCGCCATTCATTTATCACCATTAAATCAGTATTGTGTTTCAACTCTTGAAATTGTATAATTTCCCACCTTTTACTATATCTCTTAATTGTGCAGTCTCACTTTTTATCCAATTTCCTCCTATTGCCTTTTTGCCTGGTGTGAAATAGTAATTTTCTTTCAGTGAAATTAAAGGTGAGTTATATTTCCCCTTACTTAATTTGTACGTGTTGTCCCAAATTTTAAGTGCATTTCGTGTCAGTGCGTGAGTATTTTATCTAGTGTTCTAAATTGTGGGGGATTCCAGACTATGCTACTTAATTGTGCATTACACATTGTGTTCTCTAAGTTGACCCACCTATTTTCATTTTTTCCCTTAGTCCGTTCAACTACCCGTGATAACACCACCGCGTTGTAATATTTTTTAATATCGGGTACCGCTAACCCCCCTTGTTTTTTTCCTTGTTTTAATACAGAAAATTAAATTATAGGTTTTTTGTTTTGCCAAATTAATTTCCTTATCATTGTTATTAACACCTTAAAGTAGGATTGCGGTAATGCTATTGGTAACATTTGAAACTTATACATAATTTTCGGCAACAATACCATCTCTAAAGTGCTAATCCTGCCAACCCAGGATAGAGGTCTATTTATTATTCTTTTTATTTCATTTTTTATTTCATCCAGCAGGGGTATATAATTGATTTTATATATTGTCTTCATAGAGTTAGTTTTATTCCTACCGTGTTTCCCCAAAAATAAGACCTCCCCCGAAAATAAGACCTAGTGTGATTTTCGGGAAGGGCTGCAATATAAGCCCTACCCCGAAAATAAGCCCTAGTTTAAAGTGCTGGTGAAATACTAGAGTCCACTCTATTACAGTGCTATATAGTGTAGACTGTGTGTGTGTGTTTATGCGATCTAGTTGTGCCAAATACCTTTGGTATAGCGATGACCTCCCGCTGCTCTCAGCTGATCTCACGCTGTTCTCGTCTTCTCCTCTCCTCTCAGCTGTCAGTGGGGGATCTCGAGCCCCCCTCCCTCTGCAGTTCTCGGAGCTGGGAAGAGGCCTCCGATGGGCCACAGAAGCGCTGAGCGGCGCTCAGCTGATGTCACGCTGCTCTGCTCTTCTGCAAGCTGTCAGCGGGGGATGTCGGGCCCCCCTCCCTCTGCAGTGCTCGGAGCTGGGATGAGGGCTTCAGCTGGCCATGGAAGCGCCGAGCGGCGCTCAGCTGATGTCACTCTGCTCTTCTGCAAGCTGTCAGCGGGGGATGTCGGGCCCCCCTCCCTCTGCAGTACTCGAAGAGGGGAAGAGAGCTCCGGCGGGTTACAGATGCACCCAGCACTATAAGAAGGTGTGTGGCACAATTGGATTGCAGAGGCATACACATTCTGCAATATGTGGTGCTGTATGAGTGGATTCTAGGATTTTACAAGCACTTTACACGGTTCCACAGGGGATTTCTGACAGGCATGGGGGAGAGAAGACAGCACATGGCATGATAAGACCTAACCCGAAAATAAGCCCATGGGAATTGAAATTCCCTCTGCAGACCCCGTACTTCCTGCTTACTTATATTGATATTCAAAATCTCATATTTAGTTAGGTTTATTTTAAAATTTGATAATTCTCCATATTGTTTTAATGTTTTTAATAAGTTGGGCATTGTGATCCTAGGATTTGTTATACAGAACAACACGTCATCAGCATAAGCTGCCAATTTGTGTTCTTCCTCTCCTGCCATGATACCGCTTATATCGGGGTTATTTTGGATCGTTGCGAGCAGTGGCTCCAGGGTCAATACAAATAAAAGGGGGGAGAGGGGGCACCCCTGTCTCGTCCCATTTTTTCATCTCGAAGGAGGGGGATGACACTCCATTCATTTTTATAGTTGCCATAGGGTGACGGTACAATACTTGGACCAACTCCCATAGTTTCCAGCGTTTGTATCATGAGTCCCCAGTCTACCCTGTCGAATCCTTTTTCAGCATCTATCGACAAGAATAGATCTGGGGACCCCTCTTTTTTTATTTGCTGGAGGAGGAGCAACATTCTCACCCTGTTGTCCCTCCCCTCTCTTCCTGGAATAAATCCCACCTGGTCAGGGTGAACCAGAGTGGTCATCAGGTCCTTCATCCATCCCGCTAGTATTTTAGCATACAGTTTTGTGTCTGCATTAAGCAGCGATATAGGCCTGTAGCTTGAACATAGCGAGAACGTTCTTCCCCTCCTTTGAGATTACTGTTATCGAGGCCAGGAGGGCCTCCCTACTCATATCGTATTCTACCCCCAATCCATTCATATAATGGCACAACCTTGGGGTAAGAATCTCTTTATACTTTTTTAGATAGAACGTCGTAAACCCCTCGGCTCCTGGACTTTTCCCCGGGGGTTAACTCTTTTAACACTTTATTAATTTCCTCCTCAGTTATGGGTTTATCTAGAATTAACCTTTCAGTTTCAGGTATTTTGGGTAGTCTAGCATTTTTTAGAAATTCATTTATTTTTTCTGTTTTATCATTTGCCTGTTGTCCCTTCTGGTTTACTGAGTACAAAGCCCCGTAATAGTTCTTAAAGGTTTCCGCTATCTCCTTAGTGGAGTGTGCCATTACCCCTTCCTTGTTTTGGATTTTTTTTATATGGTTTATTGATTTTATCTTTTGTAACATTCTAGCTAGGTGTTTACTTGCTTTATTCCCCCACTGGTATCTTTCTTTTGCTATTCTATTGAATGTCCTTTTAGTCTCTTGTTCCATAAGGTCCTTTAATTCATATCTCTTTATTACTAGTAATTGATATAGCTCCTGGTGTTGTCCCTGTTGTTTTTTATGTTCTTGTTCTGCTCTGTGTATTTCTTCGATTAACGTTTACATTTTTTTCTTCTCTCTTTTTTCTTCCCTGCCCCTATGGCAATTAAGATGCCCCTAATGTAGGCTTTATGGGCCTCCCAAAGGATGGCCGCAGTTATATCTTTTGTGTCATTTATTAAAAAATATTGCTCTAATACTTTTCTCACTTTTTCTTCTACTTCCTTGTCTTGTAATAGTGCTTCATTCATTCGACATGTATAAGGTTGTCTTTGAAGTCCAGGGACAGTCATTTTCATTCTCACAGGGGAGTGATCAGATAACGTGGCTATGTCTATACTCGTTTCAGTGACTTATGATCTACCAATATGTAATCTATCTTGGAATACATCCCGTGCACAGGGGAGTAAAATGTATAGTCTTGTAACTTAGGATGCTGGACCCTCCACGCATCTATCATTTGACACAGGTACATTTTTGTTTGATGCTCTTTAACTGTACGTTATTTGTCTCCTGAGCCCGGGACGTACTATTCACAGGAGGGTCCATACAGAAATTCATATCGCCCATCATCACATTTCCTTTCTTGAAATCCATCAGCTTTCCCATTACCTCTTTTAAATATTTTATCGGGTTCCTATTGGGGGAGTAGATGTTTGCTAGTGTGCATTCCAATTCACACAATCTACCCTTCAGGAAGAGATATCTACCTTCTGGGTCCATCATCCTGTCCTCCAATTTGAACCGCATCGCTTTGGCAAATCCAATTGCCACACCCCTTGCTCTCTTAGTTTTTGAATCAGCATAGTACCATGTCGGAAAATCTGAGGAATAAAGTTTCACATTTGAATCATGTGTGAGGTGGGTCTCCTGGAGGGACACCACATCAGTGCCATAATGTTTTAGCTCTTTAAGGATCTTATGTCTTTTAGTAGGTGTATTTAATCCCCGGACATTATAGGTCATAACATTTATTGTTGTCATCTACTGTTCTCTACTGTCCTTCATTTTACTCTCTTTTTCCCTGCATCCGGTGGACGTGGTGCCCCCCACAGGAGGCCCCCAATTCCCCACACCTCAGAGATTGACAACCCCTGTACTGGGTCGCATATTTACAGCGGAACATTTCCCTTTTTTCCTGTAAAGTATAAGGGGTATCTCTTCCCTCCCTCCCTTCCCTTACCTCTCCCGCATCCCCCATCCCCCCTCCCTCCTTTGGCCCATTACTGGCCTCAGAACTATAGGTGGCCCTATACGCCATTTCCACCACTGGTTCTCTTATTAAGAGGTGCGGCTCTGACCGTGTCTCCTGACCCCCCCCCTCAGTGCAGGGGCAGGGGAGGGCAGGCCAGGGGTGCAATGTAGGGCCCAGGTAGGCCTATCTCAGCCCCCCTTTGTTCATCCATCTCCCCTCCCCCTCCCCAGTCCACTCTCCTTGATTGTTCCTTAATTAGGATTGTTCTATAATCTTGGCCGCCTGTTGCACATAGTCCTCTTCCTACTGTTGCTCATTTTCCCCTTCTGCCCAGCCTGGCAGCTCTGGCACCTGTAATTCGAGTTTGTTGCAAAATTCTACCAATTCTTCCGGAAACCTTAATCTAGCTGATCTTCCCTCTTTCTGGCCTAATAGACATGCTGGAAATCCCCAATTATATTTAATGTTCTGTGCCCGCATTTGCTCTAGTAGTGGTTTCAGGGATCGTCGCCAACCATTTTTTTTCAGATGCCAAGTCTGTAAAGATTTGTAGTTGGTCCCTCCGTACTTTATGGCCGATCTTCCCCTCATTCTTGCCCAAATTTCTGCTTTATCTTCGTAGAACCGGAATCTCACTATTATGTCTTGCGGTTATTCAGCTTCTGTGTTTTTTTTGTTTTGTTTTGTTTTTTTTGTGTTTTTTTTACGACCCGGTGAATTCTCTCAATCTTGGGGAAATCCTCTACTCCTTTATCCAATAGAGGACTGAATATTATGTTCATAATTTTTCTCTGGTCTTCTCCTCTTTCCTCTGGAAGCGAACAAATTCTCAGATTTTGTCTTCTGTTTCGGTTTTCTTGATCTTCTAATCTGTAGAGGATTTTCCTCTGATTTTGTTGTGTTAGTTTGACTTGCTCCTTTAATTTACATAATTCCTGGGCATGTTTGTCTGTTCTCTCTTCCGTCACCTCCACCCTTGTTAACAGGTGCCCCAGGTCTACTCTTAGTGTATTAATTTCTATTTTGATTGCATTTTCCAATCTCAGTAACATCGCAGTCATTTCCGCTTTTGTTGGAATTTGTGCATCTGCACTTTGTTCATCCGCTCTACTTGTCTCCAGTTCACTCTCTGTTGTTAAATCATCTCTGGATTGATCCGGTGCTTCCCCTGTCTTTTTCCCAGTGCCCTTTTTCTTGTCTGTTTTAGCTTGCTGTTGTTTTCCCACTCCAGGGCTTTTTTGGGCTTGCCTCCTGGGCCTCCTGTTTAATCGTGCTGGTCATTGCTTTATCTTTGGGGGTTTTAGGGACACTACCCTTTGTAGTTTTACTCGTAGTTTTACTCATAGTGCTTTTCTTAACCACTCTTTTATGTTTCCCCAGTTTGTTTTGTTTTTATTTCTCCCTCTAATTGATTGTCTTCCTCCTTTCCTGGATCAACAGTCAGAGCACTTGTGTCTAAGGGTAAGATTCTGCAGCTGAGCCGCTGTGTAAGATGCGGCTATGTACCCCAATAAGTATAATAGCACAACAGTCTAAAAGGGGGTTAGTACACCGGGTATCATGTATGCAGATTGCCCCGTTTTATACGGATCAGGGGAATGTGCCGAGCGGTAATCGGTCTACTCAATATTCCTGGAGAGGAAACAACAACTGGTGTCTCTATTCAAGTTTTTATTTCAGCCCACTGGTGTACAACTGAGAGAGTGGGCCGCCAGGCGTATAGTCTAAGCTGATAAGTTTGCAGGCTAGAGGTTATCTGAGCCAGTAAATGGGGTACTCTGCCTTGAATGAGGGCCTGAAGGTGTATTGGTAAGCTAGTATCCCATCAATCTTCTGGTTTATAGGTGGTTAAACAGCCTCTGTAGCTCAGTCAATTACGGCTCTGGGGGCTAGGTGGATTCACAGACCAGTCCAATAGCAGCACAAGTATATATAGAGATAGTCACCCAATACAGGTAGACAGATGCAAACTATAGTTTATTTCTGTGGCACTTTGCTTGCAGTTAATCCTCCTCCTCTACTCCCCTCCCTTCCTCCTCTCCACCTTAATCTTTGCAATCCTTCCAGTCAAGCACCTGTATATGCCTGAATACCCTTGGAAAAGACTGGTTTACGTACACACAGGTGTATGGATTGGGGAGTATGTTTGCAGCACCTTCATATACTGGTCCACCCATAGGAGCTGTGTATTAGCAACCTAGTGTCCATGCAGACAAGCAAGTAAATCATCCAGTCAGAGAGAAAGGGCAGGCATCTGTATAAGATATTCACGCTGCTCTCAAGGTCTAAGTTCTACCAGGCTGTAACTCAAATTAGCAGTTGTGCGGGGAAGTCAAGTAATTCGCTGTATACTGCATAAATAAGCATATCTGCCTGGAAGTCGTTTTGTCACACATCAGCTGTTAACATGGTTCAGTTCAACTTAGCGTTACCTTGTTCTCCTCTCTGGTTTAGCCACCAATGAAGACACTCTCACCTAGCCCCTCACCAAGGAACTCCAACCATATGCGTTGCTGTTTGTATGGGCTGTTATCCGGCACTCCGGACGAGGCTCAAAAGGGGGGAGTGGGAGGGAAGTTGGCGCGGGGTTCGGTCCTCCAGCGTTCGCCTGTGCTCAGATGTTCTGTTTGCTGTATCCATTAGCTGGATGAGTTCCGATCAGGCCGGCAAGCGGGGGCATTATCTGTGGCGTCGCAGCCTCTCACGCTGCAGTACAGCCATGGCTCATCCTGGATCGCACCTCACACCACCCTCGGCGGCACCGTCTGGCCCCTCCCTCTAAACGCGAGCGTCACGTCCTCACGTCCATCCCCGATGTTTCGGACTTTTACAGAAAACACATTATAAAGGTAACATTCAGGCATGCAGTACCTGGTGGCTCCAGACGCTCAAAGACTCAGCCCACTCATGGACTACAGGTGTAAGCGCCTATGTGACTGAGGCCTAACTCAGACAGCTACATTTTAAAAGAAGATTTTTGGTGCACCCCGTTCACATCGGAGTGATTTGACATGTCAAATCGCATGCCAAATCGCAGCATATTGCCGGCAAGGGGACTGTCCCAATCTTTGCGGCGGCGCAAAGTAGCTTCCAAAAGTAGTTCCTGCACTACTTTTGGTGACTTCGGGGGGCGATTTCAATAGGCATCTGTGCATAAACCTGCACAGACGTCTTTCAAATCGCCCACAAACTCGCACTGAAATGTGGGTTTGAAAGCGTGTGATTTCAGCTGAACTCGCACATTTTGTAACCCGCCTTCAGTGTGAATGAGGGCTTAGGGTGGCACAACTTAACAATCTCACAATGGCTTTTGACTCAAATTTGGACATAAATAGAAGTCACCTGCACATTCATGTGTAAAGCCTAGCAGAACAGAACAGTTTAACCACTTGAGCTCCAAAAAGTTTTACCCCTTCATGACCAGGACATTGTTTGATTTCAGTACTATGCTACTTTAACTGGCAATTGCGCAAAAAAAAGACAGAACATTTTGAAAAAAAAAAGGTATTTTCTACTTTCTGTTACAAAATATATCCAATAAAATCTAATTTCTTTATAAATTTAGGCCAAAATGTATTCTGCTACATGTCTTTGGTATAAAAAAAAAAAAAAAATCCCAATACATATATATTAATTGGCGTGTGTGTGAAAGTTATAGGGTCTACAAACGATGGTATTTATTTGAAAATTGATCAATCCTGATGTAATGACATCTCAATTCTTGAGGCCCTTAACCACTTGCAGAGCGGCCACAGACAAATGACATCCTCGTTGGCAGTGGAATATCGGGGTTATGGCTGCCAAAAAACTCGGAATTGTTATTTTCAGCAGGTGATTCTCTAATCGATTAAAGTGGTTCCACGGATTTCGGATTAGCCACTGGATCACTTTTAGAAGCAATGGGAAGGGTCGCAAATACAGTGTGACATAAAAAATTGCAACGATCTGCATTTTATTCTCTAGGGTCTCCTCTGTGTGTGTATATATATATATATATATATATATATATATATATATATATATATAATGTTTGGAAGTTATAAGTAATTTTCTAGCAAAAAAAAACACAGATTTTTTACATATACGAGAGAAGTGTCAGAAGTGGGCCGGTCGGCAAGTGGCTAAAATGCCAGGACAGTACAAATATCCCCCAAATGACCCCTTTTTGGAAAGTAGTTCAAGGTATTGATCAAGAAACATGGCTAGTTTTTTTTAAGTTGAATTTTTTTTTCACAATTTTTGGGAAAATGAAGAAAATGAATAAAAAAAATTTTTTTTCCAACAATTTTTTCTTAGATTCTGTCACCAGTGCAGCGCAGTGTCGTCAAATAACTGGTGTGGTGGTGATCAGGGACACTGAATGGTGACAGTATGCAAAAAAAGTTATTGAAAAAAAAAATTATTACATTTTTTAAACTAACATCTGGTCATTGGAGTATCTCAGTGTCACCATAGTATACTACTCTGGGGGGCTGATCAGGGATTTTATTTTACTGTTATTGCTTATATTTTTAGCTGTCATTAACCACTTCAGCCCCGGACCATTTGGCTGGCCAAAGACCAGGCCACTTTTTGCGATTCGGCACTGCGTCGCTTTAACTGACAATTGTGCGGTCGTGCGACGTGGCTCCCAAACAAAATTGACGTCCTTTTCTCCCACAAATAGAGCTTTCTTTTGGTGGTATTTGATCACCTCTGCGGTTTAAATTTTTTGCGCTATAAACAAAAATAGAGCGACAATTTTGAAAAAAATTCAATATTTTTTACTTTTTGCCGGAAAAAAAAACTTTGGTTTTCCCGATGGGATTCCTGCCAAGCTTGACGGGGTTCCTGTCAAGCTTGTCTTGTGTACAGACTGTCATCCAAAATCCCGCCGGTCCAAAGCGCGGTGACGTACAACACGTATGACGGCACTATAAAGGGGAAGTTCCATTCCAATGGCGCCACCCATTGGGCTGCTTTTGCTGATCTCGTGTTATCGCGTGTTAGTAAAAGTTTGGTCAGAGACGATTCGCGCTTTTCAGTCTTCGTGCTTTCAAAAAATTTTTTTTAAATAAAATGCAGATCTGGATTAAAATTTATCTTAAAAAAAATAAAATAAAATAAAAGCATTATTAAGGAGATCTGGCTGTAAAATAAAAATAAATATTCATGAGATCACGAGAAAAAATTAAGAAAAAAGTTTGTCAGAACTCTGTGTGAATATCAGCAGCAAAACAAGTTCATTGTAGCATTATAAAGAAGATTTGAATGCGCAGCATTAAACCATGCAATAATTTGCAGCGTGAGGAATGTGCTATCTCCATTACGAACGCTAGTTTTACCAGAACGAGCGCTCCCGTCTAATACTTGATTCTGAGCATGCGCGTTTTTTTTTGCCCTTGGAAAAGCATACACACGACCGGTTTTCACAACGGGAAAAAAGTCCGCCGGGAATCCCGGTGGGAAAATAGAGAACCAGCTCTTTTTTTTCCAGCCGCGATTCGCGCTGGAGCATACACACGGGCCAAACGCTCTCATGGCAGTTTTCCTGCTGGGAAAACCAGTCATGTGTACGAGGCTTTACATCTCCCCGTTCTTCAGTTCTGTGACCCGATCGTGGGACACCGGCGGACATCGAGTCTGCGGGTCCCGCGAGCACGGTCACGGAGTTGGCGGCAGGGTCGCGATCGCGCCGCCGGCGGCGCGTGCGTGACCACACGGTGGCAAATTAAAGGGGATGTATATATTCGCCCATTTGCGCAGCCGTGCCATTCTGTCGATGTATAAACTCGTGCGGCGGTCGGCAAGTGGTTAATGGGTTTAAAGCGGTAGTAAACCGCTGAAAAACAAAAAGCCGCAATGACGTCACTCCCACGCATGCGTGAGGGAACGCTCCATTCCGGCAAGGAGCTCTGAAGTTTGGGCACGATATGCCGGACCTTCAGAGCGTATATGCCACTGACGTCAGCGGCTGCATGCAGGGTGAATATCTTCTAAACCGTGCAGGTTTAGGAGATACTCATTTTACCTACATGTAAGCCTTTAAGTGGAAGTAAACCCGCACACAAAAAAAGAAAAAAAAACTGCAAGGCAAAGGCATAATGAGCTAGTATGCGCTCTGAATGCCCAGCTGAAGCGTCTGCCGGACCTTCAGCCGGGCATTCAGAGCGCATGAGCCGCTGACGTCAGCGGCTTCATGCAAAGGGAATATCTCCTAAACCGTACAGGTTTAAGAGATATTAATTTTACCTACAGGTAAGCCTTATTATAGGCTTACCTGTAGGTAAAAGTGTAAAATTTGGGTTTACAACCGCCTTAAAGGGGTTGTAAAGGTACCTATGTTTTTGCATATATCTGATATATATGCTGTATAGATCGGGAATCTATATATTATTTCAGCCCAAATTGTTAGTTTACCTGTTTTATTGATACCTATTTTCGGCACTTCCTCCTTTACAGTCTCGTTCGATTGCCTTAGCTTCTGGTTGTTGGAGCGCGCTCCCTGTCGCTACGTCATATATGTTAAAGCGGAGCTCCACCCTAAATTGAAACTTCCGCTCATCGGATTCCTCCCCCCCACCTGTGCCACCTTTCAGGGGGGAGGGGGTGCAGGTATTTGCACCCACTTCTGGGCATAGATTCTGCGGGAACCTGCGGGTAGTACGTCAGTCCCCCCCCCCCGTTGCGTTCTGGGAAACACACGGCTCCCAGAACACAGCGGGGACAGTGAGGATGGCACAGCGCAACTCGCGCATTCGCAGTAGGGAACCGGGCAGTGAAGCCGCAACGATTCACTTCCTGATTCCCTCAACGATGATGAGGTGGGGGCAGCCGAGAGACGAGCAATTGCTCGTCTTCTGCTGCCGACGTCGCTGGACTCCAGGACAGGTAAGTGTCCATTTATTAAAAGTCAGCAGCTGCAGTATTTGTAGCTGCTGGCTTTTAATTTTTTTTTTTTTTACGGCGGAGCTCCGCTTTAATGGAAACTACAATTCCCTTTATGCTTAGCGGCATCGTGCATGCGCAGTGCCGCTTTTTCGCTGACTGTATGAACCAGAACGAGTCTTGTTCTCAATGTCTATTACAGCCTTCAGTACACAGACACCTCCCAGCAGCCACACCCATTCCCGCCTTCCCAGCACGCCCATATAGGCGGGGCAGTAGTGATGAGATCCTGATTCTCATTACAATAAAATGGCACGGGAGGCAGAGCTACAACAAGAACAGGAAGTGGCAAAAACAGACACCAAAAAGAAGCATTTAAAAATGAAAATGAAGGAAAAGGTAAGTGAACACACAGTACACTACCTTAAAAGAACGGGATTAGAAGAAAAAAAAAACAGACTTTAGTATCACTTTAATATAGGCTTATCTGTAGGTAAAAACCACCAAGCAGGGTATACTACCACTTGAACAGCTTGCTTATGGTTGTGATCTGTGATTGGCTACAGCCAATCACATGGTACAGGTGGTAGCTAGGTACCATGTGATTGCTGTGAGATAATCACAGATCACAACAGTAAGCTGTTCATGAATGGAAAGCCATTAATGACAGGTTGTTTACATTGTTATCGCTATGACCAATCATAGTGATCAGCTCTGGACATGGAAGAGACACAATCACGTATATATACTTGACTGAGCCTGCAGCTGCGGCCCCACCGCAGTAAATGTACTGGGCTGGGGGCCTGGGATTAGGGTTGCCACCTCATCCCTTTAATCCAGGACACATATTAATTACACAGTTTCTGTGGCTAATTAACGTGGTAATTAAACTCACTTGGTGCCTTATCTGCATTATATGAACTTCAGAACCTGTGTAATTTTTATGTGTCCTGTGCGTTAGCGCTAAAGTGGCGCTCATTTAGCGGTGCTTTAGTGCTGTTTAAGCTGCGCTATTTGGACGCTTTTAACCCCTGCTAGCGGCTGAAAAGGTTAAAAATGCCCGTGTTGCGGCGTCTCCAAAGCGTTGCCCATTCATTTCAGGGCTCCCAAACCCCCCCAAAGATGCTGCTTGCAGGACTTTTCCTAACGTCCTGCAAGTGCACAGCCCCAGTGTGAAAAGTCACACTGAAATGAATGGGAGGCGGTTTTCAGGCTTTATTTAGAGGCTATTTCTAGTGCTAAAATGCCTGAAAAACGCCTCAGTGTGAAAGGGGTCTAAAGGGATGAGGTGGCAACCCTAGCTGGGTCGGTAAATGGCTAAATCTGCTAAATAATTTCCAGATGCATCAAAACAAAAGGTTTGCAAAGTCTAGTCTTAGTTTTTTTTATATAAAGAATCCACAACATAGTAGACAAGGCTTTCCCTCTGCCAGCATGCTGTAGAAAAAGAGGCCTTGCTTTCTGTGTGGAAGCAGTGGACTCTGTAAAGATCTAACAAGCCCCTTGCGGAGTAAGAGTTTGAGGTCTCCAATGACCAGGGAGCTGAGCTTTGCTTATTATGGAGAACTGGCTCTGACTCAGCAGGGGATGTGTCACACCTCCGCAGAGAGACCTTTACTTGTACAATTAGAGCAAAGGTCCTTTTCTACAACATGCTGGCAGGGAAAAGGCTTTTCTACTTACGATGTGACTGAAAAAAACAAGCTCTTTGTTTTTAATGCATCTGGAATGTATTTAGCCAGTTTAAATTGGGCTGTCCACTAGGTTAGAAAAATGATGAGTTGACATACAGTACTTCTGTCAGTGTTGACGCTAGATTTTTACAGGGCAAAGATTAGAAATCAGGCAAGGTTATCATACTTATCTAGTTGCATTTAGCCTGAAGCATCTGAACATGCCTGGGTGTAATAGCTGCCCTGGGTACATGCTCTGAGGTAATAACCTCTAGGGTCGGGCCTGGCTGGCACAATTAACATATCAGAATACACCAAACCCCCAGTACAATGTAAACACTGCACAGACTCTGGGCAGGGTACACATTAAATTAGTTTGCATGAAATGTTTCTACTTAAACCAAGCAAATTGTTTAGGAGGGGCCCGTGTATGTATCCTTTATGCAATTATACCAAAATATCAATATTCCATATTTTGCAGCTAGCGGTAACATTGTATTTCACATTTCCTGAAATCCGGTCACAAGCTGCTTACTACATAGTGATTGTAACACACTCTCAAATGCTGGTCACCAAAATGTGCCCAGCTGAGACATGGCTGGTGACTTTTTCTTGCGTTTTTTCTGCAAACAAATGAGAAGGAGCTGGTGACCAGAATGTATACATAGTCACCAAAAAACACAATCTGTGCACTTTGGGACAGTTCTTGTTCAAGATGTCTTTTGTTTGCCTTTATATAGGAAAAGTACTCATAAAATACACAACATATTAGTGTTATATTTACAAAATTTTAATTAACAGTAAAGTTTGCATGTTTTACTTTGCTTACAGCTAAAAAGTATATCAATAACATGTTATACTTACCTCCTCTGTGCAATGGTTTTGCACAGATCAGCCCCAATCCTCCACTTCTGGGGTCCCCCATGGGCACTCTTGGCTCCTGTTATTCTCTGAGTGCCCCCATAGCCAGCCACTGGCTATGGGGGGCATTCACGTGGACTCAATCCTGAGCCGGGCTGCGTGCATCTATTGGCACACACAGCACAACTTGACCCTGTCCCCTAATCTATTCACAGGATTTTGACTGACAGCAGTAGGAGCCAATGCAGCAGAAGCCAATGGCAGGGGTGATTATTTATTCATGAAAAACCTTTATCCCAAAAAGAAAAAACTGATGTAACTGATTATAAAGTGTGAGCTGGAGTTTGGCTTCAATTTGTTTAGTGTATTTAAAGCTGCTAATAAATGTAACCAGGGCCGCTGTTAGGAATCACAGAGCCCCGTACAGCCTACTGGATGGGGCCCACCCGAATCCCCTCTCCTAGCACAAATCTCCCTCACCCCAAAAAAATAGGATTTTTATAACAGCTTACCTGTAAAATCCTTTTCTTGGAGTACATCACGGGACACAGAGCGACATAGTCATTACTAATGGGTTATATAGATACCTTCAGGTGCTGGCACTGGCAACTTCCAAAACCGGAAGTACCCTCCCCTATATAAGCCCCTCCCATCCGGGAGCACCTCAGTTTTGTAGCAAAGCAATAAGTGTCCCTAAAGAGGGGTGGGAGCTCTGTGTCCCGTGATGTACTCCAAGAAAAGGATTTTACAGGTAAGCTGTTATAAAAATCCTATTTTCTTTCTCGTACATCACGGGACACAGAGCGACATAGTCATTACTAATGGGATGTCCTAAAGCAATGCCCAATGAGGGGGGGGGGATACACCATACATAAGCTGAGCGCTATCAGACATGAGGATCTTTTTCGGCCTGCAACACACTGCGCCCAAAGGCGACATCCTCCTGACTTCTAACGTCCACCTGGTAGAACCTAGTAAACGTGTGTACTGAAGACCATGTTGTGGCCTTACAGATTTGAGCCAGGGAGGCCTGGTGATGCGCTGCCCATGAAGTTCCAACTGCTCTCGTGGAGTGCGCTCTAACTTTGAACGGAGGCGGTCTCCTTCTCAAGCCATAGGCTTGCATTATGACCTGTCGAATCCACTTGGCTAAAGTAGATTTTGACGCTGCCTGACCCTTTCTGGGGCCTTCCGGCAGAATAAACAAAGTATCCGTTCTGCGAATCTGAGCAGTGGCTTTTAGATAAGCTTTAACTGCTCTTACTACATCCAAAGAATGTAATAACTTTTCCTCTACCGAGCTAGGTTTGGGGAACAAGGAAGGAAGAACCACATCTTGGTTCAAATGGAACCTCGATACCACCTTAGGAAGAAAGGCTGGATGAGGACGTAATACTACTTTGTCCTTATGGACAACCAGATATGGCTCCTTACAGGATAAGGCGGCTAATTCCGATACTCTTTTAGCCGAACAAATGGCTACTAAGAAAATCAATTTCCTGGTGAGAAGAACCAAGGAAATGTGCCGCAATGGTTCAAATGGTTGTTTCTGTAGAACCGACAGAACCAGGTTTAAGTCCCATGGACATATGGGAATACTAACCGGAGGGCTAATACGCCTCACTCCTTGTATGAAAGCTTTGACTAATGAATGCAAAGCCAAGGGCCTTTGAAAAAATATTGACAAGGCCGTCTGACCCTTGATAGTACTCAAGGCAAGCTTCCTATGTACAGCCCACTGTAGGAAGTCCAGACTCCTACCTATTACGTACTTATGTGGATGCCATTTCTTGGCCTCACACCACGCGATGTACGCCTTCCAGATTCTATAGTAGATCTGCCTGGATACCGGCTTCCTGGCATTGATCATGGTAGATACCACAGGATTAGAGAGCCCTCTCTTTTTTAGAATGTGGGCTTCAATAGCCAGGCCGTCAAACCTAGGGCTGGTAAGGAAAGGTGGTATATCGGTCCTTGCGAAAGCAGGTCCGGACGACGTGGGAGAGTCCAAGGACTCCCCACTGACATTTTACAATCTCCGCGTACCATGCTCTTCGGGGCCACGCTGGAGCCACCAGAATCACTGGTTTCTTTTCTACCCTGATTCTGCGGAGTAATCGAGGTAACAATTGTGGCGGTGGGAATGCATATATCAGCTTGAACTGATCCCAAGGGAACACTAGGGCATCCGAGCCGCAAGCTAGGGGATCCCTTGTCCGAGAGACAAACCTGTCCACCTTTGCGTTGAATCTGGATGCTAGAAGATCTACATCCGGTGTTCCCCACCGCTGACATATTGTCCAGAAAACCTCGGGGTGAAGGGACCATTCCTCTGGGCATAATTGCTGGCGACTTAGAAAGTCCGCCTTCCAATTCTCCACTCCTGGAATGAATACCGCAGATATGGCTGGGACATATCTTTCTGCCCATTTCAGGATGTAATTTACTTCCCTCTGGGCTGCACGACTCCTGGTGCCCCCCTGATGATTGATATATGCCACTGCTGTGGCATTGTCTGATTGAATTCTGACAGGGGACCCTTGGAGTTTGGATGTCCACACTACTAGGGCATACCGGGCTACTCGTATCTCTAAGAGATTGATGGGCAGGGCCTTTTCTGCATCCGACCATCTGCCCTGGAGAGACCATTGCTCCAGTACTGCTCCCCAGCCTATAAGGCTGGCATCTGTAGTGACCACCTTCCAAGAAATCGGACTGAAGGATTTCCCTTTTTCCAGATTCTGGGGAACCAACCACCAACGGAGGCTCTTGCGAACGGAAGGGGACAAGGACATTGTAAGTCTAGGGCCTGAACTTTTTTTGTTCCAGGCTGACAGTATGGCCCCTTGCAAATTCCTTGAATGGAATTGACCGTAGGGTACTGCTTCGAATGATGCCACCATTTTTCCCAGCAGCCTCATGCACAGGCGTATGGACGGCTGTCTTTTTTGTACCCACTAAGTGGATCAAATCTTTCAAAGACAACACCTTTCCTCGAGGCAAGAATATTTTTCTCTGGCCTGAATCCAACCTTAGCCCCAAGTATTCCAGACTTTTGACTGTTTTTTAGGGCTGACTTGTCTCGGTTGATAATCCAACCGTGAGATTCCAGATACTTGATTGTCTTGTGAACGACCACGTCTAGTTTTTTCACTGAGTGGTCTATCAGCAACAAGTCATCTAGATATGCCATTATCATTACACCTTGTGTCCTTAGATTGGCCAATAAAGGGCCAGAATTTTTGTAAACACTCGTGGTGCTGTGGCCAGACCGAAGGGTAAGGCTCTGAACTGAAAATGGCGCCCTTCTACTGCAAAGCGTAGAAATTTTTGGTGGACTGGAAAGATGGGAATGTGCAAATAAGCATCTTTGATGTCGATCGCTAACCAATCCTCCCCTTGTAGGGCAGTGGCCACCGATCGGATCGACGCCATCGGAAAGTCCTGATATACAGGAATTTGTTTAGCCCTTTTAGAATTAATATGGGCCTCCCGTCCCCGTTTGCTTCGGGACTGTAAAGAGGTTTGAGTAAAACCCGAACCCCCATTCTTCCAGGGGAACCTCCATAATTACTCCTTGGAGCAATAGTTGTTCTAGTGCCAACAGGAGGGACTCTCTCTTCCGGGGATCCCTTGGCACGTTTGACCTCAAAAATGGGAAGGAGGAGAGTCTTTTAACTCCAATCTGTATCCCAAACATACTGCGGAGAGCACCTATCTGTTTTGATCGTGTCCCGCCAGGTCTCTTGCGAACAACTGGAGTCCTCCCCCCACCCGACTGAGTGGGGGCAACCCTTCAATGAATTTAACTTTGGGGGAGGTTTTGTACCTCCCCTGACCCAGGGTTTCTCATTACCCTGCGATTGTCCCTGTTTTTTACCCCCGGGAATTGACCGAGGAGGCTGTCGGAACTGTTACACAGCCGATGCCCCAGGGACTGGAGAAGCAGGCCTCTTAAAGAGGGACCTCTAACTCTGTTTTTAACCGGCAAGAGTGTATTTTTACCGCTGGAAATTTTCTGGATATATTTGTCCAGGTCTTCCCTGAATAAGCGTTCACCATGAAATGGGACGCTAACCAGCCATTCTTTACAGGGAGCTTCAGCAGACCAGTTTTTGAGCCATAGAAGCCTACGCATATGTACTACAGATAGCGTAAGGCGGGAGGCCTGATGGATTGAATCCTTTATGGCGTCAACCGCAAAGCCTAAGGCTCTAGGTAGATCAGCTAGGGCAAGGGCCTGCTGATCTGTCAAGTCCCTCAAGACCTGTTTCAACTGATCCTTCACTGCTTAGCAGACCCCACTGCTGGTTGTGTCACCAAGCTTGCTGTAGAAAGAAGCAGACTTTCATAAGGACTCCAATCTTTTATCTATTGGGTTCTTGAACATTTGGACATTATCCACTGGACATGTCAGTGATTTATACACACAAGAGTTGGCTGCGTCCACTGTAGGGACCTTCCATTTTTTGATGAACTTATCCTCCATGGGATAGACCACCGGAAATCTCTTGGGGGGAATAAATATTTTCTCAGGATGTTCCCAATCCTGGTAAATGAGCCCTTTCAGTAAAGGGTGAAGTGTAAAAGAACAGACAGTCTGGGGGCTTCTAGCGACCCCAACGAGGATACAGTAGTGGTTGATGGTTCCGCAAGGTGCATTTTTAAATGCTGATCGGACCATGTTAGTCAGAGACTGAACCCATAATCTTTCAGCTTGAGATGCTGAGAAAAGGTTCCCCCACTGTTGATTCCTCTATAACAGAATCAACCTCATCCTGATCCCCTTCAGGCAGGTCGATCCCTGTATGGGACTGTTGCTCCGCTAACAGGTACTCTGAAGGAGGAGACGGAGATCGGGCGTGCTTTCCCTGTGACGACAGGGAGGCAGCGATCAATGTTGACAATCTCTCTCTAATCCTCCCAGAGCTGAGGAAAAAACCTCCTCTGTTACATACACAGGAGCAGGTGAACTGAGGACAGCCACAGTACCAAGTACCCCTGCGGGGTCTCTACGGTCACTTACCTCTGAACTTCAGGGGAGACTGGTGCAGCAGAAGCATGCCCAAGATCCTCAGAGCCCGATGAGACCCCCTTCGCTTCCTGGAAGATTCAGTTCCGGAGCTTCTGGACGGCATATTCCTAAGCCTAAAGCTGAGGTATTCCAGCCGTAATACACCACTTTTACTGAGAATAGTCTAGCACAATTGCTGCTATATAACAGTTGGTGTCTACTAAAGTGCCTTTCTAGGGGATGCCTGCATCAACCGCCTCTGTGTGCCTTTATACTGTTGCTAGCTCTGTCTGTGCACTTCAATAGCCAGCTATGATTGTGCTTTAAAACACGCTGGACGCCCGCACATGCGCAGTAGTGCCGCGGCGCACACCGAGCGCCATCCACCCGCTCCGCCCCTTTTTCCAGATCGCCTCTATATATAGAGGCGCGTGCACGCGCACGCGCGCGGGCACGTGCGCCTTTTTTGAAAAAAATAAGGAGCTAGATGGGAGCCAGGGTCCCTGCCGCAGGGCCCGGGGATGGATGAGCGCAGCAACAGGGCAGAGGAGACAGCTTCCCAGCAGAGAACTTACCAACTGCCTGGATTTGATTTTGGAAGAAAAAAATCCACATTACAAGAAAAAGAACCATAGCGGCCTCTAGTGTCTAACACAGGTACCGCTACCTTACACATTTTTTTTTTTTTCTTGCCTACTATTAAAATTTTTACATTTTCTCAGTAGTAACAGGCATACACAGAATATTAGCGGGAATACCTTAGGTAACAGGCAGAAAGACAAAATAGGCTTGGGGGTCCCTCAATAGAACCAAGTTCCCGAGGGCCCCCACTTACCTTTTCCTCGCCGCAGGACTCCGTTTGGTCCACAGAAGCCCAAACTTCACCTATCACGGCAGGCATTGTAATCAAACCTTCAGGGACCGGGTTCCCAAGGATTCCACTCCCCTGGACCTGTATAGCACCCTGCACAGAAAACATCTTGGTCGTGGGTATGACCAGAGCTCTGGATCCCAGGGTCCAGCCCTCCTAAGAGAGGCATTACAGGCAAAACCTTGCTCTTCTCTTGCAAGGCCCGGGTACCGACCGTTTAGCTATGAAGCTTTTTTGGTCGGATCCGGAATAGCTTACTGAGGCCCAAAAGAACCTGTACGCAAGCTCAGTGAAAAACACGTTACTTCTTGGCCAACACCTTAGACACTGGCAAAAAACTGAGGTGCTCCCGGATGGGAGGGGCTTATATAGGGGAGGGTACTTCCGGTTTTGGAAGTTGCCAGTGCCAGCACCTGAAGGTATCTATATAACCCATTAGTAATGACTATGTCGCTCTGTGTCCCGTGATGTACGAGAAAGAAATCACCTGCCTTGCACACATCCTCTTTCTTCTCAAACATTCTATCCTAGCACAAATCTTCTCCCCCCAAACCCCTCCTATTAGCCCCAAATTCCCCCTAACCCCTCCTATTAGCCCCAAATTCCCCCACACCCTTCTGGCACAAAATCCACCCATCTCCCCTCCCAGCACAAATGTTCTTACTTCAATCCCTCACCTAGAACAAATTCCCACAAATCCCTCTTCCTAGCACAACCCCCTCTAAATTACAATCCCCCCTCCTAGCACATATCCTCTCTCCCCAAATCCCCATTACTTTTCCCAACACAAATAGAGCCCCCCCCCAACTTACAGGGGGAAGCCACCACATAGCCAGCAGGAGGTGCGCTGTGTTGTGCTCTCCCTCCTGTCAGGAGAGCGTTCCTCTACACTCAGTATACAGCACATGAGACCGGATCTTACTGTATATCACATTGCACTGTATACACACACCGACACCACCCTCCATCTTCTCCAAAGGTTGCTCTTCTCCCAGCAGCAGCAAATGTGGATAGGGGGCGCTGTGTGTATACAGTAAGAGCGATCCGTGGTCTCATGTGCTGTATATTGAGTGTAGAGGAACGCTCTTCTGACAGGAGGGAGAGCACAGCACAGCGCAGCGCACCTCCTGCTGGATGTTTCCTTTTCTCCTCTCTCTGCGCCAGCCTCCCGTCCCCAGCTGTGAGTATGGGTGGGGGAAGGAGCTCAGCGACTGCCAGCTCATCATCCAAGGAAGGGATGGCCTGGGCCCCCCCGTGTCTCTCACCCAGCAAACCGGCTTTCAGTTGCAGGGTGAGAGACACGGAGGGCTTTGTTCTGTCATCAGTTCTTCTCTGCTCCACTGATCCTCCTGCTGTACGGGCCCCCCTGTGTGCCGGGGCCCCCTACAGAAGGGCCGGTGGTCCCCCCCTATCAGCGCCCCTGCATGTAACACTCCCCCTCCCCAGACTGACAATGTTGCTGAATGCTGTGCCTCCTGTTCTTATTCCTCCTGAGATGTGTCTCACTAATACAGGAGGTGTGTTACTAACCAGATCCGCAGGTGAAAACAGAGGTAAAAAGTAAAAGAAAGGAAAACTGATAAAGCCACCACATCTAATATTTGATAAGCTGCAATATTAAACATTTTGGGTTTTGGGTTCAATATCATTTTAAGGTAAAAAAAACACCTTTACACCCACTTTAGGCATTGTTGGGTATTAATATTTAAGGTATGCATTTTAACAGTTTTTACTTAACAATTTTGATTGGTTTTCATGAGGTTTTTATGTATTTTTAAATGGAGACAGAATTATGCACCTCAAGCGCAGAAAAATTATCAATGATAGGACTCACTTGTAACAAACAAATGGTGGATATGCATTACAAGTATGTGGCAGATTTGTTCCTGTTTATTACAGCTGCATGTAACAAAGGGGCAGGAATGCTCAGGACATCTTCGCCACATGCCATATTTTGACAACATCATGTACCAAATTATGCCCTGGCCAAGGCTGATTGGGTACTGATTTGGGGGAGTCACAGCTTGCTGCCGAATTCAGTCTGAGCCCAAATTCAGACCAGACTCATGTTCATCCTATAGTTTATGAGTCTTAACCATGGCATTTTCTCACAGGGGAATGCACTGAATGTATGTACTGGCATGATGGGGTGTGCTGGAGGGTCTATTGATGATGGATACTTGTGGATCTATTGTTGCTGGTGGGGATGTATTGCTTCAGGGGGGTCTATTGTTGGTGGTGGAGGTCGTTCCTGGGAGGGATCTACTGTTGAGGGAAGGGTCTCCTGATGCTGGCTGCTAGGAATCTATTGTTGCTGTTGGGAGTCTATTTTTGCTGGGGGTCCAATTGTAGCTGGCAGCAGGGGATCTATTTTACTGCTTTTCATGTTTTCATGAACAAATTACTTAGTTCTGTATACTCTAAAAATGGTGGTACTGGGAGGTGGAACCAATGGTTTACTCGGAATGGAAAGTACCTGCACCTATTCTCTGAGAAAAAAAAAGCCTGTCTCGTTTGGAGAAGGCACCCTTTAAACCTGAGAAAGCTGGAATAGTTGGCATTAGAGGAGTGGGCCAAACCACCTGTTGGCAGAAGCAGAAATTTCCTCTAAGCCTGCATTCACATCTGAGCAGAGTGTATTCCTGGTGTTTTTTTAAGCATTTTTAGTGCTTAGTGGATTTATATCCTTTGTGGCTATTGAGGAATTAAGTTAAATGCAAGTGTAGCGCCCTGCTCCTGATGATCAGGCGCTATGTTAAATTTAGTGGGTGTCTGAGCTGGTAATTAGCACAGACTTTATAATGATGAAGGTAAATTAGCCTCTGTTCCGGCTATGGCTGTGTTTGGAAGACTTCCCACTGTTTGCCTGTAGGTGGCGTTACCACCCCAGGCCAATGTGGAAGACAAGCAGGCCAAAGTGCATTTGGTGTCTTTCCCCGGGAACAGCTCAGTGGGAGTGGTCTCCCCGCTGAGCATGCTGGGGAGGATTACTTAAGGGGCAGACGCCATTTCTTGGGGCTCTTCTCGCCTCGTGGCCCTCCTGGCTCGAGGTATGTGTTACTGGAATTTCAGCCTCAGAGCCACGCTGGCCCGAGGCTGCATCTATGCCAGGTAGGCCCAGTTGTCCTGACTGGGGCCTACACTTTGAAGGTGATCCTGTGCTGTCCGTCCTGAGGGAGGAAGCCACTTAATGGAGGAAACCAGGGGAGGACCTGTCCTGGAGAAGACCAAGCGGAAGGCTGGTGTCTTGAGGAAGGCCTGGGGACCTTATTGAAGGATGCACTGTAGCTAAAGTTACCTTACAGTCTGCCTGGTTGGCTTAAAGGCTTTTAGACTGTAATGCGGCGTACACACGATAGTTTTTCATGCCATTTTTTTGACCAACGTGTTTCACGTCGTTTTTTTTCATGTTTCCTCTCAAGCCTGTCTTGCGTACACACGATCATTTTAAAAAACGTTTAAGCAAAGCGCAGTGACGTACACCACGTACGACGGCACTATAAAGGGGAAGTTCCGTTCTAATGACGCCACCCTTTGGGACGCTTTTGCTAATTTCGTGTTACCGCGTGTTAGTAAAAGTTTGGTGAGAGACGATTCGCGCTTTTCAGTCTTCGTGCTTTGAAGATCGTTTTGTGGAGTTCAGTTTGTGCCTGTGGGTTCGTATCTGTCTTGCAGTGCTTGTAGTCAGTTCGTATCTGTTTATTCAGTGCGTTCTTGTCTGCTCGTTCCTGTTTTTCAGCTTGTTCTTAATAGGCCTTGCTGTTCTTCCGTTCGTTCTTCTAGTTCGTTCTGAGCTGCCGACTGTTATCTAGCCATGTTGCGGCTACGTACTCGTCGTAGAGTTCGTGCTGTAGTTGGTGCAGGGGTTCATGCTGTATCCCGACTCCAGGCCATGAACAGGGTGAGAGGAGTTCATGGACCAAGAATTGGTTGCTCCAGTGGCACCAGTTCTGTCATATGCCTTTGTTGCGGGAGATCAGGGAGAATAATCCTGAGGACTACAGGAATTTTCTCAGGATGTCTGACCCCGTATTTCAGCAATTGTTGGCTTTGGTGTCCCCCTACATTACCAGGCAGGACACCGTTATGCGTGAAGCCATCAGTGCTGAGCAGAGGCTCATTGCCACGTTGCGATACCTGGCGACTGGGAGAAGCCTGCAGGACCTAAGGTTCTCCACAGGCATATCCCCCCAGGCTCTGGGTATCATTATACCAGAGACATGTTCTGCCATCCTTCAAGTTTTGCAGGAGGACTATATTAAGGTAAGTGTTCTTATTTCAAACATCACATTGTATGTATTTCTTTGTTTAATTTTATTTTTTGGGTTTATTAGCAGTCCCTAATTCCCATGATTCTTAGCTGCAGGGAATGTCCCCTTTCTCCACATGGTTATTTATTTTTGGGAATGTTTTTATTAGGCCTACATTTAAATTTGCCTTACCTAACCTCTCCAGCATGCTATCCTGGGGCCATACCCACCTTGCCCAGTCATTTCCATGTATTTTAATCTATGCTCCATCGTAGTGCTTTACCCTAAATGCCCCCTAAAGATTGCCTAGGAATGTAACATTTTTCAATAATTCATACAGAGTGCTACAGCCTACATTTGTGATCTCCCCAACTCATCTTCAACCCCTCCCCCGCCATTTTTTTGGGGGGTTTGTTTTTGGTTTGTTGTTGCTTACTAATAATGTTTTAATTTTTCGGTTTCTCCCAATGTTGGCCATAAATGGTTTTCTTAAATCTGCTTTCAATGTTTCTGTCTCAAAGTATTAATTTTTTTTAATTTAATTCCACAGTTCCCTTCTACGCCACATGAATGGCAGAATGTGGCATCTAAGTTTGCCCAACGATGGAACTTTCCGAACTGTGGAGGGGCCATCGACGGCAAACATGTTCGGGTCGTCCCACCACCCCATTCGGGATCCTTTTATTATAACTATAAGGGGTTCCACAGCATCGTCATGATGGCAGTGGTGTCGGCCACCTACGAATTCCTCTATGTGGACGTTGGCAAGAATGGCAGGATGTCCGATGGAGGAGTCTTTGCACAGACGGAGTTTGGGGAACGGCTCCTTTTGGATCAGCTGGCCTTGCCACCAGCGGAGCAGAATGTGGAGGGACTCCCATTTGTCTTTGTGGTGGATGAGGCGTTTGGCCTGGGTCCCCATTTGATGAGGCCATTCCCGCAATGCACCCTCACCCCTGAGAGGAGGGTGTTCAACTATCGGCTGGCCAGAGCAAGAAGGGTGGTGGAAAATGCCTTTGGCATCATGGCCAGCCGATTCCGCCTGTTCCTCACCTCCATCCACCTTGCCCCTTACAAATGGAACCATGTTGTAATGGCTTGTTGTGTGCTCCATAATTATCTCAGGGTGCATTCAAGCAATTATCTGACTTTGACTGGGCCTGAGGCCTCATTATTTGAAGTGGAAAATCTTGTGGCCCTGGAAGCTGGCCGTCCAGGCTTGGCCCCCAAACCGGACGTGAGGTCCGTCAACAATATCTCGATTATTTTGTGGGTAGGGGGGCCATTGATATGCCTGATGAATTTTAACCTTATTATTTTTAAAAATAAAACCTTTTTTGGAGAAAATATTGTTTAGGTGTTTTCATTTAATATTCTTTTAGGTTTCTCGTCGGTTTACCTAATGCACTTGTATTGCCATGTGTATTTTGCATTCTTAATTAGCCTTCATTGTCAGTGTAAACACAAAACATTGTTTAGTTCACTTTGCACAACATTTACATAATGAAGCCACAAATTCTGCTTAAGAAAATACCTTTTTTAATTATTTTTGAGGAAACTTCCTTTGAAGTGTGGATGTTATTAAAATATTTTGGGGGTTAAAACGCATGAACAGCCATGCCTAAAAAAATTAACAAATAAAAAAACGTGAAAATGTAAACATGTACTATTCATTATCAAGCTTAAAACAAAAACAAACCTGCCAAAACACAGCAAGTTCAACGTTCTTTTGTGTTCAAACATTATACACGCCCAGTGGCGTCTCCAGCTTTCATATTTAGGGGGGGGCACATGGGGGGACAGGGACAAAAGTAGGGGGGCCAACTATAAAATGCAAATATATCTATATCTATATCTCTCTCTATCTCTATCTCTATATCCTGGGGCCCTTTACTACGATCCCACAATGGGCCCTTTCACATGTTCTGCAGTGAGCTCCCTTCCTACTATACTGGGGCCCCACCAGGGTGGCAGAAAACAAGAGATATATGTCACCAGCACACCAAGAAAATATAAGGGTCCAAAGCAGTGGGAGAACTATCAGGGTTGCAAAGGTTGTCTTGCCACCGGGCCCTAGTGTGCTGCCACTGTCGGGTTCCGCAGCTGTCCTGTCCCTGTTATTGACAGCGCTGGTCTGGCATTTGTCTCCTTGGCACCGGCGGCAGTCTATTAGGACTTTGTGCTGGTGATATTATGCGTGCATGTAGGGGAAGGCTGGCACTATTGGTTATAGAGAGCTGAGCCCCCAGCTGGTCACCTAGCAGCAGTAATGCTGTATAACCTTCTCTGTTGACATGCTGATTGGGATGTGATCCTAGTGATGCTCCCAGTCAGATCTAATAAACACAGTATTTATTAGCATCAAGAGTACAACCACATATATATAATCAACCGTATGTTCAGCAGCCATGTGGGCTCTATACCTGTAAAGTGTGAGCTTTGATCAATAAAATCACTGATATTTAACACTAGGATTTGACTAGGAGCATCATCTGGATTGCATCACGATCAGCATGTCAGAGAAGGCTCCACTGCTGCTAAGCAACCTGCAGGGAGCTCAACTGTCTACAACCAATAGAGATGGGCTCAGGTGTGTTTGAAATTCCACATGCCCGATCCCGCCAGGAAGCCGACACTCCACAGTGCTAATCACAGCCAGTGAGATATTTCCTGATCTGGGCAGCTGCGGACCGGGAAATGTCTCACTGCCTGTGATTAGCGCTGTGCAGTGTGGGCTTCCTGGCAGACTCTGGCATGTGGAATTTTGAACATGCCCAGACCATCTTTAACAACAAATTGTGCTGGCCCTCCTGTACATCAGCCCCATAAAGTAACCAGCACTGGGTTCCAATGTGCTGCCGCCGCTGCCATGGAGACAGAGACCAGCGCTGTGAATAGCCGGGACAGGACAGCAACTCTGGTTATTCCAGCACTGGTCCACACTGGGAACATTCCCCCATACACCTATAATGTGTAGATGGGGGAATTGGATAATTTCCTTTTTTTTTTATTCAACCTAATAGTTGAATGAAAAAAAGTGATCACTGTATGGGCTGCCTAAGGCCCCTTTCACACTGGGGTGGGAGGTGCGCTGTGGGTATAGCGGCGCTATTTTTAGCGTCGCTATACTTTCGTTTTTAACGCGGTATGCGGCCGCTAGCGGGGTGAATTTAACCCCGCTAGCGGCCGAAAAAGGGGTTAATACCGCTGTCTCCCATTGCTTTCAATGGGCAGCAGCGGTAAAGGAGCGGTGAACACACCGCTCCTTCACCGCTGTAAAGATGCGGCTAGCAGGACTTTTGGAGCGGTCCTGCTAGCGCACCGCTTCAGTGTGAAAGCCTTTGGGCTTTCACACTGAAGACTGCAGGGCACAATTTTTTCAGGCGGTATAGCAGCGCTATTATTAGCGCTAAACCTCCTGAAAAACGTGTCAGTGTGAAAGGGGCCTAAGAGCTAAGACCAGACATAGACAGTTTAAATCTCAGCTGGTTCAGCAGGAACTGGCTGCGATTTGAACCATTAATGAGCAGATTCTCTTATGATTATCACTAGTGGTTGCTATAGCCACTAGTGATAATCACTGTTTGTCGGGAGAATACAATTGCTGGGCAGGAGGGATATTCCCCTGTCAGCACTGTCTGTGTTGATGGGGGAATTATGCAAGTTTCTTTCCTGCAATCTGTGGATGCAGGAAAGAAATGTGCACCGTCTTTTACCTGCCTAACTGAAAGTGAAAGTAAATTGTGAATGTCTTGAAAGAAAAGGAGAGGGGGAGGGAGACAGATGGGGCAGAGAAGGGATGGAGATAATGCAGTTCAGTGATTACAGTGTACTGCAGTCTGCAGTGCACACACTTACCCACGGTCCAGGCTAGAATCTCAGGCATCATTCACACACAGCCAGGAATGCTGCTGATTTTCATATTTCCCGCCCACACATCCCCTCTCTTCAGATGCAGCACGCCGGGATAGTGTGGGCGGGACTGGAAGGAGGAGGAGCTGTATTCCTCCCTGCTCGTATGTGAGGAGAGTGAGGGGGGGTGGCTGGACTCGCTGGGCTGTGAAAGAGTGTCATAGACTGACACTCGGCTCAGCTTGCAGTCACCATTCTCGGAATTTACAGGTTGGTTCTCCTGTCCTAAGTAACTGAGATGAAGGCTTGGGCCCCCCTCGCCCCCTCCCACAGTGCTCATGGAGTCCTTCCTGCAACTCGCTCTTCTCCGTGCCAATGAGGATGCAGGGAAAGGAGCAGATCGGGGGGCTGTAGTTGTGTGAGCGCTCGGATTATGCAGTGTCAGCGAGCAGAGGGAGGGGGGAGGAATCCCCCGCAGGAGCTGACTGGGGACGCTCTCCCTCTCAGGAGAGACTATGTTACCCCAGCAGCAGCCAGAGCGGAATTTTTATTTTTTTTTTATTTTTTTTTGGGGGGGGCACATGGTGGGGCACATGGTGGGGCACAGCATAATGTTGGGGGGCCAGGGCCCCCTCTGGTCCCCCCCTAGGGACGCCATTGTACACGCCCAAGCACAGCCATTATTTTTTGTAGCTTTTCCTCAACCCGCTTGGTATTTTGCCTGATCTCTATCAAGTCTCCCTTTATTTTTTCAAGGTCACGACAGCAGACCATGAGGTATTGGATCAGGATCTGGGCACTGTGATGTGTAAACTTTTTGGGGTCTCCGGCCAGAACTGCACCTAAACAAAAACAAATCATGTAGTATAGAATATGTAGGCCTACATCTATTAACCTGCATCTGTCTGGTTTGACACTGACCTCTTGTGGTGCCACTTTCCACTTCCACAACTTCACGTTCCTCTCCATCATGTGGTTCAGGGGGTATTGTTGAAGGTGTTGGATTTCTAGGCTCATCTGACGTAGCTTTTTGAAGCCCTATGGAGATTGCAATAAAAGGTAGAGTTTCATTAGTAACTAATAATTTTTGGGCCACAAAAAAACAAGAAAAAGAGATTTCTAAATAATATTTGGAAGTGTGGTTCATATTTAAATGTACCCTCAGTGACAACCGGAACACATGATTGGATACATTGCCAAAACCAGAGCATATACTTTTTGAAACAAAGTTTGACACATTGTAACACCCCAAAGTATATACACAGGATCACCTGTGTGTGACACCCTAAAAATTTAGGGGTTTTGTCCCACACTTGTACTACTGCGTTCAGATGTTTAAGCAGCTGCTGAGCATTCTCTCCCTTAACATTACAATGCCTACCCTTTTTCCCCCCCAAAAATGTGATTTGGATTCTAAATATAAAGCAAATTGTTTACCAAATTTGCTCCCCAAAACCCCCCAAAAATTGTGTGTTCACACTGGATGATCCAAAAACATAGTTTTAGGAACTGGACAGAGAAAGAGGTTTACTACGTCCGTTTAGTGTGCGGACGAACATTGAAAGTTGTTATCTTTCACTGTACTATATCAAAGTCTAAATATACACGACTTAATACAAGTAATAATCTTTAGCAGGGAAAATTAAGAAAAAGTACTTACTTTTTCCTATAACTTTCTTGATTCTTTTGTATTGGTCGGGCTCCCGCAACTTCAGATCAGACCATCGTTTTCTGAGCTGTTCCTTCGTTCTGCACACCCCGAATTTTTGGTGAAGAGTTTTGACCACTTTGCCCATAATTTTTGTCTTGACAAGATTAGGTCTTTTATACGGCCCATGCTTGGCATCATAATCCTCCCTCCTCAAAATGGCCACCATCTCCACCATTTCCTCGAATGACATGTTGGATGCCTTATATCTCCTGGATCAGGATTTGGGCTCCTCTGGAATTTCCTCCTCTGTAGAGGTAATCTCAGCCACCTGTGTCTCCGCCATGTTGTTAAGCACTACGACGAGTGAGAAGGGGCGGGGAAAGTACAATCTCGAACGTCGGGGGCGGGGAAAGCGTGCGGAGTTTCACGCATGCGCAGTGTATATCAACTGAAGATCCATGTGTCGAAAATACGTTCATTTGGCGGGAGAGGGAGTTAGCAACGAACGTGTTGACCAAGGTACATACGTTTTTAAGGATTTGGGTTTCATCAGAGGAGAAGATTTTGGGCTTGAAAATCTGTCAAAAATGCTGATTTGATGAATGTTGCCTGAAACATACGTATTTTCTTGTTGCTTGATTTTACAGAGAGAATGAATAGTTTCAAGAACCCAGACTTTATGGGGGAGTTCATTGATAAATGGAAAGACCTCCCTATCCTTTGGCAGACAAAAAGTGGTGCAAATAAAAATAAAGTGGCCAGGACAGCAGCACTGGAGAGCCTGCTTGCATTTGTGCAAACACATATACCCACAACAACTCTCCAAGATGTGAAAACCAAAATTGCTACCATCAGGGGGACATACAGGACCCAGAGGAATATGGTCCTGAAGTCCCAGAGGTCAGGTGCTGCAGCAGATAAGGTTTATAAACCCAGTCTGTGGTACTACAGCAAGTTATCTTTCCTGGATGTGGAAACAATCTCTCTCCACCCTTCCCCCCAGAGGTCAATCCAGCCTTTCTTGCAGCCAGCCCTCCAGCCTTCCTTGCAGCCAGCCCTCCAGCCTTCCTAGCAACCCTGCCCTGGCTTCCCCTGAGGATCAAGATGAGGTCCTTGAGGAGGCAGATTTGGATATATGGAGCCAGGTAAAGTATTGATATCTACATTTATATGTTACAAAAGTGATGATTTTCAATTGATGTTTTAGTATTGTTAGGTATTTAATGTTAAAAAAAAAGAGGATTTAAAGAGCAAGATACAGTAGTGGTCAAATTTGATGGGGACAAGGCAACAATATCAGGAGGCGGAATCTATGCAAAATTAATACCTTTTGACATTCAGTTCAAAAATGTCTGGAGGTGAACAATGTGTGTGATTGATGGTGGCAAAAAATAAAGAATGTCCCTTTCTTTTTTTACAGCCAGAGCTGAGCCAGGAAGAGGGTGATGTTGGGGACCAGGAGGAGGCAGGGCCCAGTGGCACACAGGAGGAGGCTGGGCCCAGCACAAGAGCCCAGATGCCTTCCCTGATAATGAAACAACGAGGGCCAAGGAGAGCTAGGCAGGTGGAGGAGAAAACAAGAGCCTTTCTAAAAGAGGCTACTGTGGCCCTCAGAGAGGCACCCTCTGCTGAGGAGGGCTTTGCCGCAGTCCTGGCCCATAAGTTAGGCCAAATGGACTTGCGGCAAAAGCTCTATAGTGCAAACCTTTTGCTGAAGGTGATTAACAAGGGGTTGCTCGGTGAACTGACCAAGTTCACTGACATCACTGAGGTTGTCCCTACTCCTCCACCTCCTCCTCCTCCTACTACTACTCCTCCTGCCACCTCCTCTCCTCCTGATCCCCAGCCTCCGAGGAAGCAACCAACAAAGGCTGCAGGGAAGGCTGCAGAGAAGGCTGGAGAGAAGGCTACAAAGAAGCGAAAAAAATAATGCCTGCTATAGTACCACAGACTGCGGACATATATGACTTATCTGCTGCTGTTCCTGACCTCTGGCAGTTCAAGCCAAGATTCGGCTCCTTTTTTTTTTTCAATTAAATAGTTTGGTTTTGACATCTTGGATGGTTGTTGTGGGGTCCAAAGGATGCACAAATGCAAGCAGGCTCTCCAGTGCTGCCTTCACGTTTAATTTGTAATGTACCTAAATAAAGGATTCTTTTTTTTGGCTTCAAATACTTGACTATGTGATTTGTATTTCAAAAGAGACTTTGCTAGGGAGTAGGCAGGGACATTTCAAATAATATTATTGTTATTAACAAGGGACACAAACCTCCTTGAGGCAAAATGAGACAAATTTAGAAGGTTGGTGTGGTAACTTTACACACCAATAATTTAAGCAAAATCACCCAAAAAAATAAATAAAAGAAGCCTACATATATCAAAGAAGCCCATCAAAAAGCTCACTTAATTACTAAAATAAAAATAATTTTTTTTTTTTTTAAATTTAAATTATTGTGATCTTTACATTTAGTTATGAATTTATGAGGGAGATGTGGCTTCAAAAGAATTTTTTACAATCATTAGATCAATTAGGAATTACCTAGTTTGGCATAACTCTCAAATGTCATTAGCAAAAGAAGGTAATTATTTAAGCATTATCAAAAGAAGAACGGAATGCGCAGCATTAAAACGATGCTATTAATTCCACCGTGATGAATGTGCCATCTCCATTTCCAACACTAGTTTTACCAGAACGAGCGCTCCTGTCTCATACTTGATTCTGAGCATGCGCGTTTTTTTTCACGTCATTAAAGCATACACACTATCGTTTTTCACGTTGTTAAAAAAAACGACATGAAAAACGACGTGAAAAAATAGAGCATGTTCGAAATTTTTAATGGCCGTTTTTCACGTTGTTAAAAATGTTCTGGAGCATACACACGATCGGTTTTAATGGCCATTTTAAAAAATTGCATTTTTAACGGCATGAAAAACGATCGTGTGTATGGGGCATTAGGCTGGATATCCAGGTACTAAAATCCTGTGGCAGAGGACTCATGAACAGTTCAGTTTAATCGTTTTAAAGGTCTGTGGCAGAGACTGTTATTTCTTTCTGTGTTCGTGCATCATGAAAACAAAAACAAAAAATTCTGCGCTGCCTGATTGTATAGCAGCTCACACAACCAATTGAAAAATGGTGGAAAACGAACAAGACACAAAAGTGTAGTGATAAACTAAATGAGAACTGCACTGGAATGAAGTGCAGTATGTAACAGTGATAAACAGTCAAAATAAACAACGTAACATTCAAGAAGTGATAAATGAATAAATGAAAATATTCAAATAGTCCTCAGTGATATGAGTTGTGTAACGTAAAAGTCACCAGAAAATACTGAGTTCATTAATAAAAACAAAATTGATAGATGCTGGTGAGAATCAAAATAATGGTGCTCCTAAATTAACTTGACGTGAAGCGAGTGCACTTAAAGTGACCACCACCAATCGATAGTAGAAAAGGCTTACCAGAGAGAGTGGACCCCAAAAACATACGTTCAGAGGGTCAACCAGACATGGGTAAGCCGCTGTGAACAGCGAATCTCCAGCTGCGATTCAAACAGGAACCTCAAACTTCAATCAAATACAGAAGGTAGGGAGAAGTGTCTCTTGTATCCAGATGGTGATGACACTTGCAGGTAGTGCCCGGTTAGGGCCAGGTGGTGATACCAGATATATGCCAGAAAGTAAAAGGAAAGAAAAGGCACATAGTGTAATACTGTATAAAAAGGGTATTTAATGTAGGTAGGAACACTTACATTTAGAAGAATGTAACAGCGCTTAATCAAATGATCAAATGGCAACAGTAGGGTCTCCCGACGCGCTTCGCATCCAAATGCATCGTCTGGGGTGATCCCCCACTGCTGCCCTCCATGAATTTATAGATGATATGACCCCTTGTTTGGGAGGACATCCCCTGGGCGTCCATGTGTTGATTTATTCACTTCCTAGTTGAACCAAAATGGAGTCCAAGTGTGTGTTCCAAGCCTCCACCTGTATCACATTGCATATAATGGAATGTTGATGTGTGGGGTGTACCAACATGGCTGCCCTTGTGTGTCAAGCCTCTGTGTGATTTGGCTTAGTGTGTTGATTTATTCACTTCCTAATTGAACCAAAATGGAGTCCAAGTGTGTGTTCCAAGCCTCCACCTGTATCACATTGCATATAATGGAATGTTGATGTGTACCAACATGGCTGCCCTTGTGTGTCAAGCCTCTGTGTGATTTGGCTTAGTGTGTTGATTTATTCACTTCCTAATTGAACCAAAATGGAGTCCAAGTGTGTGTTCCAAGCCTCCACCTGGATCACATTGCATATAATGGAATGTTGATGTGTGGGGTGTACCAACATGGCTGCCCTTATGTGTCAAGCCTCTGTGTGATTTGGCTTAGTGGGCAGGACCATCCATTAAACATTACATGTAAAATAAATTAACTGAATGATAGTATGCCCAGACTCTAAGTGCACCAATAATATCTTAAGACAGATTTAATAAGCGATTCCAAATAGCTGTATAAATGATCGCTGAGACATAAGTCTGGCGAATTACAGAGATGTTCAGGCTTGTGTGTCAAGCCTCGTTTTGGTTCTCGAATGTGTCCCAAGCCTCGCCGTGGCATAGTTGAGTCTGCATGGTCAGGCATGTGTATCAAGCCTCGTTTTGGCTGATGAGTGCGCACCAGGCCTCGCCACTACGCTCCGGAAGAGGCATGGTTAGGCTTGCGTGTCACGCCTCAATCTGATGATCGAGCACGCACCAGGCCTCGTTATGATATCAATGACGTCACACGTCCACCCCTGACACCAGGGCAGACGACGCAACGCTGCTCACGGCGCCGTGAGGAGAGGCCCGTGAAGGGGGATAGATTCATCTTCATGAGTGAGGTCACATGACCCCTCCCCAACCCTTATACGGACCAATCCGGAACTTAACACCAGACTCACTAAAATGCATCCTGAGTTGGAACGCAATGATGAATGCGTTCCAGCAACTACATGAGAAAAACAGGGGGTCTGTCAGTAAAAAATATCTAAAGAAACTGACAATGTATGGGCGTTCCACCTTAGAATAAAACAATATAATTAATTTTTTTTATTATTTATTAAAACACCAGTAACGACTGGTGTGATGAAACTATAAATCACAATAAATGAATGATTAAAATAGAACCATGACACAGACCGCTTATAATAATATATGAAATTATGTGGGGTGAATCCAACACCTTTAGAGGAATTAAATGAAACCCCTATGTGCATAAGCGGAACTGTGTAGGTATGAGAGAAGTAGTTCACATGGAATGTGATTGTGTAGGTGAAAGCCCCCCATGTATTAGTATGGGTATTAAACACGCCCATGGAATGTACTCCCACAAGGTTCATAAAGTAACATTATATGTGCTTAAAAATTGTTTAAATGACCTGCTCATATATACTGTAATTAAGAAATAAAAACATAGGTTACATACATCAATTATAATAAAGATAAAAACATATATGTATAGGTAACGAGTAAAAATAATTATGAAGGAGAGAGTTAAAATGGTTCCATATCTAACTAGGATTTGTTGATGAATGAATTAATGTCCCACTCTACATTCAAACCAGAAGGCGTGTGCGACTGTAACTCATAGATCCAATAAGTTTCGAGCTGTGATACGCCCCTGGTTTTGGGGCCACCCCTCCATGGGGGAACAAATTGGTCTATGACCAGAAATTGTGTACCAGCAGGATTTCTGTTATGATGTGCCCTGTAATGTCTCGGTACCGTATGTTATATGTCTCCACTGAGAATAAGAGCTACATGTTCCCCAACTCGCACAGAAAGGATCGTATTGTGCGGCCCACGTATTGTTTGCCACATGGGCAAGTTATGAGGTAAACCACATACTTAGTGGCACATGTGCAAAAACGCTTGATGGGGTATGTTTTACCCGTAATGGTGGAATTGAATTCCAAAGTCTTACTTCTCCCTGAAGAGTTGAATTTACACACAGAACACTTCTTACAGGGGTGATAACCCACTAGTTGGTAAAAAAGGGACGGTTGCACTGGAGGGTTAATGATGTTGGGTGCGATTTTACTCTGAAGTGTAGAGACACCTCTGAACACCACTTTCGCTTGTTCTGGTAAGACACTATGTAGGACTCTGTCATTTTTCAACACTCCCCAGTGTTTCGCTATAATAGCTTTAACTTGCTTGTGTTGGATGGAAAAAGATGTAAGCATAGCCCACTTAAAGCTATCGTCTTGTTCCCTTTTCGGTTTGACCTCCAGAAGGGAGCCTCTATCTGTCTCCAGGGTCCTTCTCAATAAATCTATGTTTAAGGACATCAGCCTGTGTTTTAAATGACTTTGTGGTGGTACAATTTCTACGGAGTCTTAAAAACTGGCTCCGTGGGACTGAGTTTTACCAAGAGCGATGATGACAGCTGTCAATGGGAATAAACCCATTTCGATTTTTTTGAAAAAAGTTTGAAAATTGAAATTTTGATTAATAATACTGATCTCTAAGTCCAGAAATTGTATTTGGTTTTTACTGGCTGTATATGTAAGGGAGATGCCCCTATCATTATAGTTAAGGTGGCCCATGAAGGTCTCCAATGATGCCATATCACCATCCCAGAGGAGGAGGATGTCGTCTATATATCTTACCCACAACACCAACGACGGGGTGTCATGGGTGTAGACGACATCCTCCTCCCACTTGGCCATAAAAAGATTGGTGAGGCTAGGGGCAAATTTTGCCCCCATAGCTACGCCACGTGATTGTAGGTAAAAACTGTAATTAAACCAGAAGTAGCTATGTTTGGTTGCAAATTCTAGCAACTCCATGATTAACTTGCACTGAAATGGGGCCAAAGAGGGCTCCTTCTTCAAAAAATTTTGAACTGCCTCAAAACCTTTATCATGAGGTATGCAAGTGTATACCGAAGCAACATCTGCTGTCACCATAATGATGTCGCTTCAAATATTAACACTTTCAAGTTTTCTAATAGTGGCACCCGTGTCACACAAATACGATGGCATGCGTCTAACCAAAGGCTGCAAGTAGTGGTCGATGTATCGACCGACTCTAGAGGTGACCGAGTCAATACCACTTACAATTGGTCGACCAGGTGGATGTATAGGGTCCTTATGGACCTTGGGCAAAAAATAGATGGTGGGTATCCTAGGGACTGTGGGGACTAAAAAAAGCTTTCTCCTTCTTATTTAAAATAGCTCGATCAAAACCACTGTCAACCAACTTTTGAAGATCAGCTCTGAAACGAGATGTGGGGTTAGTTGTTAACATCTGGTATGTACCAGGCTCATTCAAAATCCTGTACATTTCTTTTTCATAGTCACATTTATCTTATATGACTATGCCGCCCCCTTTGTCCGCCGGACGAATTACCAAATCTCTGTTGTGACACAGAGACTTAAGACCAGTATTGGACAATGGGCGGCGGTGTATGCGGCTCACCGGCAACTCTGCTAGGTCTTTAAGTACAAGATCTTTGAAAATACTAACAGCAGGTGCCACCGGAACGGGTGGGTTGAACAAAGACGGATTGGAGAAACCCGAATGAACAGTTCCAGATGTGGACGCTCTACTTTCACTCATAATAGGATTGGTGATAAGGTAGCGTTGTATGTTTACTTTACGTATATACTTTTGTATGTCGATGAATGTATCGAATTTGTTCAATTTCTTGGGTGGGGCGAACTTAAGGCCTTTATCCAAGACAGATAATTAATCGTTCGTAAAAAAACCTTAGAGCTTAAATTAAAAACCGCTTGGCCCTTTACATGCGCCTTTTCTTTCCTTTTCTGAATTCTCCTCCCCCCTCTGGTCCCTCTCCTGGGTCGGGGCCCCTTTTGCGTGGAGCTGGGTCCCTGTGAAAATCCCGACCTCTGGTGGAAGGATCATACCCATAATTGGATGGATAATGGGGATTCCTAGTGTGCGTGTGATAGCTATCATCACGCACCTCACCAAGTGGAGAAAATCTGTTGTGTGTTCGTGCATCATCCCGGCTGCTAGGCCAAGTGAGAGGGGCCTATCCGGGTGAGCAATACCCACTTGAAGGAGAGTGGTGAGTGTGACTTTGAAACCTAGAAGTTTTCCACAGTAATCTGCTGTGTGTGTGCCTGAACCTTCCTCTAACCCTTCATCCCTCTACCCATGCAAGTTTGTTTGGAAATAAAGCCTGAAGAACAGGGATTCATAACTTGTGTGGACATTGAACTTTCTGTATACTCTCTTCCCCTAGACAACGAGCAGTGAGGTAACGTGCAAGGCCCAAAATTAAACCAGCAGCTCCTACGGGGGTGTGCTACACAAGTTTTGTTTCTTGGAGTTCAGCTTGTATCTCTGAAAGTTTTACTTCACTCTTGTATTACATTCCCACTATGCTTTTGTTCAGTCTGGGGTCAATTTCCCTCCTTCGGCCACATTCAGAGAGGTTGGCTACACTGTCATAGATTTTAATCTAATAATGTTTGTAGCTGTGTCTCTTTTCACATGTTGCTTGCTTTACTTTTCGACATACCAAATGCATGCAGGTATGTATGAGATATCTGCTTGTAATTTAATCACTTTCAGGAGGACTTAAAAGAGGAACTGCAGTCTGCTCACATAATTTGTAATATAAACATCTTTGCCAGTCTGACGCTTCCCTTTAACCAATTTGCATATTATTTTATATATACTGTGATTCCAAATATGCTGCAGAAATCTCCCTCCACTAATTCTGGCTGAAACCATTTTAACTGTGGGCAGCTGAAGCTGCTGCCTGTTCACTTCCTGGATTTACACAGACACACAGAGACACACCTTCAGCTCTGCAGCTCTGATTGCCCTCTTATGACTCATTCCCCATCTCTTCCGGGCAAACTCTCAGCATGATGTCATAAGCCTAGGCTTTTTACCAGACAAGAAACAGGAAGGGGGCTGTATAAGGTATTTACTGGCAAGAAAAAAAATGTTTTACTATCCAAAGTTAAAACAACAAGGACAGAAGATTTAATAGATGGAAAGTTGAAAAAATTATTGAAGGTCCAGCTTTAAGAATTGTGAGCTATAAAGGTACCAACAAATTTGTCAATGCCTGTATTTCTTCCATGAGGGGGGGGTTTAACCGCTTGCCGACCGCCGCACGCACTTTTACATCGACAGAATGGCACAGCTGGGCAAATTAATTTGCCGGCCGTGTGGTAGCGCACGCGCCGCGTTCGCGACCCTGCCGCGAGCTCCGTGACCGTGCCTGCGGGACCTGCAGACTCAATGTCCGCCGGTGTCCCGCCTTTGGGTCACAGAGCTGAAGAACGGGGAGATGTTAGTGTCTGAAGAACGGGGAGATGTTAGTGTAAACACAACATTTCCCCGTCCTTCCCCTGACATGTCACTGATCGTCTGTTTCCTGTCATCGGGAACAGCGATCAGTGACGTGTCACGGCAAGCCATGCCCCTTAACAGTTAGAAGCACTCCCTAGGTCACACTTAACCCCTTAAGCGCCCCCTACAGGTTAACTCCTTCACTGCCAGTGTAATTTTTACAGTAATCAGTGCATTTTTCTAGCACTGATCGCCGCCATTACAAAAAGTAAAAAAAAATGTTTTTTTTTCAAAATTGTCGCTCTATTTTTGTTTATGGCACAAAAAATAAAAACCGCAGAGGTGATCAAATACCATCAAAAGAAAGCTCTATTTGTGGGGAAAAAAAGGACGTAAATTTTGTTTGGGAGCCACGTTGCACGACAGCGCAATTCTCAGTTAAAACGACGCAGTGCCGAATCGCAAAAAGTGGCCTGGTCTTTGGCCAGCCAAATGGTCCGGGACTTAAGTGGTTAAAAGGGTTGTATGGGTTCAGTTTAAAAAAAAACAAAAAAACAAACATGTTATACTTACCTCCACTGTGCAGTTCGTTTTTCACAGAGTGGCCCCGATCGTCCTCTTCTGGGGTCCCATGGTGGCTCTAGCGGCTCCTCCCCGCGAGAGCTAACCCCCTCTGGGAAGCTCTTTCCCGAGGGGGTTACCTTGCGGGCGAGTTTCTGTGTGATACATTTAGGGGCCATAGCTACCAATTGTATGACTCGGCCCCGCCCCCTGGCGCATCGTGTCATTGATTTGATTGACAGCAGCGGGAGCCAATGGCTGTGCTGCTATGAATCTAACCAATGAACAGCCGACAAGCCATTTGGAAAGCGACGCGGGAACGAGCCAACGGAAGTTCAGGGCTCAGGTAGGTAAAACGGGGGCACGGGGGGGCCGGAGAGTACGAGGTGTTTTTTCACCTTAATGTATAGGATGCATTAAGGTAAAAAAAACACGAAGGTTTACAACCACTTTAACCATTTTACTGCCACCGACATATATCATACATCAGTGGCAGCAGGAGGTTTTACACACACTCCTGCTACTACAGCAGCCAGGAGTTTATAAAAATCAGACAAAAAAAATAGCATAGTGTATTTCTTACTGAAAATTTGTATATGATAAACCATTGCGATAATAACCTAAGATATAAATTTTTTTTATCTACTACCATTTTATTCTCCAGGGTCTCTGCTTTCAGAAAATATATACTATTTGGGAGTTTTAACTAATCTTTAGGCCTAAAATTATTATTTAAATGTGTGTTAAAAATCCCCAAAAATGGCCCTGCTAGTGCAGGTCAATTTCACAAATGTAAGTGAAACCAGTGCTTAAAAGCAATTCTAAAGAGAAACAAATTGTCAGATTGGTAAGGGTTAGCCTTGCAATTATACCTGTGTTTTATAGCAACAGTGTCTTTAAAATGAATGTTTTAACAAGGTCTCCTGTATTAAATGAGATTGGTGGTTAATTTTCAGAACCTGCCCAGCACAATATTTGTTCAATGCCTGTTCACATGAACATCTGTTGTGTTATGTACTTTTCCGACATTAAAATAATTCTGTGAAAATGTTTAACTAATATTTATGCTCAGTGGCTTTTAACACCCTTCTCTTACAAAGTGAAGTGACATTGTAAAGTCTTCTTTCATTATAGAAGTTGATCTAATCAATAGACTCCCCCCCCCCCCCTTCTGCTCTCATTTAAAAAAGAGAAAGCATAGACCAGATTGGTTACAAATATTCAGGAAAAAAAGTTTTTGATTTACTAGTAAAATTTGGAGTACTAAAATTTAAGTATTTGGCCTCAACAACAAATGATGTATATGTCTGTCAGAAATCCAATACAGCTCACCATCCAAATAACACCATTCCTACAGTAAAGCATGGAGGTGGTGAAATCTTGTTTTAGGGTTGTTTTCTCTGCAGTAGGGACTGGGGCACTTGTCAGGATAGAAGGAAAAATGGATGGGGGGAAATACCATCAAATTCTTAAGGAAAATCTGCTGCCCTCTGCCAGAAAGTTGTCAACTGGAAGAAGGTTTACCTTCCAACATAACAATGACCCAAAGCAAACAACAAAAATTACCTCACAGTGGTTGAAGGCGAAAAAGGTGAATGTCCTTGCATGGCTTAGTCAGAGCCCAGACTTATACCCCACAAAAAATCCGTGGAATGACTTGAAGACTACAGTCCACAAACGGTCACCATCAAATTTAACTGAACTTGAGCAGTTCTACAAAGAAGAGTGGGCAAATATTGCAAAGTCTAGATGTGTAAAGTTAGTAGAGACATATCCCAACAGACTAAAGAAGGCTGTAAATGAAGCAAAATGTGGTCCAACAAAATAATGACATAAGGGGGGCGATCCTTTTTCCAACTCAGTGATTCTGTTTTTAAATTTGTTTATTTTTTCTTACATGTTGGATGTTTTTAAATTGCACTAGTAAATACAGCTGGATACAACAAAAACTGTGTTTGTCTTCATTTCAGGCTGCAAAGCAACAAAATTGGATTATTTTAAAGTGGGGTGATTCTTTTCTATACATAGATATTTATAGTGATACCTCCAGATGAATGTTACAAAAAAGTCCCACTGCAGGGGCCCCTGATGATCATGCGGCATCTGTCTTTGTGTCGGAGACGTGAAGACAAGAGCTGCGGTGATGAGACCCTCCAGCAATTGCCCAACCAGCCTGGAACACAGTCCTTGTTATCTGGCAATAATCATCTCTTTTGATCTAGTATTAGTAGCATTGACAAGACGTGTGCCTTCTCTCTCACTCTCAACTTCCTCCATCCAGGATCTTTTCCCAACAAACCCAGAGTCAGAAAGTGACATACATAATTATACATTACAATGTAATACTAACAGCTGACAGTAGAGGGCAGCAGATCCCTGAAAAGAGATTCTACAAGTCAGTCAAAAATTCCTTAATCATACATTACAGGAAACAGGAGAATTTATTTTTAAACTTTGGAACATCCAAAAGCAATCCCGTGATTGGTGGGCAACACCAAGCAATGGCTAACAGACTAACAAGAACAAACCTTTTAATGGGAATAAAGAGGAAAAAAATAGAAAGCCCATACAGGCCTCCTGGAGGACCTTCTGACCAATATCCACCTGGTAAAATTTTGCAAACATATGCAGAAGACCAGGTGGTGGCTTTTAGAGACCTGAGAAACTTAGGCCTGATGCTAGAATGCCCTCAAAGCACCAACACTTCTAGTGAAGTGAGCCTTCACCAGGAAGGGTGACACTCCAGCTTGTAGCTTCTGGCCACACGGTTTTGAACCAAGATATCTTCATAAACCTGCAAAGGGTGTCAGACATGGAGGCCCCCCTTCCTCAAGTAGAAGGATTCTGAAAGAAACTCTTCTTTGTTCCAGACGAAGATGGCTTTTGTTCCACGCATTTCTTCTGCTTCTTCAGCACTGCCAAGATGACCCCTGGTGGTGCCAGCTGACTTTTCTGTTGGGGAAAAACAGTGAACTGTGCCCAAGCTCCTACCAGCCCCTGAAGCAGGAACCAGCACACAGGACCCCAGATAGGGGTAAATTACTTTAAACACTGCAGAACCTTAACTTCTCAATCTTCATGTCAGGCATGCTCCACAGAGTCTTCAGGGACTGGACTCCACTGGAGCAGACTACTGCCCTAGACCAATATAGCACCCCAACAGCTAAAATGTAATGCAACTGCCTGCCAAGGAAAGCACCTGTTGCATAACCAGTGCAAGTAGCAGTTTACATGCTGTCCCCAATCTTTATACCACAGTCTGGGTACAGTCCCTCCAGGAATAGCAAGACCCATAGGGATCGATCTGAGTAGTTGCAGCTCCTCTGCAGCAACGAATCTCAGCAGTCGAGCGCATTGTTAACTTTCTTGAAGTATATCAAAGAAGAAAACAGTCTCAGAAGAGATAGATTGTGTCCATAGGTGATGGACCTAACAAAAAACTCAGGCTGGAAGAGGGATTATGCAGGGCTGAAAAATTCGATTACATAAAACCAATAAAAAATAAATAAAAAAAAGGATTTTTAATACAGAAATGTTGGCTTACTGAAAGGTCTGTCCATGTACAGCTTAGTATGCACTCAGTACTTGGCCGGGGCTCTTTTTGCATGAATCACTGCATCAGTGCGCCGTGGCATGGAGGCATCCTATCTGTGAAACTGTTGAGGTGTTATGGAAATTGCTTTGATAGTGGCCTTCAGCTCATCTGCATTGTTGGGTCTGGTGTCTCATCTCCCTTTTGACAATACCCCACAGATTTTCTATGGGGTTTAGGTTAGGCGAGTTTGCTGGCCAATCAAGCAAAGTGATACCATGATCATTAACCACTTGTTTACTGGGCACTTAAACCCCCTTCCTGCCCAGGCCAATTTTCAGCTTTCAGCACTGTCACACTTTGAATGACAATTGTGCAGCCGTGCGACATGGCTCCCAAACAAAATTGACGTCCTTTTTCCCCCACAAATAGAGCTTTCTTTTGGTGGTATTTGATCTTTGCGGTTTTTATTTTTTGCACTATAAACAAAAAGACAGACAATTTTGAAAAAAAAACAGTATTTTTTACTTTTTGCTATAATAAATATCCCAATTTAAAAAAAAAAAAAAACTTTTTTTTTTTCTCAGTTTAGGCCGATATGTATTCTTCTACATATTTTTGTTAAAAAAAAAAAAAATCCCAATAAGCGTTTATTGATTGTTTTGCGCAAAAGTTATAGCGTCTACAAAATAGGGGATCGTTTTATGGCATTTTTATTAATATTTTTTTTTTTTACTAGTAATGGCGGCGATCAGCGATTTTTATCGGGACTGCGACATTATGGCGGACACATCGGACATTTTCTGCGCTATTTTGGGACCATTCACATTTATATAGCAAACAGTGCTATAAAAATGCATTGATTACTGTATAAATATGACTGGCAGGGAAGGGGTTAACACTAGGGGGCGAGGAAGGGGTTAAATGTGTTCCCTCATCAGTGATTCTTACTGTGGGGGGAGGGGACTGACTGGGGGAGGTGACCGATGGTTGTCCCTATGTACAAGGGACACACCATCGGTCTCCTCTCCCTAACAGGACGTGGATCTCTGTGTTTACTTGCTCTGAAAATGCCGATCGCGCCTACCTGGCAGACATCGCGGCCCCCAGGCACGCGCATCGGCACCCACGTGACACGGCGGGCACAGAAGTTCCCCGATGCACGCTCGGGAGCACGCGCGGGGAACAAGGAAAGGGGGAGGACGTCAATTGACGGCCTCCAGGCATTGTAGGTCCGCGCTGTAGCCGTCATTCGGCTATAGCGCGTGCCTCTAGTGGTTAAACCAGGTATTGGTGCTTTTGGCAGTGTGGGCAGGTGCCACATCCTGCTGGAAATTGAAATCAGCATAGGGAAATATGAAGTGCACTAGAATTTCCTGGCAGAGGGCTGTGCTGACTTTGGACTTGATAAAACACAGTGGACCAACACCAGCAGATGACATTACCTTAGCCCAGGTAAGACGCTTCTGACGTTGTATATGGTTCAGGAGTGGCTTGACACAAGGAATGCGACAGTTGTAGCGCGTGCGTGCGTGTGTCTTGAAGCACTGACACCAGCCATAGTCCACTCCTTGTGAATCTCCCCCAAATTCTTGAATGGCCTTTGCTTCACAATCCTCTCAAGGCTGCAGTTATCCCTGTTGATTGTGTACCTTTTTTTACCACACTTTTTCCTTTCACTCAAATGTCCATTAATATGCTTGGATACAGCACTCTGTGAACATCCAGCTTCTTTAGCAATGACCTTTTGTGACTAAAGCCCCATACACACTATTAGATTTTCTGCAGATTTTCGTCTTTAGATTTACCAAAACCATGTAGTGCAAGGGCCTGCCTGATTGCATACAAATTGAAACTCTTAAGGTTTGACCTCATATTATATGGTTTTGGTAAATCTGAAGACAAAAATCTGCAGATAATCTAATAGTGTGTATGGGGTCTTACCCTCCTTGTGGAGGGTGTTAAATACGGTCTTCTGGACAACTGTCAAGTCAGTAGTCTGCCCCATGATTGTGTAACTCAGTGTTTCTCAACTCCAGTCCTCAAGGCGCCCCAACAGGTCATGTTTTCAGGATTTCCCTCAGCTGTGGTAATTACTAAGGCAGTCAAACTGATCAAATCACCTGTGCAAAATAATGGAAAGCCTGAAAACATGACCTGTTGGGGCGCCTTGAGGACTGGAGTTGAGAAACACTGGGTAACTTACTGAACCAGCCTGAGAGACCATTTAAAGGCTCAGAAAACCTTTACAGGTGTTTTAAGTTAATTAGCTGATTAGAGTGGGACACCATGAGTCGACAATATTGAACTTTTTCACAATATTTAAATTTCCTAAAATACAGAATTTTGGGTATTCACTAGCTGTAAGCCATATTCATCAAAATTAAAAGAAATATATCACTCTGTGTGTAATGAATCTATAGAATATATGATTTTCACTTTTTGAATTGAATTACATACATTTTATATATATATATATATATATATATATATATATATATATATATAGCACACGGACCCTTTTCTCCTACCTTAGGCTCACTTGCAGGAAAAGGGCACACCGTACTATATGCCCGTACCCTCCTATTTGGGGAGGTTAAGCAGTGTTATGTATTTGGGTCCTACAGCTAGGTTCTCCATCAGTTGGTTCTCATCTCCTAGGATATAGGGACAAGTCTCTGTTTTCCCCCCCAAGTAATTCCAATGTCCACACCACTCTAAACTCCAACGTTGAGTTTATTTTTCTCAATGTTCAGCAGATAGGAAAGGGTGGATAAGAGACAGGACAGCAAGGTTTTGGGAGGTAGGTCCAGGCACAAGTATATATTACAATCACTACTCTATCCCAGAGTAGGTTCAGCTCACCCAGATAGTCTCCTGTAAAGTGGATCCTAGCAGCCAAAGTGATGCTCGGACGCTTAATCAAGTTCTTTTCCTAGATACGATCGAGAGACTTTCTTCCACAAATCTATCATGTCCCGAACTTCTTAGCTTTTGCCATACAAGGACAGGTGCCAGCAACAGCACATTACTAGGCCCTTGGTGGATAGATGAATCCCTCCAGAAAGTTACCAGGCCCCTTCCTTCACCGTGAACTCTCACCGGTCCCTCGGAAAGGTCCTCCCCCGGCCTCCTCTTCTTAGAAGCAGGCTCCCTCGCGAGGGACACCCTGGGATTCCTCTTCCCAGAAGTGGGCTCCAGCTAAAGGTGCTGGGCCCAGTGTTGAAGCTGCAGCCCCAGGGCTAAAGGTGCCTGGGACTGATGCGCACGTAGCCCCATGGCCTGGAGGGCCGGGCGCCATGCACCTGGACTCCGACTCTCCTCACGAACTCCAGAAAAGCGACCCCTCCCAGGCGGCGGCTGCCCCTTATGTATCCTCTCCCAGCATGCACAGCAGGCCAACCACGCCCACTGTACCGCTGCCGAGAGAAGACACCCTAAGGCACAGCACTAGTACTGATGGTTTAACCCTGACCCGTCATGGCAGTGCCACCTACAGGCCACAGGGAACTGCACACCAGTATACCACCTGGAGAAATAAAGTAGCACAACCTATAAATGAGAATGGTCTGAGCCCAACTACTCCCAGACCAGCCCCTATATATATATATATATATATATATATATATATATATATATATATATATATATATATATATATATATATACACACACACATATATATATATATATATATATATATATATATACACATACACACACACATACATATATATATATATTGTGAAGGACTAGCATCAAATGTAGAACTTGAAGGACACCGCCACTCGCTGGTTCTTCTTTTTAAGGGCTTTGTTTGCCCATTTTTATTAAAAGAAGTTCAAAACAAAATGAAAGGTTTCCCTCGCAAGGGTTTCAGCACTCCTATTCATCAACAAAATGTCATTTAGCCTCCTGGCTTATACATACAGCAGTGCTGCTCAGGCCTTCCACTTCAGGCTTTCATCTGTCTCCTACAGACTATTCCATTGGCAACACCGTCCATTTAGATAGCAGCCCCTCACTGCTCTGATCCTCAGACTTGGGTCCACTGCTCTGACCCTCAGACTTGGGTCTCTGGCTTCCAGTGTGCAGACAAGCACTCTCTGGCTTCTCCAGTGCACACCTGCACTCTGTGGCTTCCCCAGTGCACACCTGCACTCTGTGGCTTCTCCAGTGCACACCTGCACTCTGTGGCTTCTCCAGTGCACACCTGCACTCTGTGGCTTCTCCAGTGCACACCTGCACTCTGTGGCTTCTCCAGTGCACACCTGCACTCTGTGGCTTCTCCAGTGCACACCTGCACTCTGTGGCTTCTCCAGTGCACACCTGCACTCTGTGGTTTCCCCAGTGCACACCTGCACTCTCTGGCTTCTCCAGTGCACACCTGCACTCTGTGGCTTCTCCAGTGCACACCTGCACTCTGTGGCTTCTCCAGTGCACACCTGCACTCTGTGGCTTCCCCAGTGCACACCTGCACTCTGTGGCTTCTCCAGTGCACACCTGCACTCTCTGGCTTCTCCAGTGCACACCTGCACTCTGTGGCTTCTCCAGTGCACACCTGCACTCTGTGGCTTCTCCAGTGCACACTTGCACTCTGTGGCTTCCCCAGTGCACACCTGCACTCTGTGGCTTCCCCAGTGCACACCTGCACTCTGTGGCTTCCCCAGTGCACACCTGCACTCTGTGGCTTCCCCAGTGCACACCTGCACTCTCTGGCTTCTCCAGTGCACACCTGCACTCGTCGGGAGGGTGGAGCCCAGAATGCTGGTCCTGACTCTACTATCAGGCCCACACACACCTGAACAATCAGTGTGCAGTTGAGTCTCAAAACCCGGATCCAGGACTGGGGATTTCATCCCACCCGGATCTCTAAGAAATCCCCAAGCTCCAGGTCCCAAAGTGGACATTAGTAAAACATGAGGAAATTGAAAAGCCAATTTCCTCCAAAACAAGCAAATACCCTGGAGCCCCTCAACCTGCCTGGTTGAGAATCCTGTATTCATACACTGGTGGGGTACCACACTACCACATACCCTCCCCCTTTGTTTCGATCCGGAGGGAGGAACACCAGCACCCATCGTTATGGTTGGGACACCTCTGTGCTGGCTGTCAGCCACGTAGGCCCAACCTTTTTTCCGGGTGCGCTTCCAGGTATGTCCCACCCTGGATCTTAACAAGGTCCTATATTTCCCTATACTCAGCCTTCTCCCTCTTCTTTTGGGGTTCCATAAGCACTGCCTCTCCTGAAATTTTAACAGGGCACCCCTGGTCTTTCTACCAACCCTTCTGCCTCCACGCTTCAGGTTCCCAGATTTCCCAATACCTTTGGACACCACACTGTCATGTACCTTTAACAAACTATTTGGTTCATCATTGACAGACATATTCAAACCAACATTACACCTCTCAACGTTGCACAGATCACCAATGCCTTTTTTTTAGCATTTGCTAGGGCAGAGTCTGCAGAGGGCACACATAATGGAGGGCCGCCATCACCCACGGGAACCTCACAGGACGTCACCTCCCCTGGGTTCACCCACTCTGCAGGCAGCTGTCCTACCACTTGACCTGTTCTGATGCCATCTGTATTGTTATCCACCTGAACAGACAAGCTCTTGTCTGATCCACATACAATTTTTACCGCACTTCTTATCCGTTTCCCTGTCTCGGGGGACCTTATTAGGTTTGTCACGTAAACCAAACATTGGACTGGGGACCCCAGTCTTTTTAACCACCTTCGGTTGAGCCCGGTCAGGATTTCTGCTGCTTTCTGGTCCACACTTGGCCCTTCCATGTCATGTGATTCTTCCACTGGTACAGCATACACGCCCTTCACCGATAGCTGATCAGTACTACCTTGGACCATAGCAGCAGAAATGCCTTCTACCTGGCTGTTAGGTGGTGAAACCTCAGACACTTTCTTTTCGTCAAAGCCTCTCCCATATACCTCTTGTACAGGAAGTAACCCATCAGCATACCTAGAGGCGATTTTTAACACTAGTAATACAGTCATAAATAAACCATTTCTGTCTTGCCTTCCTTTGTGCTGTACCACCTGCCACTAAGGGGTCCACCTAATGGTACTCCGCAGTACCAGACTGTCTGACTGTGGTGGAGACACCCCAGTATAGACTGGCTGTACATCCCAAAGTTTAAGCATCTCCTTTAATACTTTTGTTAGAAACCATACCCTTGGCTCCAGACCCAAGTCCTTCCTGGGGACTTTCCTGACACTGGGGATGCAGACAGACTCACTTGCTGAGACGTGAGAGGTTGCAAGGTTTAATGGAACCTTCTCCCAGCTGGAGACAACCACAGCCTGGTGCTCTACCAGAGCGCTGCCAGGTGCTTGACTCATACCCAACTTCTCAGGTTCAGCACCAATGAACTGCTTCACATTACCAGTGACAACGTCCCTTTGACACGCCATGTCAGCATAATTTCTGTAGGTTACGAACAAAGTGTCTGCTGTGTGCTCGCCCTTATATGGTCCATATTTCTCACCAGGGTTAACCCCTGCAGCAGCCACCGCGCCCTCAGGTATAAGCTGTTCTGCCGTCCCTCCTGCTGGCACAGCAGAAACTTTGTCCACCTTAATTTTGTGCATGAAAGCCTCATCTATCAGGGACATTAGATTTTTACCCCAACTATCCCAATCCGTTGTAGCTGTACTCCATTCATCGGCGCTCCTCAGCCCTGATCCATCCGCCCAAGGAGACACATTAGAACAGGCAGGTTTAGTTGCAGATTCATCACCCAAATTACGAATCATGGCAGACTTCGGTAACCCATGTTTTAGCACCACAGGTTGCAATACACCACAACCACCACCTTGCTCGGGCGGCGCTTCATAAGCCTCACACACCTTTGCATTTTTCACAGGTTGTGTTAACCCACCATTTACCTGCACATTTTTAGTACTAGCAGCTTGCACTAACATATTACCATTACACGGTACAGTTCCACTCTGTCCCACCAGAGTGACATCGCAGTTGTCCATGGCAACCTCTGACTCCAATACATGAAGTTCCCTGGAGATTTATGGGGACAACTGTGCTGTCTTACCACCAATTGCTACAGGCAACGACCCATTTGTGACAACAGCTTTTGCTCTGGAAGAACCTGGGGTTTTCCCAACAGCAGCAAACTTTTCATTAACAGTAACACTTATAGCATTTTTAGTTTTTGTAGGCTGTTCTAGCCCACTGCCAACTTGAGGCTGGCAGACATTAGACACAACACTTTTAGTCATCAACACTGGTTCTGTTTGGACTTTAACCCCTGCATTCCCACTGGGTATGAAAAAGTCAGTCAGTCAGTCATTCTCAAGCGCACATTCTGTGGCCCCACTAACTGGGGTCACTCTCACATCATCATGGACAGTCTCGTAGCCAGTTCTTTTATACCTGAAATCAGCAGTTCCAGGCATCATTTCATTAAAGATTGTCTTACCCACCACAGTAGTTGGGGTCACCATCTTCATTGGAGTACGTTGTCTTAAGAACCAGTCCTCAGCCGCACATTTACTGGCCAACTCCCCCTGGTGGCCATGGGATGAAATCACAGCAGGCATATCCCACTGTTTAGCACCCCCTGCAGACACCACAGAAAACTCCTCCTTGTTGCCAGGGGTGACTGCAAACATATTTGCAAAGGGATCTTGGCCCACAGGTAAAGAGTTCTGCTCAGCAACATTACCTCCAGGTGCTCCCCAGAATCTAGGGCAAGACAATATTTCATGCCCCAGCTGGCCACATTCCAGGCATGGTACTGGACGACTTTTCCCCAGTGCGTTTCTCTCCTGATGATTCCTTCCAGGCACAACTTCCACTCTCGTTGCCATGGGAGATCCCAGTCTCCCAGCAGAGCTTTGCTGGCTCTCTCCAACATGCTGTATTGGCTCCTCCGGAAACCACTTGTCACGACCCATGGGAGGCACACCCCATGGTCCACAGACAGCCCGACTGGCCTCCTCTGTGTTGCTATGGGCAACCACTCTCTGTCCTGGCCTTTGATCAGCCTCTCTTCTGGCATATAACACAGGCTTCTCAGACCTTTGTTTTGCTAGGTAGCTTTGCACTGGAGCCAGGGACAAACGGCACTTGGAGACTGCATGCCCCCACTCACTGCACCGCAAACAGCGCACTTGGTTCCATGTCTTGTCAGGGTTTCCCACACCGCATCTGCTGGACCCTGTCTCAAGCTGTATCACTTTCACACTTTTCACAACAGCTGCTGGTTTAACTGCAGCAGCGTTGCCAGGGACAACAACACCCCTCTCCCAGGCATGGACATCCGGCGGCTCTATTTTTGTATCGAAGGTTGGCTTGCCTTCCACTTTAGCTTGGTCCAATTCTGCCAGGTGTCGCTTGCACCAATCCACTGCATATTCAAACACTGGTGGATTCTCCACACTAGCCGTCATCTGTGCATTCATTGCACCAGGGTTGCTAGGGACAACAGCAGCCCTCTTTTCCCTTGGAAAACTCTGTTTAGGCATGTATGGGGTTCGTTCAGGCGGTAACAACCCCTCCAGCCACAGAGCTCGATCTATCATCTCAGCCATCCTTGCTTCTTTTAGGCGTTTTGATCGCCCCATACTCACAATCACTCCAAAAAAATGTTTTTCACAGTTCAGCAACAAATTAGAGCACTGTCTCTTTAGCCCTGGTTCACACTGGTGCGATTTACAAATCTCATGTTTTGAGTGCGATTTGGCACTCCGATTTCTTTCCCAGTCACTTCTGATTTTGTTCCGATTTCTTTTGTATTTGTTTGCGATTTCTGGAGCCTACTTGCGATCTGCAGATAGTATAATTTGTACTTATTCCAATGAAAAGCAAGCTGATTTGTGACTTAATAAATATAGCAGCGCTGGCTGTGAAAAAAAAACACGTCTTGCTCCAAACTCCTCACTGTAACACCTTCTAGGGGAGGGGACAGGTCAGCTGTTTTTATACACATAGCAGCGCTGGCAGGGTTAAAAAAAAAGTCCTGCTCCAAACTCCTTACGAAAACACCTGCTAGGGGAGGGGACAGATCAGCTGAAGCTACAATGATTTCACCAATTTTTTTTTAAAAATGACTGCTCCAAATCGCACTCACATAAACAGTACTGCGATTTCAGGTCGATTTACATAGCACTCTATGGATGTTTAATCGACCTGAAATCGCAAAAAAGTAATACAAAAACATTTTGGAAATTGCTAGTGTCTTGTGTCGCACCAATTAGCACATTTCCATTGAAATCCATGGGGTGCGACTTCAGGTACGATTTTGAAATCGCATGTCGCACCTGAAATCGCACCAGTGTGAACCAGGGCTTAAGGCTAGTTACCTTTCGCTTGCAGGTTCTCCTCACCTGCACACACACAGATTATGCAGTCTCTGGCAAGCAAAACACAGTTCATATAACAGATGAACTTACTTGATTGTAGGGATCTCAGATTGTGACAAAATTCTCCACCACGTGTGAAGGACTAGCATCAAATGTAGAACTTGAAGGACACCGCCAGTCGCTGGTTCTTCTTTTTTAAGGGCTTTGTTTGCCCATTTTTATTAAAAGAAGTTCAAAACAAAATGAAAGGTTTCCCTCCCAGGGGTTTCAGCACTCCTATTCATCAACAAAATGTCATTTAGCCTCCTGGCTTATACATAGTGATGAGCCGAACACCCCCGGGTTCGGTTTGCACCAGAACCCGCGAACGGACCGAAAGTTTGCACGAACATTAGAACCCTATTAAATACAATGGATGCGAACGTTCGGATTCTAAAGTGCTAATTATAACGACTAATAGCCATGTTATTGTCCTAAACAGAGTTTGGGAACCCGGGTTCTGCACCAGGGGACATGTATCAATGCAAAAAGAAGTGTTAAAAACGGACGTTTTCCGGGAGCAGTCATTTTAATGATGCATAAAGTGAAAAAAAAAAAGTCAAATATTCCTTTAAATATTGTACCTGGGGGGTGTCTAAAGTATGCCTGTGAAGTGCCACGTGTTTCCCGTGTTTAGAACTGTCCCTGCACAAAATAAAATTTCTAAAGGAAAAAAAGCCATTTAAAACTGCTTGCAGCTTTAATGTAATGTCTGGTCCCGGTAATATGGATGAAAATCTTTAAGAAAAATGGCATAGCTACCCCATCAGCCCCCCCCCCACCCCATTACCAGCCCCTTTGGGTCTTGTATGGATATTAAGGGGAACCCCGCACACAAAATAAAAAAGGCCCTATATACTCTGAACAGCCGTATACAGGCGGTGCATACAAGACAGGGACTGTAGGTTTGTTCTTATGTAGAATCTGTTTGTAATTTTGAACAGGTACATTGTTTAAGTGTAGCTCCAGGCCAAATACCTATTTTTAAGCTTTTTGGAAAACATAGGGAAGGGTTATCACCCCTGTAACATTTTTTTTGCTGTCTGTGCCCCTGTTCAGAACATTTCACCTCACTTTGCGTCCCAATGACAACTGTTTTTGAAATGTGGTGTTTTTATTGAAACAAGGATTGGTGATAAAGCATCAGTAGAGAGGAGACACCTTTCTCCCATATTAATTCTTACAGGAGAGAATTTTCCTTCCAAGGGGTAGATTTCCTCTCACTTCCTGTTGTCTTCTTCCGTTTGCAAGTAGTAGTCGTTTGTAAGTTGGATGTTTGAAAGTAGGGACCTGCCGTATATACTCTGCAGAAATTGGCCCCTTAGGTGTTGGTGTTGGCACAACACTGTAAGCACTCACAGTTACTCTTGGTGGGTGCTGGAACGCCCTGCTGTCAACTATTATATCAGGAATTGTAATAACATATAATTGTTGAACAGTGGTAGTAAAAATTGGGCCTTTGATGGTGGTGCTGGTGCCACAACACTGTAAGGCCTGACAGTTACTCTTGGTGGGCGCAGCAATGGGCCCTGCTGTAAATTATTAGATCAATAATTATAATTGCATGCCCCTGTTGAACATGGGCTGAAAAATTGGGCCTTTGGTGGTGGTGGTGGTGGTGGTGATGGTGTTGACACAACACTGTAAGGCCTGACAGTTACTCTTGGTGGGCGCAGCAATGGGCCCTGCTGTAAATTATTAGATCAATAATTATAATTGCATGCCCCTGTTGAACAGGGGCTGAAAAATTGGGCCTTTGGTGGTGGTGTTGACACAACACTGTAAGGCCTGACAGTTACTCTTGGTGGGCGCAGCAATGGGCCCTGCTGTGAATTATTAGATCAATAATTATAATTGCATGCCCCTGTTGAACAGGGGCTGAAAAATTGGGCCTTTGGTGGTGGTGGTGGTGGTGTTGACACAACACTGTAAGGCCTGACAGTTACTCTTGGTGGGCGCAGCAATGGGCCCTGCTGTGAATTATTAGATCAATAATTATAATTGCATGCCCCTGTTGAACAGGGGCTGAAAAATTGGGCCTTAGGCACTGGTGGCACAACACTGCAACCCCTCACAGATACTGTACTTGGAGCACAGCAATGAGGCCTGTTGCAAAGTATTGCATCAAAAATTGTAATTACACGCCCCTGTTAAACAGGGGCTGAAAAATTGGGCCTTAGCCACTGGTGGCGGCACCCATAAACCAAAATGATCTTCCAAGCTATCATCATTAATCGGATCATTGAGGAGGAGGAGGAGGATAGCTAGTCAACACAACAGCACAGGAACTCAGCATCAGCATCAGTCTTGAAGGGATGTGACATTTTAAAATCAATTAGTCTGTTATATCAGCATCAGGTGTGTGGTAGCTGGTGGTGATCCAAGACTGGTTCATCTTGATGAAAGTCAGTCGATCAACCGAGTCGGTGGACAGGCGCACCCTGTGATCCGTGACAAATCCTCCAGCAGCACTGAATGTGCGTTCTGAAAGAACGCTGGATGCAGGACAGGCCAGTAGCTCAATTGCATACTGTGCAAGCTCTGGCCAGTGATCCATCCTCAAGACCCAGTAAGCCAGAGGATTTTCGGTGGGGAAGGTGTCCAAGTCTGACCTTGCCCCTAGGTATTCCTGCACCATGTATATCAGACGCTGGTGATGGTTGCTGGAAACGATCATACTTTGGGGCTGCGGACTAAAGAATTGTCTGAACGCATCGGTCAGACGGCCACCTTCCCCACCGCTCCTTCTTTGACTGCCCAAAGCCTCAGCAACTCGTTGTCCAGGACCAGGAGTTTGTAACCTCCCAGTCTCTGGGAACGCGTTGCACAGACCTTTCTGCAAGGCCTCCCGGAGTTGTCTCATCCTCTGCTCCCTCTGCGACGGTAAGATAAGGTCCGCAACCTTACCCTTGTACCGTGGATCAAGGAGAGTGGCCAGCCAGTAATGGTCCATCTCCTTGATCCGAAGAATACGAGGATCCTTCCGCAGACTTTGCAGGATCAGGGAGGCCATGCAGCGTAGGTTAGCTGAGGCATTCAGTCCGGAGTCCTCTGGGTCACTAAGGACGACATGATCCGCAGCCACCTCCTCCCAGCCACGTACAAGTCCACTGGTTTCTTGGGACTGTAAATCATCCCTAACAGACTGCTGCTGATGATGCTGAGTGCCAGCCTCCACCTCCATGCTGACACAATCCTCCTCCTCCTCCTCTTCCTGTGCGATGGGTGGGACAGAAGGAACACTGTCAGGGTAAAGGGGGCCTTGAGAGGCAAGGAAGTCCTCCTCTTCCTGCCTCTGTTCTGCCTCAAGTGCCCTGTCCATTATTCCACGCAGCGTGTGCTCCAACAGGTGGACAAGAGGTACAGTGTCACTGATGCATGCACTGTCACTGCTCACCATCCTCGTGGCCTCCTCAAATGGTGCCAGGAAAGTGCATGCATCCCTGATCATGCCCCACTGGCGTGGTGAAAAAAACCTGAGCTCCCCTGACCCTGTCCTGGTGCCGTAGTCGCACAGGTACTCATTGATGGCCCTCTGCTGCGTGTGCAGCCGCTGCAGCATGGCCAACGTTGAGTTCCACCTGGTGGGCATGTCACATATAAGGCGGTTCTTGGGCAGGTTCAACTCCTTTTGCAGCTCAGCCAGGCGAGCACTGGCATTATAAAATCTGCGGAAATGAACACAGACTTTCCTGGCCTGCCTCAGGACATCCTGTAAGCCCGGGTACCTGCCCAAGAACCGCTGCACCACCAGGTTAAGGACGTGAGCCATACAGGGCACATGGGTCAGTTGTCCCTGTCGGAGGGCGGAGAGGAGGTTGGTGCCATTGTCGCAAACCACCATTCCTGGCTTAAGCTGGCGTGGCGTCAACCACCTCTCGGCCTGCCCCTGCAGAGCAGAGAGGACCTCTGCCCCAGTGTGGCTCCTGTCCCCCAAACACACCAGCGCAAGCACGGCATGGCATCTTTTTGCCTGCGTACTTGCGTAGCCCCTTGAACGCCTACGGAGCACCGCTGGTTCCGAGGACAAACCACAGGAAGAGGCCATGGAGGAAGAAGAGGAGGGGGTGGAGGAGAGAGGTGTGTCACAACCAGTAGTAGCATTTTGGAGGCGTGGCGGTGGAACAACCTCCAACACTACTGCACCTTGTCCTGCATCCTTCCCAGCTGCCAAAAGAGTGACCCAATGGGCCGTGAAAGAAAGGTAACGTCCCTGTCCATGCCTGCTGGACCATGAGTCAGCGGTAATATGCACCTTACCGCTGACCGCCCTGTCCAGCGAGGCCAAGACATTGCCTTCCACATGCCTGTAGAGAGCCGGAATCGCCTTCCGTGAGAAAAAGTGGCGTTTAGGAACCTGCTACTGAGGAACCGCACATTGCACAAACTCACGGAAGGGGGCTGAGTCTACCAACTGAAAAGGCAGCAGTTGAAGCGCTAGCAATTTAGCCAAGCTAGCATTCAACCGCTGGGCATGTGGATGGCTGGGAGTGAACTTCTTTCGACGGTCCAGCAGCTGGGGCAGGGAAATTTGCCTGCTAGAATCGGACGTCGGTGTACTGCTAGCAGAGTGCCCGCAAGTACTTGGCTGTGACACACCTAATTCTACACCTTCATTCCTCTCAGAGCAGGTTTCAGAGAGGACTGAAGGTATAGTGGGGTTGGAGATCCCAGCTGATGCGGTGCAAGAAGAGGTCAGCTTTGTTCTTTGGTGTGGGTCTTTAAGGTAGGCTTGCCAACGAGCTGCATGGCAGGTCAACATATGTCTGATCAAGCATGTGGTGCCCAAGCGGCTGTTTTGGCCACGCGATATACGCTTGAGACATATGTTGCAAACAGCAGCTGTGCGATCTGATGCACTCGCCTCAAAAAAGGCCCACACCAAAGAACTTTTTGAATGACGGGCAGAGGCAGCGCCCTGCACAGGCGGAGCTCTGCTGTGTGATTCCGTCGGTGTGCTGCCCATACGCTGGCCACCCAAGGGCATCCTGCCTCGTTGGAGATGTGCCTGTGCCTCCTCCTCATCCTCTCTCCTATTAGGCACCCACGTGGAGTCAGTGACCTCATCATCCCCTCCCTCCTCATCACTGGAGCCAATCTGGCAGTATGCTGCAGCTGCTGGAGCATGACTGCCAGATTGGTGTCCTTCTTGAGCATCCCCTCTCTCTGCCCTCACGCTACTGCCTTCCTCTATCTGGGTATCATCATCAGATCCTTCGAAATGCTGGGCATCCTCCTGGAGCATGTACCCAACACTGTGCTCAAACAGTTCGGGGGACTCCTCAGGAGGAGGACATGGTGGGTCTAGGGAAGGATTGACTAATGAAGATAATGATACCAGAGAAGAGGACGCTTTGGCAGCTGCTTTGCCAGTACCCTGAGCCTGGGTGAGAGAGGATGAGGAGGATGAGGTGGGCTTGGTCATCCACTCTACCAAGTCTTCGGCATGATGTGGCTCAACATGTCCAGCTGCCGAAAAGAAGGACAAGCGTGTCCCATGGCCATGTGCTGATGACAATGCACCGCGTCCACGACCAGCACTGTTGCCCCCAGACACAGAGCCTGCTTGCCCTCTTTTTTTGCCTCCTGACTGTCTGCCTCTCCTTGTTTGCCTTCCAGACATTTTAATGGATGGCCTGCAGGGAGATGGGAAAAACAGCAATAAGGGCTACCTTCAGGTGTATACTGTGCAGGAGGCTTAGCAACAATGACACTGTCCCCTGCCTATCCTTCTCTGTCCCTAAACACAAGGATTTGCAATATGCTTCAGCAAGATTGGTTTAGCACAGAATAGCACACTGTCAGTTTCACTCACTGTCCTACTCTGTCCCTACAAACAAGATTTAGCACAGAATAGCACACTGATAGTTTCCACGAGTGTCCTTCTCTGTCCCTAAACTCAAGGATTTCAAATATGGTTCAGCAAGATTGGTTTAGAACAAAATAGCACACTGTCAGTTTCACTCACTGTCCTACTCTGTCCCTACAAACAAGATTTAGCACAGAATAGCACACTGATAGTTTCCACGAGTGTCCTTCTCTGTCCCTAAACTCAAGGATTTCAAATATGGTTCAGCAAGATTGGTTTAGAACAGAATAGCACACTGTAGGGACAGAGTAGGACAGTGAGTGAAACTGACAGTGTGCTATTCTGTTCTAAACCAATCTTGCTGAACCATATTTGAAATCCTTGAGTTTAGGGATAGAGAGGTACAGTGAGGGAAAGTGTCAGTGTGCTATTCTGTGCTAAATCTTGTTTGTAGGGACAGAGTAGGACAGTGAGTGAAACTGACAAACAAGATTTAGCACAGAATAGCACACTGACACTTTCCCTCACTGTACCTCTCTATCCCTAAACTCAAGGATTTCAAATATGGTTCGGCAAGATTGGTTTAGAACAGAATAGCACACTGTCAGTTTCACTCACTGTCCTACTCTGTCCCTACAAACAAGATTTAGCACAGAATAGCACACTGATAGTTTCCACGAGTGTCCTTCTCTGTCCCTAAACTCAAGGATTTCAAATATGGTTCAGCAAGATTGGTTTAGAACAGAATAGCACACTGTCAGTTTCACTCACTGTCCTACTCTGTCCCTACAAACAAGATTTAGCACAGAATAGCACACTGACACTTTCCCTCACTGTACCTCTCTGTCCCTAAACTCAAGGATTTCAAATATGGTTCAGCAAGATTGGTTTAGAACAGAATAGCACACTGACACTTTCCCTCACTGTACCTCTCTGTCCCTACAAACAAGGTTTAGCACAGAATAACACACTGACACTCTCCCTACCTATCCTTATTTGTCCCTAAACACAAGGAATCCAGGATTAGTAAAGGAAAAAAAATGACACTGTCCCTGCCTATGCTTCTCTTTCCCTGCTCCGGAACACACTACACAAGGCCGCCGCGCTGGCGGCCTTTTATAGTGTGGGGCGTGTACTAAACCCCCTCAAGAATAATTGGCCACAGGCATCCTGCCTGTGGCCAATCATTGCTCTCCTCGCTGCCGGCGCTGTGATTGGCCAAGCATGCGGGGTCACAGTGCATGCTTGGCCAATCACAGCGCCTGGATGACACTGCGATGGCGTAGTGCATTGTGGGCCGTTCGCGTCACTCGAATTTGGCGCGAACGGCCCAAATCGTTCGATCTTCGTCGAACGATCGAACAGCCGATGTTCGAGTCGAACACGGAGCTCATCCCTACTTATACATACAGCAGTGCTGCTCAGGCCTTCCACTTCAGGCTTTCATCTGTCTCCTACAGACTATTCCCTTGGCAACACCGTCCATTTAGATAGCAGCCCCTCACTGCTCTGAGCCTCAGACTTGGGTCCACTGCTCTGACCCTCAGACCTGGGACTCTGGCTTCCAGTGTGCAGACAAGCACTCTGTGGCTTCCCCAGTGCACACCTGCACTCTGTGGCTTCTCCAGTGCACACCTGCACTCTGTAGCTTCTCCAGTGCACACCTGCACTCTGTAGCTTCTCCAGTGCACACCTGCACTCTGTAGCTTCTCCAGTGCACACCTGCACTCTGTGGCTTCTCCAGTGCACACCTGCACTCTGTGGCTTCTCCAGTGCACACCTGCACTCTGTGGCTTCTCCAGTGCACACCTGCACTCTCTGGCTTCCCCAGTGCACACCTGCACTCTCTGGCTTCCCCAGTGCACACCTGCACTCTCTGGCTTCCCCAGTGCACACCTGCACTCTCTGGCTTCCCCAGTGCACACTCGCACTCTGTGTCTTCTCCAGTGCACACCTGCACTCTGTGGCTTCCCCAGTGCACACCTGCACTCTGTGGCTTCCCCAGTGCACACCTGCACTCGTCGGGAGGGTGGAGCCCAGAATGCTTGTCCTGACTCTACTATCAGGCCCACACACACCTGAACAATCAGTGTGCAGTTGAGTCTCAAAACCCGGATTCAGGACTGGGGATTTCATCCCACCCGGATCTCTAAGAAATCCCCAAGCTCCAGGTCCCAAAGTGGACTTTAGTAAAACATGAGGAAATTGAAAAGCCAGTTTCCTCCAAAACAAGCAAATACCCTGGAGCCCCTCAACCTGCCTGGTTGAGAATCCTGTATTTATACACTGGTGGGGTACCACACTACCACAATATATATATATATATATATATACACATACATATACATACATATATATATATATATATATATATATATATATATATATATATATATGTGTATACACACACATATATACATATATATGTAGCGGGGTGTTCCCCTTTAATGCAGAGAGACAAGAAGTTCTAGGGGAGAGGTGAGTCAGGAGGAAGTAGAGAAAGACATTACTGGAAGTGAAAGCAGAGGAGAGAGAGAGACTACATCTCCCAGTACATCTTGCAGCACCCAGGGTACATTGCTCCGGAACAGAGACTGCTGGGGCAAACTTTATAAAGGGGAGGTGGAGTTTGTTCGGTCTCTTTGGACACCCCCTCTCCTAGCAAGAGGATCTCTGTGCTGAACTGCTGTGTGCACAAGGCCTGAAGCCTGGGCCTTGTGCTCCTTTCCAAAGAGCCCCTCTGCCAGCCTAGCAGAGCCTTAGAGACATCTTCTCATCCTTGCTGCAGTACACCAAAAGGATTGAAGACTTGGATGTCGGTGGATTCCTGTTCCTAGACGAATCGGCGGAGGAAACGGACTTGGACTTGTCCGGGTGGTGAGAGCTGTTTAAAGACAGATACTTTTATCTTTACTATTCGTTCGGATTACAAAGTTGTTCTTCAAGTGCACCACCGAAAGATTTCTAGCGAATATTGTTTCACTGAACTTCCATTTAGATCAGTCAGGCCTGACTGCATAGGTAGACATTGCTGGGTGTTAGTCTACCCATGAGGGGAAGTAGCTGTAAAAGGGCAGCGCTAGAGTTGCATAGCAATATTTTATTATTCTGATTACTCTGTTTATCTTTATTACTGTTTATTGCAGGGATCTGCAACTTGTTATATTGTTGTTTATTACTTGCCCATTAGCCTCAGTAAAATATCTGGGTCAAGTACATTGGTGTCAGTTTCACTTACTTTAATAGAAGTTTTAAAGTATATCACTGTGTGTGTGTTTGCCATAGGACTGCGTCACCTAGAGTTGCGGTCACACGGTCCTATCTCCCCTTACTAGCTGTGCCAGTAGGGGGTTGAGCAGATTGCCGGGGGTTGGCGGAGCTGTCTTCAGGGCCCAACTAAACCTGCGGCCTTCTTAGTTGGAGGTATCGCTACACGTGGGGTGCTCGTCCGGGATCCTGATACAGCAAGCGAACATGCCAAAAGACTGGCATGGACCCGCTAGAAGTAGGACAGTGGTACACAATGGATGGACAGACCTACCATCTGACACATGCGCTGCCACATAAGGGAGATCGGTTCCAAATAAGAAAGTCATCATCTCCACAGATACCTCCCCCACCATCCCCTAAGGCACAAGAGCAGGAGGATACAGAGAGTCCCAGATCATCACCGGCCACCCTCAGCACAGAACTATGCGCTGTACTGGGAGAGATTGTGGCCCAGTGCAAGAAGAATCCCACAGATTACCCAATGTCGGGGTACAGAAAGCTCCGGATATTCTCAGGGAGAAAACCTGTGCCCTCAGGGGAAGAAGGATTTGAGGAGTGGCTAGATGGCACCACTCAGGCCTTAGAGGAATGGGAAGTTCCAGAACGCAGCAAGGAACAGCGAATTGCTGAAAGTTTGAAGGGGCCTGCTCTGGATGCCATACGCAACCTGAAGATGAGCAGGAAAGACTGTACTGCACAGGACTACTTGGACATCTTGCAGAATGTGTTCGGTGGGACAGAAAAAGTTACCGAGCTCACCTATCAGCTGGAGCACTGCTACCAGAAAACAGGAGAGAAACTGTCAGAATATATGGGACGTCTAGACAAGATCCTGCATAGAATTATTCTGAAGAAGGGGATCGACCCAGGGAAGGTAGACGAGGCCCGGGCTCAGCAGGTATTGAGGGGAGCTCAGCCCCTGGATCCTATTGCATTGGCGCTGCGCACCCGACAGGACAGGAAGAACCTGGAATACCCCGACCTCATTCGAATGGTCAGAGAGGAAGAGGCCATGTGGGAGGAGAAAAAGAGGGAACAGCCAGTCGAGCCAACCAAACCTCTGGTGGTGATGGTCAGCCCGGCCATGACCCCCGAAAGAGATGCAGAAGTGGACACCCTGAAATCGCAGATGTCCCAAGTGTTGGAGATACTGACCTCTTTGATGGAGAAAGATCAAAGGAAACCAGAAAAGAAAAGTCCAAGAAAGGAGTTGTTCCTGAATACCTCAGCGCCCGCTTCTCTACAGGATCGTGAAGAAGAGGTGATTTGTTACAACTGCGAAGGGATTGGTCATTTTGCAAACATAGGTTCCAGTCCCAGGAAGAAAAAGATAAATAACCGCCAGCCGGCGGAAAACTTCAGAGGGCCCCGGTGAAGGAGTCAACCGGGTGCCCATCATTTTCAGTGAGCTCCAAACTGAATGAAAAACAGAAGAAGAGAGAAAATAGAACACCTCAGAGGAAACACAACATTCACCAACACAGATACACCGCAGAGAAAGGGGGCAAGACCCCTCAGAAGAGATACAGCACTCCCCAGAGGGGGTGCACACCTAAGAAAAATAACAGTATCCCTCAGCGGGTTCCTACACCCATAAAAAGGAGGGAAGTCAATGCATACCAGGCTCAAGAAAGGTTCAAGTCCAAAGGGAATAGGACAAGAGAGAGTCCAAAAGGAAAAGGTCTGAAGAAGGCGACCCCTGCCGGGCCATATCCGGAGAAGCTGGTGGGCCCATCTCCTATAGTGCCCATTCAAGTGGAGGGAGTCTACACCAGGGCCCTCTTGGATACCGGGGCACAAGTGACCCTACTATACCGGGACTTCTACGATAGGCACTTGAGTCATCTGCCTATCCAGAAGATAGAAGAGCTGGAAATATGGGGAATTGGAACCCAGAGTTTCCCTTACGACGGCTATCTTCCCATCAAGATGACCTTTGACCCATCCGTGGCTGGGAAGGCCAAAGTGTTTGACACCCTGGCAGTCGTGTGCCCTAGGCCGCCTGGAGCCAACAAGAATTCCCTTATAATAGGGACGAACACGGACCTGGTCCGAAGACTCCTGACCCCTCTAGTAAAAGAAGAGGGGCGAACAGCCACCAAGATCCATCCCATGCTGAAGACGGCCTACCAACGGCTGGTCCAAGAGCAGGAGACCCCTGGAGAAGGGATAGGGAAGGTGTGGAGACTTGGAAGAGAAGGGGTAGTGTTGCAGCCCGGCGAAGTAACCTGTCTCAGAGCCACTGTGAAGCTTACTTGGGAGCAGCCTGGTCCCTTTGTCGTGCTGGAGTCAGACCCAAGGGGTGAGTCCTCAGGTCTGGAAGTGATACCGGAAGTGATTCCGCTGAAGGCCCATTGTAGAGTTCCAGTGAGTGTTAGGAACACTACCAGAGACCCCATGGAAATCCCAGCCAGAATGCTGCTAGGCCTGGTGAGCCCTGCGGCCCCTGTTACCCTGTCAGAAGTGAAGAGGACAGGTGAAGGAGGAGATGCTTGGGAGAAGCTGTCCATGGAAAACCCGAATCTGCCAGGAGCTTGGAAGGAGAGAGCCAAGGCCCAGTTGAATAGATGGGAGAAGATCTTCTCTAAGGATGAGTTCGATGTGGGGTGTGCAAGGAGTGCCACCCATCGGATCCGCCTCCAGGAAGACAAGCCCTTCCGAGAGAGGGTCAGGCGGGTCCCCCTAGCAGATCTGGAGGATCTAAGGGAACAACTTGCAGAACTCAAGAGGACTGGTGTGATACGGGAGTCCAGAAGCCCCTATGCCTCTCCCATCGTGGTGGTCAGAAAGAAGAATGGATCATTGAGGCTCTGTATCGACTACAGGACTCTCAACAGGAGAACCATACCTGACCAATACACCACTCCGAGGATAGAGGATGCCCTACAGAGCTTGTCTGGAGCTAAATGGTTCAGCGTTATGGATCTCAAGAGCAGGTACTATCAGATTCCTATGCACCCAGAAGACAGGGAGAAGACAGCCTTCATAACCCCAGTAGGGTTCTTTGAATTCAACCGGATGCCCCAAGGTCTGTCTGGAGCCCCAGCGACTTTCCAACGTCTCATGGAGAAGACTGTAGGAGACATGAACCTTATTGAAGTCCTTGTATACCTGGACGATGTCATTGTCTTTGGGAGAACCTTGGAAGAACACGAAAGGAGGCTGGAAAAAGTGTTGAGAAGACTCAGTGAGGAAGGACTCAAGCTTTCGCCTGAGAAGTGTCGGTTCTATCAGTCTTCTGTGAACTATCTGGGGCACATAGTGTCTGAAGAAGGGGTGGCCACAGACCCTGAGAAATTGGAGGCAGTTACCTCCTGGCCACGACCCACCACAGTAACCGAACTCAGATCCTTCTTGGGGTTCTGCTCCTATTACAGGTTTGTGGAAGGATTCGCCCGAATTGCCAGGCCATTGAATGAACTACTCAAGACCGAGGGGGAAGAGGATGACTCAGGGCCCAGGAAGCCGGGAGAGTCAGTCAGAGATCAGTGGAACCAGAAGTGTGAAGAGGCCTTCCAGGCATTAAAGGAGAGCCTAACCACTGCCCCAGTCTTGGCCTATGCAGACCCAACCAAGCCCTATGAACTACATGTAGATGCTAGTCATGACGGTCTGGGAGGAGTACTTTATCAAGAACACGAAGGGCAATAACGGCCTGTTGCCTATGTGAGCCGGAGCCTGACCCCCCCTGAGAAGAACTACCCCACTCACAAGCTGGAGTTCCTGGCCCTTAAGTGGGCGGTAGTAGACAAGCTTAAAGACTACCTGTATGGGGCGGAGTTCACTGTGAAGACCGATAACAACCCCCTTACCTACCTTTTCACCACGGCCAAGCTGGACGCCACTGGACACAGGTGGCTGGCTGCACTTTCTGGATTCAACTTCAGCCTAAAGTATAGGCCAGGGACTGGGAATCAAGATGCAGACGCTCTGTCCAGGAGATCTCATTCTCTCACCAGTGACGTAGAAGATTGGACCCAAGTGGCACCGGACGGGGTGCGGGCCCTTTGTCAAGGAGCTGAATTCCAAGCCAGAGGAGGCTCCAGAGCAGAGGAAATAGGAGTTACCATGGTGGGAGTCCCCAAACACTACTGTGGAGTAGCTCAACTGGGAGAGGACAACCTGCCAAGACTGTCCAAGAAGGAGTTGAGGTGTGACCAATTGGAAGACCCCATGGGGAGATTGGTCCTGGAGGCCCTGGAGAATCAGGATCCAAACAGACTCATGCGTCAACCTTCAAAAGAAGCTCGCCTGCTGAGGAAAGAGTGGGACAGGTTGCAGTTACATCAGGGAGTGGTCTACCGAAGGGGCCCCTCTGATGACTCAGAAGATAAGTGGCAACTGTTCCTCCCAGAGAAATATCGAGAGACTGTTCTGATTGCCCTGCATGACAACCATGGCCACCTAGGGGCTGAAAGGACCTTTCAACTTGTCAGAAGTCGGTTCTATTGGCCCTGCATGAGGGCAGAGATAGAAGATTACTGCCACTCATGTGCACGGTGCGTCCAGAGGAAGACTTTACCCCATCAAGCTGTCCCAATGGGCCATCTACAGAGTCAAGGCCCAATGGATCTGGTATGCATTGATTTTCTCTGCCTCGAACCCGACCTGAGTGGACTAGGAAATGTTCTGGTGATAACCGACCATTTCACCAGGTATGCCCAGGCTTTCCCCACCAAAGACCAGAAGGCCTCCACCGTAGCCAAGGTACTTATGGAGAAGTACTTTGTCCATTATGGGCTGCCACAGCGACTCCATTCAGATCAAGGGAGGGACTTTGAGAGTAAACTGATCCGGAAGCTCCTGGATTCTTTGGGAATTAAGAAGACTCGAACTACACCTTACCATCCACAGGGAGATGCTCAGCCGGAAAGGTTTAACCGAACCTTGCTCAACATGTTGGGGACTCTGGAAAGCGAGAAAAAGCAACATTGGAGCCAACACATAGCAGCCATAGTACATGCTTACAACTGCACCATCCGTGATGCTACAGGCTACTCCCCATATCGACTCATGTTTGGGAGAGAAGCGAGACTACCGGTGGACTTGGCCTTTGGCACCTCTCTGGACCATTCCTCAGCCACATCCCGCAAAGGATATGTGGACAGGCTCAGACACAGCCTGAAAGTAGCCTATGAACATGCTCAAGCGGCCTCAGATCAAAGGGGAGCTCGAAATAAAAGAAACTTCGACTTGAAGGTTCGGGTACAAGACCTACAGCCCGGGGATCGAGTACAGTTACGCAATCTGGGGGTCCCTGGAAAGCACAAACTTGCAGACAGATGGAGATCTGAACCCTATGTCATCTGCAGGAAGTTGCCAGGCCTACCTGTCTATACGTTGAAGCCAGAAGGAAAGGTAGGCCCACTGAAGACGTGGCATCTAAACCACCTTCTCCCACTTGCTGAGGCAGTTAGAATACCTCCCGTGGGAGACTCCCTTGAACCGGCCTCTATCCTGGATACTCCTAGGCCGAACACTCGGTCGCAGACCTCCCGAGCTGAAGATGGAGAGGCCTCTCAACTTAGTGGAAGTGAGGAGGGAGAACTTGATTGGCTGTGGCCTTCCCCAACTCCAGGAACTTCTACCATAGATCTTCCAACCACTGAAGACACCACAGATGAAACACTGAACCCAGAAGCCACAGAGTTCATCCCTTCTAGTCCTTCAGCAGAATACTGGGAAGATGCCCATGATGGTTGTTCAGAGGAAGAGGAGCCTGTGGCGCCAGAGCCAGAAATCCCAAGAGAGCAAAGGGCTCGAAGAGTCATCCGGCCTCCTAAGAAGCTGACCTACCCACAAATGGGGAACAGCTCAGAAGACTCTGTAGTTACTGCTAGGAGGAATGCTGAGAATCCGGATCCCTCCACAGTCCATTTGGTGGAGGGCAACCCCAGCTCACTCTCTGGCACAGCTAGACAGGTCGCCCCCACTGAAGCGACCTGTAGACAGGACAGCTCCCCATCTTATGATGATTGGTGGGAGGCTCCTCTGTCAACCCTATGCAACCGCATTGAATCTAGAATGTTTTGCAGACCAAAAAAATGTCTTTGGGGACCAAAGATTCAAAGTGGGGGGAGTGTGTAGCGGGGTGTTCCCCTTTAATGCAGAGAGACAAGAAGTTCTAGGGGAGAGGTGAGTCAGGAGGAAGTAGAGAAAGGACATTACTGGAAGTGAAAGCAGAGGAGAGAGAGAGACTACATCTCCCAGTACATCTTGCAGCACCCAGGGTACATTGCTCCGGAACAGAGACTGCTGGGGCAGACTTTATAAAGGGGAGGTGGTGTTTGTTCGCTCTCTTTGGACACCCCTCTCCTAGCAAGAGGATCTCTGTGCTGAACTGCTGTATGCACAAGGCCTGAAGCCTGGGCCTTGTGCTCCTTTCCAAAGAGCCCCTCTGCCAGCCTAGCAGAGCCTTAGAGACATCTTCTCATCCTTGCTGCAGTACACCAGAAGGATTGAAGACTTGGATGTCGGTGGATTCCTGTTCCTAGACGAATCGATGGAGGAAACGGACTTGGACTTGTCCGGGTGGTGAGAGCTGTTTAAAGACAGATACTTTTATCTTTACTATTCGTTCGGATTACAAAGTTGTTCTTCAAGTGCACCACCGAAAGATTTCTAGCGAATATTGTTTCACTGAACTTCCATTTAGATCAGTCAGGCCTGACTGCATAGGTAGACATTGCTGGGTGTTAGTCTACCCATGAGGGGAAGTAGCTGTAAAAGGGCAGCGCTAGAGTTGCATAGCAATATTTTATTATTCTGATTACTCTGTTTATCTTTATTACTGTTTATTGCAGGGATCTGCAACTTGTTATACTGTTGTTTATTACTTGCCCATTAGCCTCAGTAAAATATCTGGGTCAAGTACATTGGTGTCAGTTTCACTTACTTTAATAGAAGTTTTAAAGTATATCACTGTGTGTGTGTTTGCCATAGGACTGCGTCACCTAGAGTTGCGGTCACGCGGTCCTATCTCCCTTACTAGCTGTGCCAGTAGGGGGTTGAGCAGATTGCCGGGGGTTGGCGGAGCTGTCTTCAGGGCCCAACTAAATCTGCGGCCTTCTTAGTTGGAGGTATCGCTACATGTATGTATGTATGTATATATGTATATATATATATATATATATATTGTGAGGGGGTTAGCTCGGCAGCGGGTGTGTGTGACCCCCGAGATGGGCTCCCCACACAAAAACAGGCCCAGCAAACGGAGGTTGTGGTTTTCAAAATCAAAAAGGTGCGGTTTATTTTCTATTTACAGTGACAAAACACAGCAAAGCAAAAGAAACATAAACAAAATAAATCCTGGTCAACTTGACCTCTGACTAAACATACAGGTTTCCTAACTAACAACTGGGATCAGCCTGGTGCTGTCCTAGTCCCTGAGTCCCTGGTTTTAAATGTCCAAGCAAATAGCCACACAGGCTTTGTCTCACCGCACAGGGGTTCACTCTCCCTAGACAGTCCACACAGGTCTGGTTCCAGGCATGAGCTAACATCTAATGAAGCTGGGAGTTCTTATAGAGGCCTAAATGAGCTGACAAGCTTCAGCTGGTCTCATCAACTCCCTGTCTGTACGACGCCCCACACTCTCCCTAGAGGTATGAGTCATCCATGAGCCCACTAGCCTTATACAACTCTCCACCTAGTTGTATAAGTCGGCGTAAAGCCTGAATCTGGGCGAAATATATCTACCCCCCTGGATGCAACCAGGTGACTTTACCTTCCTGCTGTCACAATATATACACACACACATATATATATATATATATATATATATATATATATATATACATACATATACACACACACACACACACACACACTATGTGACAGCGGGCAGGTAAAATCACCAGGTTGCATCCAGGATGGTAGATATGTATGCCCTAGATTCAGGCTTTATGCAGATTCATACCACTAGGGGGAGTGCTGGGAGTCTTGCGGGGGAAGAGTTAATAAGCCCAGCTGAATCAAGTGGCTCATTAAGGCCTCTACAAGAACTCCCAGCATGCTAAGGGAGATGCTCCATCCTGGAACCAGTTCTGTGTTGTGCAAGACTGGGGAGTGTGTTTCTGTCCTGTGCGGTGAGACAAAGCCTGTGTGGCTAAAACCTTAAAAAAACAGGGAGATAGGGGCTGGGGCAGCACAAGGCTGCACCTAGTTGTCAGACAGGGAACCTACGTGTGTAGTAAGCGGTCAAGCTGACCAGGATTTCTTTTTGTAGGTTTCTTTTTGTTTTGCTGTTTTTCCCCTGTAAATAGTTTAAATAAACCGCACCTTTTGTTTTTGTAACTACAAACTCTGTCTGCTGTGCCTGTTTTTGTGTGGTGAAACCATCCAGGGGGTCACACACACCCGCTGCCGAGCTAACCCTCTAACAGTTGGTGGAGAATGCGGGCAGTTTTTTTTAAGGCCAGCATGGAGGAGATACTGAAACAGCTGGCTCTAGCAAATGACAATCAGCAGCAGACAAATGCAGGTTTGCAAAAGAGCCTTGCAGCTCATCAGCAGAGCCTTGCAGCCCAGCAGCAGACAAATGCAACTTTGCAACAGAGCCTCGCAGTCCAGCAGCAAGCTCAGCAACAAGCCCAGTGGCAGGTCACCTGTGGCCAGGTGACAGATGCACACCGTAGGGGGACAGGAGTGCACCGCAAGGTAGTGAACCCTATGGCTGACTGCTGCGGATAGGAAACTGGGTGGTTGTGGAAAGCGGGACCAAAGGAGCACAACCGGGATCCTATGGGAAGCTAGAGCCAAGATTCCCCAGGGCGCGGAGTCTAAGACCCAGCAGGTCTTCTCCAGAGCCTCTAGTGGTGAGGATGTTATGCTGCAGGCTGGGTCCAGGTCGCGGCCCCTAGAGTCTCCTAGCTCACGCCCCGTAGGATAAGGGGACAAGAGGGGAAGCAGCAGCACGAGATATAAGAGTAACGAATAACAAGCTTAAAGTCAAGGGCCACAAGCAGACAAGGATAACGAAAGACAAGCCGAAGGTCAAGGGTCACGAGCAGACAGGGATAGTCGGGGACAAGCCAATAACGTAACAGAGAGACAGACGTAGCACACGGCAGGCAGGAACCCAAACACACAATGCCTAACAAACACGTTGATCAGCAAAGCAGGCTTGCAGTGCACAGGTTAATATAGTGTTCTGTGATAGGGCCTGGGGTGGAGTCAGGCTGGGAGGAGATTATAAAGGAAGCCAGGTGAAAGGGTTCTGGCCTCTAAGATGAACACATGGGAAGGAAGGTAAGCTGACAGACAAACACTACTGCATATCCATGACAGTACCCTCCCTCTTATGGGCCCTCCCCCGCCTGGGCCCAGGCTTAAAGGGAAATCTCTGATGAAACCTCCTCAACAGATGAGGTGCAGCGACATCAGATGCAGCGATCCAAGGCGCCTCCTCAGGACCAAAACCTCTCCAATGCACAAGGTACTGAAGAATGCCTCTGCAGAGCCGAGAATCCAGAACTTGTCTAACCTCGTACTTAAGATTATCCTCAGAGACCGAAAACGAGGTAGGGAGATGACAAGAAGATCTATTGAGGACCAAAGGCTCTCTAGGAATAAGCAAGGGCATGAGAGGATCAACAGGAATCTGAGGAGGGTCCCCTAGACCCTTAAAGGGGAACTGGTCATCTTGCACAGGACCATCAGACTGGGCAGATGTCAGTGGAACCCTGAAGTCAGGTTGGTTAGAAGGTGACATGTCACAGGAGTCAATCTGAATAGCTGAAGGACAAGCAGAATGTCCTGAACAAGAAAAAGTAGGAGGCTCACTGGGCCTGGGCTGGACTGGCATAACTAGTACAGAGGCAGAGTGAATAGCTGAGTCAGGTGTAGCGACTACCTGAATCGCATCGCAAGACGTAGCGACTGCAGGACTTGTAGACAAGCTAGCCTGGCTGTGCGTCCAAGGGTGGTTAGGGACAGAGAAATGTAAATGGTTATGCAACCTGGAATGAATGACCGGCTCAGGTTCACAGGGGGCAACCTTGGGAAGGCAGGACGAGGAACAGGAGGGACCCCAAGCCAGGATCTGTCCAGTAGTCCAGTCCACATGAGAATGGAGCTGTAACCATGGGAGACCCAAAATTATAGGCGTTGAGGCCTTGGGGAAGATAAGGAAGGATATCCACTCCTGGTGGAGTGTCCCTACCGACATCTTAACAGGGAGGGTCTGGAAGCGGATAGGTCCCCCTGGGAGAACAGTACCATCAATCGCCAAGACCACCAATGGCGTGGTGAGGGGCAAAAGAGTAAGTCTCATGGACGATGCGATTTCCCAGTCCATGAAATTACCAGCGGCTCCGGAATCCAGATATGCTGAGACCGAATGAGAAGAAGCACCAACATGAAGGAACACAGAAAGCAGAAGACGAGAAGGGGAAGGTGATATTTCTGGGTCCAATACTCCACTTTCCAGATGAAGTGGACCCGAACGTTTTTCTGGACAAAGAGAGCAAGTGTCACGAAAATGACCTTTGCCCCCACAGTAAAGACACAGACCAAGAGTTCTGCGCCTAGCACGTTCCTCGGGTGATAGCCTGGTCCGACCCAGCTGCATGGGTTCCTCAGCTGGTAGGAGATGCTCTACGGGTCGAAGAGAGGGGAGCTCAGGCTGACTAAGAACCAAGGAGTGCTGGCGTTGCTTTTCTAAGGTCCTCTCCTGAAAGCGAATATCGATCTGGTTACACAAGGAGATAACGCCGGCCAGATTATTGGGGATGGTTCTTCCTGCTAATTCATCCTTCACTCTATCAGACAGGCCATGCAAAAAGGTTGCGACTAAGGCCTCATTGTTCCAGCTCAACTCAGCCGACAGTATGCGGAAATGAAGGGCATACTGTCCCACAGAAGCAGACTCTTGGCGGAGACGTAAAAGGGCGCTGGCCGCTGAAGAGACACGAGCCGGTTCTTCGAAGATATTCCGAAAAAGTTTCAAGAAGCCAGACAGGCTAGAAACCACTGGATCATTCAGTTCCCACAGAGGGGCTGCCCAGGCTAAAGCTTCACCAGAGAGGAGGGAAATGATATAGGCTACCTTAGCCCGATCAGACAGGAAGTTTTGGGGCTGGAGCTCAAAATGAATCGTGCATTGGCTAAGGAACCCCCTGCAAGCCTTGGAGTCCCCAGAGAAACGGGACGGAGCTGGCAGTTGTAGTGAGTGTGTGGCTGCGACTGGTGCAATAGGTGCAGCCGCTGGTTGTATTTGAGGTTGCGCATTCAGGGTTCCCAAGGAGGCCTGAAGCTGCTCGAAGCGAGAAGCCAGATCCTGGAGGAATCGCATCACCTGAGTCTGATTCGATTCCTGGGTTTCAAGTCTGCAAACTATGCCCTGCAATGGATCATCTGCGGGGAGCAGGATGTCAGCCGGGTTCATGGCTGATCAAACTGTCAGGTCACCTGTGGCCAGGTGACAGATGCACACCGTAGGGGGACAGGAGTGCACCGCAAGGTAGTGAACCCTATGGCTGACTGCTGCAGATAGGAAACTGGGTGGTTGTGGAAAGTGGGACCAGTGGAGCACAACCGGGATCCTATGGGAAGCTAGAGCCAAGATTCCCCAGGGCGCGGAGTCTAAGAACCAACAGTTCTTCTCCAGAGCCTCTAGTGGTGAGGATGTTATGCTGCAGGCTGGGTCCAGGTCGCGGCCCCTAGAGTCTCCTAGCTCACGCCCCGTAGGATAAGGGGACAAGAGGGGAAGCAGCAGCACGAGATATAAGAGTAACGAATAACAAGCTTAAAGTCAAGGGCCACAAGCAGACAAGGATAATGAAAGACAAGCCGAAGGTCAAGGGTCACGAGCAGACAGGGATAGTCGGGGACAAGCCAATAACGTAACAGAGAGACAGACGTAGCACACGGCAGGCAGGAACCCAAATACACAATGCCTAACAAACACGTTGATCAGCAAAGCAGGCTTGCAGTGCACAGGTTAATATAGTGTTCTGTGATAGGGCCTGGGGTGGAGTCAGGCTGGGAGGAGATTATAAAGGAAGCCAGGTGAAAGGGTTCTGGCCTCTAAGATGAACACATGGGAAGGAAGGTAAGCTGACAGACAAACACTACTGCATATCCATGACACCCAGCAGCAATCTGAGGCCCGCTTCATAGACCTGTTACAGAAGCAAGAGCAGAGACTACAACAATTGGAAACGTTAATGCAGCAACATCCGCAGACCAGTGAGGCAAGTCGTTCCACTAATACCGCGTCCTTTGGGGTGAGTCGTTTATTGACAAAAATGACTGGAGAGGATGATCCAGAGGTGTTTTTGATCACGTTTGAAAGGACTGCTGAAAGAGAAAAGTGGCTTAAGGAGCAGTGGGCTGGACTGGTGGCTCCTCTGTTAACTGGTGAATCGCAGAAAGCTTACTATGACCTAGAGCCTGACCAAGCAAAAGACTATGTGATGCTAAAAACTGAAATATTGGCACGGCTGGGTGTCACCCTGGCTGTCCGGGCTCAGCGTGTGCATAACTGGACTTTCCGGCTTGGAAAAACCCCCAGGTCTCAAATATATGATCTCATTCACCTGAGCAGGAAGTGGCTACAGCCAGAGACTTTGTCCGCACTAAAGATTGTGGAACGTGTTGTGATGGATTGTTTCTTGAGAGCTCTTCCTACTGCCATCCAAAAGTGGGTAAGCCATGGAGACCCAGAAACGGCCGATAATCTTGTGGATCGTGTAGAGAAGTACTTGGCTACAGAAAACCTGACTGCCTCTTCCAGAGACTCACGGACTTTCCACCCTAAGACCAGACCATCCCCAGTGGTGGGTAAGGGGTGAGGGTGGACAGAGTGAGAGGGTGGGAGTTCTACCCAAGGTATGGCGAGAACAGCCTGGGAAGTCAGGGGTTCAAGAGGCAGCAAGAAAGATTGTTTATTACCGCTTCCGACAAGAGGGACATATTGCAGCAAATTGCCCGGTTGTGGATGAACCCATGCAATGTGACTTTCTAACGGACAGACGTCAGTCGCTGTTTGCGAGTCGCATGCACTGCCATTCGGGGAACTGAGAAACATTTATGCAAAATGTGTGTTAATGGTAGAAATGTTGTTGTGTTGCTGGATTAAGGTAGCCTCGTGACACTGATAAAGGCTGAATTAGTTACTACAGAGGTTTCTGGGAATAGTAAGGTAGCAGTTATTTGTGTGCACGGGGACACCCGAGAGTATCCGGTGACTACAGTGTGTTTTGAGACCCCGAAAGGTACCCTCTCTCATCAGGTGGGATTAGTGTCTCACTTGCCTCATGATGCCATTGTGGGAAGGGATTTTCCAAAGTTCTGGGAACTATGGGATTGTCCTGAGCCCCCTACTGGTGCCCCTATATACCAGGAATGTGATAGGCAGAATTCCTCGGAGAGTGGTGAGGACTCTCCAGAATTTCCCTTGTCGGTATTGGCAGGGGAGACTCGAGAAACTGGGGAGGAGCCAACATCCTCAGACGAAAACATGCCGTCTGTGGAGTTTTCTGATCTCGAGGTTCACAAGGAAAATTTTGCCACAGAACAGTTAAAAGACCCCACCCTAATAAAGGCACGGGAAAACGTAGTGGAAATAGATGGCGAGTTAGTAAACCCAGATGAGACCTGCACTTACCCATACTTCATCGTGGAAAAGGACCTACTGTATCGGGTGGCTAAAAGGGCAGAAGAAACCATTGAGCAGCTTGTGGTGCCCAAACCTTACAGGAAGTTGGTGTTAGAGTTGGCCCATGGGCACATTCTTGGAGGTCATCTGGGGACAGAGAAAACCAGAGAGAGAGTATTGCAGAGATTCTATTGGCCTGGGGTCATGAAGGAAACAGAAAATTATTGTTCCCCCTGCCCTGTGTGTCAGAGGTCGGCACCGATGCCACATTTCCGTAACCCGCTGGTACCTCTTCCCATCATTGAGGTCCCCTTTGAGAGGATCGCAATGGATTTGGTAGGTCCGATAATGAAGTCCGCTAGGGGGCACCAGTACATCTTGGTTATAATGGACTATGCCACCCGTTATCCGGAAGCGATTCCTCTCCGAAATACCTCGGCCAAAACCATAGCCAAAGAGCTATCTCTTGTTTTTAGCCGTGTGGGTATTTGTAAAGAACTGCTTACGGACCAAGGTACACCCTTTATGTCCCGGGTTATGAAAGAGCTGTGTAATTTGTTCAAAGTGACACAATTGCGTACATCTGTGTATCACCCCCAAACAGATGGGTTGGTTGAAAGATTCAACAAAACTCTAAAACAAATGTTAAAGAAGGTGGTGTTTAAAGATGGAAAGGATTGGGACTGTCTAATTCCCTATTTAATGTTTGTTATTAGGGAGGTACCCCAATCCTCTACGGGTTTCTCACCCTTTGAGTTACTTTATGGGAGACACCCCAGAGGGCTGTTGGATATCGCCAAGGAAACCTGGGAAAGTGAGAGTTCTCCCCACAGGAGTGTGATTGAGCATGTCGCCCTGATGCAAGATAGAATTGCACAGGTAATGCCAATCGTAAAGGAACATTTGGCCCAAGCGCAGTTGGCACAGCAGAGAGTGTACAACCGCGGAGCCAAGACCCGTACCTTTTCCCCGGGGGATAGGGTATTGGTACTTGTCCCTACGGTTGAAAGCAAATTCCTCGCCACATGGCAAGGCCCCTATGAGATATTGGAAAAAGTGAGCGAAGTGAATTACAAGGTCAGACAACCAGGAAGGCGAAAGCCCGAACAGATCTATCACGTTAATCTGTTGAAAGCCTGGAGGGATAGGGAATCCCTAGTCGCGGAAACTTTGTCACCAGCTCACTCTGATTGCGTGATTCCTGAGGTTGGAATAGCAGTCACCTTGTCAAACCCCCAACAACAGGAGGTTAAGGAGTTTGTGCTTCGCAACAAGGAGGTTTTCTCTGAGCTGCCGGGACAAACGTCTGGGGTAGAGCATGATATCATTACCCCACCCGGTGAAAGGGTGAAACTAAAACCCTAATCGGATCCCGGAGGCCCGACGGGAGGCAATACGTGAGGAAGTACAGAAAATGCTTAAGTTAGGGGTTATAGAGGAGTCCCAAAGTGATTGGTCAAGTCCCATTGTGTTAGTGCCTAAACCGGATGGGAGCTGGCGATTTTGTAACGATTTTCGACAACTGAACAAAGTTACAAAATTTGACACCTACCCCATGCCACGTATAGATGAGTTGATCGACCGGCTGGGAACAGCCCGATACATGACAACTCTTGATCTCACAAAAGGGTATTGGCAAATCCCCCTGGCCAAGTCGGCCAAGGAGAAAACCGCATTTGTAACCCCAGACGGGGCGTTCCAATATAAAAGAATGCCGTTTGGGTTACAGAATGCGCCGGCCACATTCCAGCGGAAAATGGACCAGATACTGAGGCCCCATCAGAAGTATGCTGCGGCTTACCTGGATGATGTAATTATCTATAGCACAGATTGGGCCTCACATCTGCCAAAAGTACAAGCAGTCCTAGACTCTATCCGGGAAGCTGGGTTTACGGCCAACCCCAAGAAGTGTACCATTGGGCAGGAGGAGGCCAAATATCTTGGGTACACCATTGGGAGGGTAGTAATAAAACCCCAAGTCAACAAAGTCGAGGCCATACAGAATTGGCCACGTCCCAACAGCAAGAAGCAGGTACGAGCCTTTCTGGGAATCGCTGGTTATTATCGGCGATTCATTCCCCACTTTGCTTCTCAGGCTGTGCCCCTAACCAACCTGACAAAAGGGAAAGAGTCGGTCATGGTTAAATGGACCCCAGAGGCTGAGGCAGCATTCCAATTCTTAAAAAAAGCCTTATGTAGCCAGCCAGTGTTGTACTCACCAGACTTCTCTAGGGACTTTGTCGTACAAAGTGATGCATCAGACGTAGGGTTAGGAGCAGTATTGTCCCAGGTCTGGAACGGGGAAGAGCACCCAGTCATTTACCTCAGCATTAAATTGAAGTCCCATGAGGTAAATTATGCCACGATTGAGAAGGAGTGTTTAGCGGTGAAGTGGGCTCTAGATTCCCTTCGGTACTATCTGCTAGGTAGGCACTTTGACATGATTACTGATCACGCTCCTTTAAAGTGGATGGCTCAAAACAAAGAGACAAATAGAAGAGTGAATAGGTGGTTCCTGGCCCTACAGGAATTCAACTTTACAGTAAAGCATCGCCCTGGCGTTCAAATGGGGAATGTGGATGCTTTGTCTCGAGTACATGCATGCCTGATTGCTTGTGTTCCAACCCCAAGGTTAAAACAAGAGGGGGGGGGGGGGGTATGTGACAGCAGGCAGGTAAAATCACCAGGTTGCATCCAGGATGGTAGATATGTATGCCCTAGATTCAGGCTTTATGCAGATTCATACCACTAGGGGGAGTGCTGGGAGTCTTGCGGGGGAAGAGTTAATAAGCCCAGCTGAATCAAGTGGCTCATTAAGGCCCCTACAAGAACTCCCAGCATGCTAAGGGAGATGCTCCATCCTGGAACCAGTTCTGTGTTGTGCAAGACTGGGGAGTGTGTTTCTGTCCTGTGCGGTGAGACAAAGCCTGTGTGGCTAAAACCTTAAAAAAACAGGGAGATAGGGGCTGGGGCAGCACAAGGCTGCACCTAGTTGTCAAACAGGGAACCTACGTGTGTAGTAAGTGGTCAAGCTGACCAGGATTTCTTTTTGTATGTTTCTTTTTGTTTTGCTGTTTTTCCCCTGTAAATAGTTTAAATAAACCGCACCTTTTGTTTTTGTAACTACTAGGGTTGTCCCGATACCACTTTTTTAAGACCGAGTACAAGTACCGATACTTTTTTTCAAGTACTCGCCGATACCGATTACCGATACTTTTTTTTCAATGTCACGTGACAGTGGCACATGTGTCAGCATTTTATTTATTTTTTTTACATTTTTTTTTTAGGATTTTTTGTTATGTTTTTTTTACAGTGCTTTCTTCTTTTTTTTGGTGGGGGGGGGGGGGGGTTGGATTGTGTTTTTTTTATTCACATTTTTATTATTTTTTTCAATTCATTTTTTTTTATTGCAATTTTTTATTTTATTTTTTTACACCTGTTGGGGGGGCTTTGCTGAGGTTTCAGGGGTCTTAACAGACCCGACATCTCCCCTTTGAGACAGAGAAAGGGACTAGGGACACAGATCCCCCAGTCCCTTTCTCTGCAGCCTCAGATAAAATGAATGGACAGGAGGCTCCTCTCCATTCATAAACTGAAGCATCGTAAACACAGGTTACGATGTTTCAGTTATATGAATGGACAGAGTCAGTGATGACTCTGTTCATTCAGAAAAGTTAGGAGCCGGGTTTAGCGGCTCCTACCTCCGCTCTCCATCCTGACAGATCGAGGACAGAGGAAGTGGAGGAGGACATGGAGGGGACACGGAGCACGGAGGGGGAGAGCAGCAGGAGTGGGACACGGAGCGCGGACAGCAGCACGGAGGGGACAACGAACCCGGAGGGGGAGAGCAGCATGGAGGGGGACACAGAATGCGAAGGGGGAGAGCAGCATCACGGAGGAGGACACGGGACACAGATCATGAAGAAGGACAGCAGCAACAGCACGGAGGGGGTTACAGGGACAGTCAGCGGTGATCGGTGCGGCTTTGGGGGAGTTTAGAAGCACCGATCGCCGCTGTATATATTTCGCTAAAGCAGCTGAAAGGGGGGGCTCCGGGGGGAGAAGAGAAGCTGTCAGTTGTATTGAAATGTATACAGGGAGACCAGTGCTTGAAACTTCCCCCCCGCCGCACCGATCATCCCTGACTGCCCAGGTATCGGGTGAAGCATCGGAGCATTTCCCCTGAGTACAAGTACTTGGGGAAATGCTCAGTATTGGTACCGATACCGATACCAACCCTAGTAACTACAAACTCTGTCTGCTGTGCCTGTTTTTGTGTGGTGAAACCATCCAGGGGGTCACACACACCCGCTGCCGAGCTAACCCCCTCACAACACACATACACATACACACACATATATACACACACACCCTGTCATGTACCTGGGTGTATTTTAACCGGGATCTTCCTGGTCCCAAAGCTGCAGCCTTACCTGTTGCGCTACTGAGCAGATTTAGACTTTTGGAAATGTCCTCTCAGTATTAAACATTACCTTGGACACACTAGCCCCACCTACTGCCAGCTGTGGACAATTTTCAATCAAAGCAGCCCTTAAAAAGGAAGTGATGTTATCTCTCAGCGCCCGTTTGTGTGGAATAGCTCCCTGGGTGTTGTGACTGCTTTTTGATCCTGATTTTCGTGTTGAACTTCTGCCTGAATTCCTGACTACTCTCCAGCCTGCTGATTTTGCACTTCACTGCCAGCTCGTGTATGACCTTTGCCTGCCTGACCACTCTCTGGATTTCGATCGTGTACCATTTTGCCTGATCTGTTGCCAACCTAATCTGCCTGACTACGTTTTCGCCTGAATCCTCAGCACACAAGTTCCACTTCGGACACTACCTATCACAGGTACCTTACATTACAAACGGGCCACAATGACAGTGGACCCTGCTGAGATTGTTAAGGCGATTTCACGTCAGGGACAATTGATTGGAGCTCATGAACAGCATCTTTCTTCCCTGGACGCCAAGTTAGATGAACTTTGTACTATGCTTAAATCTTGTTTGCCTGCTTCCTCTGCAACGGTCCAGACTCTGGATCCTACTCCTGCTACGATCCAACCCACCTCTTCTGTACCACCCAAACTTCCTATGCCTGACAAATTTGGTGGTGATACTGAGGACTGCAGAGGCTTTTTAAATGTTTGCCGTTTGCATTTCCGCAACAACCCTGGGACCTTTAGCACTTCTTCTGTCAAAGTGACTTTTGTAATTTCCTTGTTAAAGGGGAAGGCCCTGGCCTGGGTCTCTCCTTATCTGGAACGCAATGATCCTGTGCTGCAAGACGCTGACAAATTTCTGGCTTCTCTCCAGACTGTATTTGACAAGCCAGATAGAGCTTCTGCAGCTGAGTACTCACTCTTGGACATGCAACAAGGCACCAGGTCTGTGGCACAATATGCTATTGAGTTTCGTACCCTTGCTGCTGAGACTACTTGGGACTCAAGGGCATTACGTGCAGCCTTCCGAAAAGGTCTTGCAGATCGCATCAAAGATGAATTAGTCTATAAAGGATTCCCCAGAAGACCTAGAGAAATTCATAGAGCTCTGTGTTCGTCTGGATGTCCGGTATCATGAAAGGTGCCAAGAGAGACTTAGAACTTGCAAGTTTCCTCGGCCAGTCTACCGTTTGGCCCCTAACTTCCAAGCACCACCTCAGCCAGAACCTGAAATCTCAGTTGAACCCCAGACACCTGTGGAACCCATGGATGTAAGCCGTCTCCACCTAACTGAGTCTGAGAAACAAAGGAGGCGTGCATTGGGCCTATGCCTATACTGTGGACTTAAAGGACATTTATTTATTATCTGTCTGCCCTTCCCGTCCAGTAAAAGGCAGGGTCTAACCAGTGTTGGAGGAGCTGGCTTAGACCTTACAGGTATATCTTCCAAGACCAAGATTACCATTCCTGCAATTATCCATTTACCCTCTAAACTTGTCTCCTGTGAGGCTTTTGTGGATTCTGGAGCTGCTGGCATATTCTTGGACTACACTTTTGCTAAAAAAAATAATATCCCATTTGTTCCAAAATCTAGACCCCTGAACATTACCACCGTGTATGGACAACCCTTGGGAGATGGCATTGTAAAATTTGAGACTATGACAATCACCCTTCAGGTAGGCGTACTCCACAAAGAGGAAGTTGTCTTGTCTCTTATTGATTCTCCACTTCTGCCTGTTATCCTTGGTTACCCATGGTTACAACAACATAACCCTTCTTTTGATTGGGAAAATGGAGAACTAACCTCTTGGGGGTCGTTCTGTCATTCAAACTGTTTGTCTCAACCCAAAAGACTTCCTGCTTGTATGTTGGCTTCCGTGGCCGTCCCACCTACCTTGCCTCATGAATACCATGCGTTTGCAGACGTATTTTGCAAGCAAAAGGCAGAGGTTTTACCTCCACATCGTTCTTTTTACTGTGCAATTAAATTGATTCCTGGAGCACCTCTTCCCAAAGGAAGGACCTATCCCCTGTCTTTGCCTGAACAAAAATCCATGGAGGAATACGTAAAAGACAACTTGGAAAGAGGTTTTATCCGACCCTCCTCTTCTCCAGTAGGGGCAGGTTTTTTCTTTGTTGAAAAAAAAGATGGGGGTCTTCGACCATGCATAGACTATCGAGGGTTAAATCAAATCACTGTAAAAGACTCCTACCCTTTGCCTCTCATTCTTGAACTGTTTGATGTACTTAAGGGGGCTGTTATCTTCTCCAAGCTAGACCTACGAGGGGCTTATAATCTAATTCGAATTAAAGACGGGGACGAGTGGAAGACAGCATTCAACACTCGTAATGGACATTTTGAATATCTGGTTATGCCATTTGGGTTGTGTAACGCCCCTGCTGTCTTCCAACGTTTCATGAATGAAATTTTTCATGATTTCAGCAACAGTTTTGTGATCATCTACTTGGACGACATTTTAATCTTTTCCAAGACTCATCTAGAGCACATCTCGCATGTAAAGCAGGTATTGCAACGACTGAGAGAAAACCATCTTTACGCGAAGATTGAGAAATGCAGTTTCCATCAAAGCCGTATTCCTTTCCTTGGATACATTATAAGTGCTGCCGGTTTCCAAATGGACCCTCAAAAACTTTCCGCTGTCTTGCAATGGCCCCAACCGACCACTTTAAGAGGGCTCCAAAGCTTTCTAGGGTTCGCAAATTACTACAGACGCTTCATCAAAGGTTTTGCCTCCATTGCGGCCCCCCTTACTGCTATGACTAAGAAAGGTACAAATTGCAAGGTATGGTCCTCAGAAGCAGAATCGGCATTCCAGCAATTAAAAGACATGTTCAGCAAAGCTCCAATTCTTCAGCATCCAAATCCCGATCTCCAGTACATAGTTGAGGTTGATGCCTCTGAGGTAGGAGCAGGTGCCGTGCTCTCCCAGAGACAGCCTAAGTCTGGTAGAATCCATCCAGTAGCATTTTTTTCTAGAAAGTTTTCTCCAGCGGAGATGAATTACGATGTTGGGAATCGAGAACTACTGGCCATCAAATTGGCATTGTCTGAATGGCGACATCTTCTGGAAGGGGCTCCCAAACCTTTTTCTATCCTCACTGACCATAAAAACCTACCGTACCTTCAGACTGCAAGACGTTTGAACTCACGTCAGGCTCGATGGGCTCTGTTTTTCTCCCGTTTTAATTTTGTTCTTTCTTATGTTCCTGGGCATAAAAACAAGAAAGCCGATGCTCTTTCCAGACAGTTTGCTACCTCTGAAGAAGACCAACCTACCGAGCAGTATATAATCCCACCTCACAAAATTGTCGCACAGATCTCTACGGCTCTTTCCCAACAGTTACAAGAAACCCAGAATTGTGTTCCCCAAGGCTTGAAGATACCACCAGGTCGCCTGTTCGTAGCCCCTAGCCTCAGAAAACCTGTACTCCTCTGGGCACATGATGGTGTTTTATCTGGTCATCCTGGTGTCACCATCACTCTTAAGACCTTGCAGCGTCATGTCTGGTGGCCTCATATGAAAAGGGATGTTACTGACTATGTGGCTGCCTGTCCAACTTGTGCTGCTAATAAAGTACCCCGTACATTGCCTACTGGACTGTTACAACCACTTTCAGCACCTCATCAGCCTTGGACCCATTTGACTATGGACTTCATTACAGACTTACCCAAGTCCGAGGGCATGACTGCTATATGGGTCATAGTGGATCGCTTTTCAAAAATGTCTCATTTTGTGCCGCTCCCGGGATTACCTACAGCGGAAGCACTGTCTACTCTCTCTTCCTTTCCCATATTGTGAGATATCATGGCATACCTACCAATGTCGTCTCAGACCGCGGATCCCAGTTTGTTTCCCGATTCTGGAGAGCGTTCTGCAAGAAACTGGGAGTAACGCTTTCACTCTCTACCTCACATCACCCTCAAACAGATGGTCAAACCGAACGCATGAACCAGACCCTAGAAACCTATCTTCGACATTATGTCAATGCCTTACACTCCAACTGGTCTGAGTATTTGCCTTTAGCTGAGTTCGCCATTAATTCCCGTTGGCACAGTGCTCTTCATACCACACCATTCTACGCAGCCCTAGGCTATCACCCTCAGACTTTTCCCCTACTTCAGCCTTCTTCTGGTGTACCAGCAGCAGATCAGCGGGTTAAAAATATTCTGCTACATTGGAAAAAGATTCGCTTATTACTACGGAAGTCAGCAGGCAAGTATGCACTTTTTTCCAACAAACGAAGACGCCATATACCTCCATATGTGGTGGGGGACAGAGTTTGGCTATCAACCAAATATGTGAGACTGAAACAACCTTCTACCAAATTGGGCCCTCGATTCATTGGTCCTTACAGAATTATTGCTCGAGTCGGGCCAGTCTCCTATCGGTTGAAATTACCCTCCTCTCTCCGGATTCATCCTGTGTTCCACGTTTCCCTCCTCAAAAAAGCAATTTTCAATCGCTACTCCAGAACGCAACAGCTACCTCCTCCTGTTCTTGTTGATGGACAAAATGAGTTTGAAGTCTCCAAGATTCTTGATTCTAGAAGACAGGGTCGTGGCCTTCGGTATCTGGTTCATTGGAAGGGATATCCTGTCACAGACCGTTCCTGGGTTCCAGCCAAAGATCTGCATGCCCCTTCTCTTATTCGAGATATCCATGCCTCCTTTCCCACTAAGCCCCGCTAGGCCCCCGGAGGGGTCAACTGGGGAGGGGGCCCTGTCATGTACCTGGGTGTATTTGAACCGGGATCTTCCTGGTCCCAAAGCTGCAGCCTTACCTGTTGCGCTACTGAGCAGATCTAGACTTTTGGAAATGTCCTCTCAGTATTAAACATTACCTTGGACTCACTAGCCCCACCTACTGCCAGCTGTGGACAATTTTCAATCAAAGCAGCCCTTAAAAAGGAAGTGATGTTATCTCTCAGCGCCCGTTTGTGTGGAATAGCTCCCTGGGTGTTGTGACTGCTTTTTGATCCTGATTTTCGTGTTGAACTTCTGCCTGAATTCCTGACTACTCTCCAGCCTGCTGATTTTGCACTTCACTGCCAGCTCGTGTATGACCTTTGCCTGCCTGACCACTCTCTGGATTTCGATCGTGTACCATTTTGCCTGATCTGTTGCCAACCTAATCTGCCTGACTACGTTTTCGCCTGAATCCTCAGCACACAAGTTCCACTTCGGACACTACCTATCACAGGTAACACACACACACACACACACACACATATATATTTGTAGTCAGAGTCTTCGAATAGGTAAGCGTTAAAACCCTAACAACCAAGGCCTGAGGTGTGCCCTGGCCTGCCGGACGATATGCCTGAGACGAGGGCATACCCTGAATGTAAGAATAAGAAAAAGTATAAAGAGTGTGTATGAAGGCTGAGGGAAATGGGTGGGTGGGAACCCTGAAATGACGCCGACGCAGGACCTGACAAGGGAGGAGGCTTAAGTAGTCCTCTCAGCCTCCTTCCACAAATACAGGCTAGCCTGTGGCCAGCCTTTCCACTTGTAGTCAGAGTCTTCGAGTAGGTAAGCGTTAAAACCCTAACAACCAAGGCCTGAGGTGTGCCCTGGCCTGCCGGACGATATGCCTGAGAAGAGGGCAAAAGACACATGTTTAGGTGAAGAAGGGAAGGTAACCGACCGACAAGGAAGGCAGCGTGTGCCCCGAAGGCAACAGTACATGTATCCGATGAGTAACCGCAATGACTGGAGAAACCCATCAACTTAAGGTAGGCGGTTCCCTCTATAGAACCTGCGAAGCAGCCCAGAAGTCGAGAGAACTCCCTGAAAAAGTTGGACAGAGCCTGACACCCGAGATAACCCAGACATGACTGCAGTGCTCGCGATGAGAGGATACGAGAGGGAAGTTAGAAGCAAGGCTGGCCCGAGGGGCCCCTGCAACGAGGCCAAGCAGAATGAAATGCCTCAACGGGCACCCGTGAAGTGCTCTGAGATGAAACCCCCCAAACCCCTGGCCTACCCACCCTAGATATGGAAGGGAGAGGGTGAGTTGCAAAAGGACAACCTGGCAGGAATCTGAAGTGCTGGATACCTGGAGGAGCAGGTAGAAAAGGCCAACGCGCTGCGGCAACCAGCATTGTTGAACATGGAAACCACCAGACACACAGAAACACCGGTCCCACCTGACGGACTCGGCTGGCAGATCCCAGGCAGAAGCATGACCCGAACATGAGTCCTGAATGCACAATGGTCCAACCCTAGCAACAGCAGGACTGATGGAACGAGTGCAAGACAGTTGACATCGGTGTGGAAGCCAACCCAACCCTCCCTCAAGTAGTGCAAGCGCTGGACTGCCAGACCACGGACGAGTGCCTAACGGGAAACCTAGCAGGAAAAGCAGCCCAAAGAACCAAGCAACAGGAACTCGCCACTAGGTACCTAGGAGGCCCGCCACCCCCCACAGAATGAGGCCTGCCCCCCCATAGAATGAGGCCCAAAACCAGACCAAGCACCCCGTGAATGCAGGGATGCACATGAACTAGTCCAACAGAGACGGGCAGCGAGCCCAACCAGGAACACAACAAAACAAGACAACAGAACCAGACACAAAAACACAACGCCCCCCTGTGTCTACCTAAGAATGAGAACAAACAACGTCAAGACCACTGCGCGTGAAAGAACATGATATAAGCCCCCCCCAACCCTAATGTGAGCCTGAGTAACCTGCAGCGCAGACAGGCAGTAGAACTGAACACTCAGGGCTAGTGCACCCACAGACCGTGGTGGGTAAACGTACAGGTGTAATCAATGAATGAACATCGTATGAAGTGTGGTATACGGGCGAGAAGATTGTGGTCAACAATCATTAAAAACGAAACCTCAGCCCGTATGGATCTGTAGACGTGACAGATCCCGAGATGTGAACACTAGCTAAACAACCCAGGTTGTAACATGACAAGGACGATGAGACATGGTAACCACAAAAAAGACAACGCTGTGACAAACACTAAGACAGAAAAACGCGGGGCACACGAAATGACAGAAAAACGCGGGGCACACGAAATGACAGAAAAACGCGGGGCACACGAAATGACAGAAAAACGCGGGGCACACGAAATGACAGAAAAACGCGGGGCACACGAAATGACAGAAAAACGCGGGGCACACGAAATGACAGAAAAACGCGGGGCACACGAAATGACAGAAAAACGCGGGGCACACGAAATGACAGAAAAACGCGGGGCACACGAAATGACAGAAAAACGCGGGGCACACGAAATGACAGAAAAACGCGGGGCACACGAAATGACAGAAAAACGCGGGGCACACGAAATGACAGAAAAACGCGGGGCACACGAAATGACAGAAAAACGCGGGGCACACGAAATGACAGAAAAACGCGGGGCACACGAAATGACAGAAAAACGCGGGGCACACGAAATGACAGAAAAACGCGGGGCACACGAAATGACAGAAAAACGCGGGGCACACGAAATGACAGAAAAACGCGGGGCACACGAAATGACAGAAATCGCGGGGCAGAAACGCCCAAAATAACATGAAAGGCTGAGGCAGAATAAATGCTAGAAAAACCTGGAGCAGAAACGCTAGGACTGAAAACTCTACGGCAAAAGCGATGACAGAACCCTGGGGCAGAAATGCTAAGATAACGCCGAGGCTGAACCGCTGAGGCAGACAAATGCAATGACAGAGAAACCCCTGGGGTAGAACCACTATGATAGAAACGCTACGACAGAATGCTGAGACCGAAAATCCAACGACAGAACCCTGGGCCAGAATGCTACGACAGAACAGAAACCTGGGGCAAGATGCTATGACAGAACGTGACCGAAAAATGTAAGACAGAAACCTGGGGCAGAATACTATGACAGAACGTGACTGAAAAAAGCAACGACAGAAACCTGGGCCAGAATGCTACGACAGAACGGGACTGAAAGCAACGACAGAAACCTGGGGCAGAACGCTAAGACACAACGTCACTGAAAAAATGCAGACAGAAACCTGGGGCAAGATGCTATGACAGAACGTGACCGAAAAAGCAAAGACAGAAACCTGGGGCAGAATGCTATGACAGAACGTGACTGAAAATGCAAAGACAGAAACCTGGGGTAGAATGCTATGACAGAACGTGACTGAAAAAGCAAAGACAGAAACCTGGGGCAGAATGCTATGACAGAACGTGACTGAAAATGCAAAGACAGAAACCTGGGGTAGAATGCTATGACAGAACGTGACTGAAAAAGCAAAGACAGAAACCTGGGGCAGAATGCTATAACAGAACGTGACTGAAAATGCAATGACAGAAACCTGGGGCAGAATGCTATGACAGAACGTGACTGAAAATGCAATGACAGAAAACCTGGGGCAGAATGCTATGACAGAACGTGACTGAAAATGCCATGACAGAAACCTGGGGCAGAATGCTATGACAGAACGTGACTGAAAAAGTAATGACAGAAACCTGGGGCAGAACGCAATGAAGAACGTGGGTGAAGAAGTAATGACAGAACCCTGGGACAGAAACGCTACGACAGAACATGGGACTGACTGA